>JAMPIV010016171.1:400000-474216 GCA_024509875.1 Oreohelix idahoensis
TCACATGATGCACGCTATGGATCACGTGTCCAAGCGGAAATGTCCCGCTAAAAGTGCGCCAACCACGGGCAATCTTCACTTGCCCGGAACCCTTGAGACAGCTAGGTCTAACCCAATTATCGGCGAATTCTCGCATTAAAAGCACTGAAGCCACGTGTCTAATTGCGGGTTAGCGTCCATCTTTGAGTAGGTAAGTGAAATCTCGCTAGAATATAATGTGATGAAATGTGTAGTACATTGCAAAATCGACGCAAGATTGGTATGTTTACTTTATTCATATTTTTGTTTTACGATCACATCCAGCCACCTGTGATCGGGTATATTTTATGATCCCACGGGATATGTACATGTTCATAATAATGTATAACGGGAATATATATATATATAGCTATTAATTTCCATATTATTTGATTATTTTCGACCCGACGTTTAGACTAACGGAAATTAATATTAACGATAATGTTGACAGACCGTGACATATATTCATTATAAATTATATGACGAGGCGACCAGACATGAAGTGTGTGATAATGTTGTCAGACAATTCTAAAAAACACGGATGTCCAATTATTTGTTAAATTCATCATAATGACATGACGATTAGGCTAGAGGCACAGAACTAGGATACTGTTGCCGACATTTCTATGATAAATTTGGTGGGTTTAACTGACATTTATAAAAATTCATCGGGTTAAGCTGACGATAAATCAGTCTAAAGAATTATAATACTGCCACTGGGGCAGAGTAATATAATAAAGGACAGACAGGAGAAACTTGAATTCAAGATTAGACTCTAGACATATGATGTTAGAGACTAAAATCTGAGGTGACAGGCAGAGGGACGGCTTAGGGAAAGACTGCTTTCTAAAGCTAGAAAATTAATGAAGCCGTCGTATTTGTCTTCAGTCTATGGTGGAGCCTTGCACGACAGTCCAATCTCAGCGCAGAATACGGAGTCGAGCACAGAGAAGGCAAATCCGAACCATTCAAGACCTACCGGGGCAACGTCAGGAGACCGGAGAACTAACCACACTTCACTATCAGCCGGGGGCTGAAAAGCTAAGTCCACGACAAAGGAAACTCACCTAATCAATGCCACAAAGTTTAGTCATCCATGATGAGAAACACGTGAATTGTGAGACACATAATACATACAGCAGACACTAATTCCATCGACAATACTATCATTCACCATCTATTCACTTTATTGCAATAAACCAATTGGGTGTATATACTGTACCCCACGCTTTGTTCCTTCCATTAGATGTTGAATATTGTCTATGTTTATCTTCCTTTATAAGGGAGGGGGGGCTCGTAAAATATAATATAATTTAAAGAATAATAATAATAGATAACTGAGAAGGGGACGACGGTAGCGAGAGACCAAATATCTCCTTACAATCTTTTCCAGACCTGTCGAGTTAGGAGAATTTACCCTCTTCGTCACCCTTTGGAAGTGGGAAAACCCAGCAGGGATTCCTTGAGCCAAATCTTCCACATCAGATCTATATTTCCTCTAAATAATTCTCTTATCCTTTAAACGCTACGTGACACTGGTGTCTCGGTCCGGGATTTGAACTTATGTATTTTATCATACCTCTGGGATAGTATCATCCATTCAGTCATTACAGTATACCATTTTAACACATGTATTTTCACACAGTGAGCTCTAGAAAGACAGAAAACATTTTTTCTAGAAATTCAGGCATTGATTGGTGAATCCCTTTATATATGTTGTGTTTAATTAAGTTAGTTCTTGATTTTGTATTTCATTGAATTACAGACCTTAAGTCTCCATAACTGTAGTAATTTCATTCTACAGCAGTCGGATAAATAATTAGTATTTACTTGTTGCTAGAAATACTATTGGAAGGTAGCACTAGCTTACTCAGTGTGGACTTTAACTGCAAAAGATGGCTGAAATAGTTAAGCTTAAGGCAGCACTAGGGGAGGCCGGTCGAGATCTAGGTTATAGTGGGGTGGACCTTGCAAATTATGTCAGTGTCGAGACTGATAAGTATTACGCTCGAGAAACAGCGAAAGCTGAAAGAGAAGAGCGAATAAAGTTAGCAGAAATAGATGAGAGGATAAAAGCTGTAGACGCTAGAGAAAGAAGCGAGAGAGATGAACGCGAGCATGCATTGAAGATGAAGCAGTTAGAGATGCAGGGACAAGCTCAAAGAGTTGAACCAGTAGCCGGTGCGACCGCATCTACCTCCTCAGGCAACCTATCGCCACGGTCAGATGATATGCCTTCCTTGCACGCAGGGGGCACAGGACCTTTGCCATCCTCACTCATGTCAACTTTGGGACCCTTGACGTTTCCATTCGAAGCTTTCTCGGAACAAGCCGACTCGATCGATAGGTATCTGGACAAATTTGAGAAGTTTGCCACCACGTTTGGTTTGGAGAAGAGCAAATGGAACCTGAAACTGTCGCAAGGGCTTAGAGGAACTGCTGATATGACGTGTATAGCAAGCTTCCTCCAGGTTTACAGGATGACTACGACTCTTTGAAAAAGGCACTATTGGTTCGTTATGAGCTACATGCTGACGCCTATAGGAAGAGGTTCCGTAACTCTAGGAGGGAAGTCGGAGAGAACTTTGCTCAGTTTGCTGCGAGACTGGATTCCTACGTGGAGAAGTGGGGTGCCCTAGGGAATTTTACTCATGATTGGGAAGGCCTGAAGGAAATGGTCATGATCGAACAACTGAAGGGCACCATGACTTCCGACATGAGAAGATTCCTGACAGAGAATGGGGCCAGCACTTTAGAATCCATAGTCCAGTTAGCGGAACGATATCAGGCAGCACTATCAGAGAATCCACCACCCAGA
Source organism: Oreohelix idahoensis (assembly GCA_024509875.1). Lineage (NCBI taxonomy): Eukaryota > Metazoa > Mollusca > Gastropoda > Stylommatophora > Oreohelicidae > Oreohelix > Oreohelix idahoensis. Next base: position 402,837 of record JAMPIV010016171.1, read on the forward strand.
CGGAAACAACCAGATTACGTACCTAGACAGACAGCTCAGTCACACATGGACCCCCAAGTGAAACCACCGTATACTAACTTCAAAAAGCATGGACAAGCCAACTAGAAGATAATGAACTCAGATATCTAATTCCAGCAGCAGAGGCAAGGGGAAAAAATGGTGTAAGCACTGTAGAACCATCACCCACAATACGCAGGAGTGCAACCGGAAAAACCCACCTCATCATGCTGCCTGCTTACGTAAAAGTGCCGCAAGGGGAAATGGACCGGAATAACCTCTGGACAAACCCCGACATCCCCCGGTCGTTGAGACAGTCCTCGTAAATGACCAAGAGGTGACCTGCCTTTATGATACAGGCCTTGCATTCGACGCAGTTGTCTGTGCATCCCTAGTCAAGCCTGACCAGATGACAGAAGACACTATAGAAATACAAGGACCTACTAAAAGTGCAGCACCTATGCGTTTGGCCATAGCCAAGGATTAAGGTCAAATCAAAAATATGTGACTGGGGAAATCCGGGCAGCGATCTTGGACGACCCTATTTATCCCTTGATCTTAGGGTGTAGGTATGTGTTCTTGGGAGAACCCATTCACCCTCTGGTTGTGGCGGCTGTCACCACTAGAGGACAGGCCAAACGGAATACGGAGTTGGAATCCCCACCCAACATCCTTCCTGAGGAATTAAAAAAGGCACAAACGGAGGATCAATCTCTAGCACCCTGCTACAAAAAACTACCGAGAGCGCACACTCCTCTCCAAAAGGGAGACTTCTACAAGAAAAATGGGCTGTTGCATCGGAAAGCAGGAAATGGAGGACAGGAACATGGGCAACTTGTGGTTCCATCAGCATACCGAGCCCAGGTCCTAGAAATGGGCCATGCCCTTCCGTTTAGTGGCCACATGGGCATAAGTGCCACGATTCAGCGTATTTCATGTCATTATTATTGGCCAGGTATCAACGCCGATATCCAGAGATATGTGAAATCATGCCCGCAGTGCCAGAGGACAGCGCCGAAACACTGGACGGCCCCAGCCACTCTGGGAGAAATGCCAATCTTGGGCACACCCTTCGAACGAGTAGCGGTGGATATTGTGGGTCCACTTACTCGTAGCAAAAAGAGAAACAGTTATATACTCACGTTAGTGGATTGTTGCTCCATGTGGGCAGAGGCAATTGCTATGCCCGCCTGTGATTCTAAGCATGTTGCTGAGGCTCTGCTCACCATATTTACTCGGCTAGGGTTTCCGTCACAGATCCTGACAGATAATGGTTCCCAATTCCGAGGAAAACTCACCGAGGAAGTGTTTAGGATATTTCAGGCCCGACATATCCACACCTCTCCCTACCACCCCCAGGCAAATGGCCAGGTGGAGCGGTTTTAGCGGGACTCTTATTTCCATCCTTCGGAAACTTGCGCAGGAAAAACCAGAGAGCTGGGATCAATACTTACCCGCAGCACTATTTGCTTACCGCGAAGTACCCCACAATTCTACTGGGATGCCTCCTGCCACATTGCTGTTTGGTAGACCTATAAAAGGACCTTTAGAGGCACTGTTACGTACTTGGACAGATGATAAAGCTGATGAGACGGTCACCTCTGCATCCCAATACGTGAAGGAGTTGACCCAACGCCTTAAAACAGGATGGGAACTGGCAAAGGAAAATGTACGCCGTGCCCGTCGTAAACATGCGCGTTACTACAACCGCACTGCGAAGGATAGGGAGCTAGAAGTAGGAGAACAGGTATTATTACTCCTGCCCAGTAGCAATAATAAATTGCAAATCGGGTGGAGAGGTCCATATAAAATTGTTGAGAAAATGTCGCGCACCAATTACAAGATTGCCATAAAGGGGAAGCAGAAAATTTACCACATAAACCTGCTGAAGCGATATTATGAAAGACCAGGTGCAGAACCAGCACATTTCCTGACACTGGCTATTGCGACGGAAACTGAGGCAGAACCCCTGACCTCCTGTGAATACCCTCTTCGTCAGTGCGAAACTCATCAAGATGTTCAGATTAGTTCAACTTTAACGGAGGATCAGCAGGCACGGGTTCAACAGTTGTTGAGAAAACACCCTAGTACACTCACGGATAAACCTGGCATGACCAACCTGATAGAATTTGATATGAAGCTAACAGACCTCGCCCCGGTACGAGTTAAGAACTATCCTGTTCCTTATGCTAAAGCAAAGGCATTGAGTGAGGAAATCGAGTACCTGCTTAAGGAAAATATTATCTCAAAATCAGAGTCGCCTTATAGTGCGAGTGTAGTGTTGCTTAGAAAATCCACAGGAGAACATCGCCTCTGCATAGACTACCGAAGGCTCAACGCTGTAACGGAATTTCAAGCGGAGCCCTTACCGGATCAGAATCAGCTTTTCACCAAGCTGAGTAGAGCACGATACTTTTCGAAGATAGACCTTAGCAAAGGGTACTACCAGATCCCGGTAAAAGAGGAAATTCGACATATGTTAGCATTTAGTACTTCTGAAGGCCATTACGAGTTTAATGTATTGCCATTTGGGCTAAGCAACGCCCCAAGCGTCTTTACTCGTATGATGAGGAAGCTACTGGAACCCCTGAACCACCCTGGGATAAGTAATTTCATGGACGACATACTCATTGCCACGAACACCTTTGAGGAGCACCTGGACGCAGTTTCCCTACTCTTCGAAAGACTTAGAGAAACAGGACTCACCGCTCGCCCTACAAAATGTCAAATTGCCTGCGAGCAACTAGAATTCCTGGGACACACTATCTCGCATGGATGCATGTTCCCAGATGCGCGTAATATTGAGAAGTTACAGCGGGCCCCACGACCCCAGACTAAAAAGGATGTAAGGTCATTTGTGTCTCTATGTGGCTTCTACCAGAGATATATTAAAGATTTTAATACCCTGAGTGCGCCATTGACCGCATTAACCAAGAATGGGAACCCGGACAAAGTAACCTGGACAGCGGAGTGCGAAAATGCCTACACGCTGCTGAAGGAGAAACTCACAGCTAGGCCAATTCTGCGACTGCCTGACTTAACTCTGAACTTTACGCTGCGAACAGATGCTAGCAATATAGGGATAGGAGCCACTCTCCTGCAGCCTAGTGATAGACCTTCTGCAACTCTATTCCCCATCGCATATGCTAGTAGGAAATTGAACCCTGCTGAACAGAACTACTCTACCATCGAACGAGAATGTCTGTCGCTAATATGGGCTGTGCAGAAGTTTCAACCATATTTATACGGGAAAAAGTTCACGGTTCAGTGTGATCACCAACCGTTGATATTTCTTGCAGCGTCGAAGAACCTTAATGCCCGGCTTATGAGATGGTCACTCCTGTTGCAGCCATATTCCTTTCACATAGAATACATACCTGGGAAGAACAACGTAGGGGCAGATTTTTTGAGCAGACATCCGGACGCAACCGAGGAGATATGAGAAACTGGAAAAGAAGAGGAAGACAGGACAAGAGGAGTTGGACGGAACGTCAAACTTGAGGAGGGGCTTGTGTGACAACTTGCCCAATCTTCTCTTCATTTTTTTTATTATTTACGGACATCGTTTTTTTTCTCATCCTCAATGCATGATCGCAAAGTCCCGGGAATTGTCACTGGCGGAAATTCTCCTAGCATTCAGTATTTCTCCTCGCTATTTTTAGATACGACGTCATTGTTGACCAATGACCTCGGTAGCTAGGAACCTGTTTTAATTTAAGACTGCTTAAGCTGATAAAACCAGTTTATGCCACTTTAGGAAGACCCCACGTGACTTTTAACGCTATTGATTGGAGCGTTTATTTGACGCTAATGTCACATGATGCACGCTATGGATCACGTGTCCAAGCGGAAATGTCCCGCTAAAAGTGCGCCAAACACGGGCAATCTTCACTTGCCCGGAACCCTTGAGACAGCTAGGTCTAACCCAATTATCGGCGAATTCTCGCATTAAAAGCACTGAAGCCACGTGTCTAATTGCGGGTTAGCGTCCATCTTTGAGTAGGTAAGTGAAATCTCGCTAGAATATAATGTGATGAAATGTGTAGTACATTGCAAAATCGACGCAAGATTGGTATGTTTACTTTATTCATATTTTTTTGTTTTACGATCACATCCAGCCACATGTGATCGGGTATATTTTATGATCCCACGGGATATGTACATGTTCATAATAATGTATAACGGGAATATATATATATATAGCTATTAATTTCCATATTATTTGATTATTTTCGACCCGACGTTTAGACTAACGGAAATTAATAGTAACGATAATGTTGACCGACCGTGACATATATTCATTATAAATTATATGACGAGGCGACCAGACATGAAGTGTGTGATAATGTTGTCAGACAATTCTAAAAAACACGGATGTCCAATTATTTGTTAAATTCATCATAATGACATGACGATTAGGCTAGAGGCACAGAACTAGAATACTGTTGCCGACATTTCTATGATAAATTTGGTGGGTTTAACTGACATTTATAATAATTCATCGGGTTAAGCTGACGATAAATCAGTCTAAAGAATTATAATACTGCCACTGGGGCAGAGTAATATAATAAAGGACAGACAGGAGAAACTTGAATTCAAGATTAGACTCTAGACATATGATGTTAGAGACTAAAATCTGAGGTGACAGGCAGAGGGACGGCTTAGGGAAAGACTGCTTTCTAAAGCTAGAAAATTAATGAAGCCGTCGTATTTGTCTTCAGTCTATGGTGGAGCCTTGCATGACAGTCCAATCTCAGCGCAGAATACGGAGTCGAGCACAGAGAAGGCAAATCCGAACCATTCAAGACCTACCGGGGCAACGTCAGGAGACCGGAGAACTAACCACACTTCACTATCAGCCGGGGGCTGAAAAGCTAAGTCCACGACAAAGGAAACTCACCTAATCAATGCCACAAAGTTTAGTCATCCATGATGAAAAACACGTGAATTGTGAGACACATAATACATACAGCAGACACTAATTCCATCGACAATACTATCATTCACCATCTATTCACTTTATTGCAATAAACCAATTGGGTGTATATACTGTACCCCACGCTTTGTTCCTTCCATTAGATGTTGAATATTGTCTATGTTTATCTTCCTTTATAAGGGAGGGGGGGCTCGTAAAATATAATATAATTTAAAGAATAATAATAATAGATAACTGAGAAGGGGACGACGGTAGCGAGAGACCAAATATCTCCTTACAATCTTTTCCAGACCTGTCGAGTTAGGAGAATTTACCCTCTTCGTCACCCTTTGGAAGTGGGAAAACCCAGCAGGGATTCCTTGAGCCAAATCTTCCACATCAGATCTATTATTTCCTCTAAATAATTCTCTTATCCTTTAAACGCTACGTGACATATATATATATATATATATATATATATATATATATATATATATATATATATATATATATATATATATATATATATATATATATCATACGTATGCTTTCACACTTATAATAACTGAATCAACTATGATTGTTATATTTTAAAATTACGTGTAACAAAAAATAATCAATTAGTTTTAACAGGTTAAAATAGAGATGAAATAATGGTGAATTTTAGAGTTAAATAAAATTTCTCGTCATTGAGACTTCGTTTGAGGATTAAAATTAAAATTTAATGTCCGTTTGTTGGTGCCTTTTACAAGCACTTAACTGGTATAAGTGAGTCCTGCAGCCTTGGTTTTGAAATTTTTCTTTTGTGATGATGACACTTCACAGTGACAGCTTCGTTCCTCAAGCGGTCTGATAGCTTCGTTCCACGAACTTTTAGACAAAATAGAAAGAACAAATGCCTCTGCTAAGTACATGTATTGGCTGCAAATTAACCAACCAACAGACACAAAAGATGATGACAACAATCAAACACAAGAGATGATGACAACCAACAAACACAAGAGATGATAACCAATACAAGAGATAATGACAACCAACAAACACAAGAGATGATGACAACCAACAAACACAAGACATGATGACAACCAACAAACACAAGAGATGATGACAACCAACAAACACAAGAGATGATGACAACCAACAAACACAAGAGGTGATGACAACCAACAAACACAAGAGATGATGACAACCAACAACACAAGAGATGATGACAACCAACAAATACAAGAGATGATGACAACCAACAAACACAAGAGATGATGACAACCAACAAACACAAGAGATGATGACAACCAACAAACAAAAGAGATGATGACAACCAACAAATACAAGAGATGATGACAACCAACACGAGATGATGACAACCACCAAACACAAGAGATGATGACATCAATCAAACACAAGAGACAATGATAACCAACCAACAGGCACAAAAGATAATGACAACAATCAAACACAAGAGATGATGACAACCAACAAACACAAGAGATGATGATAACCAACCAACAAACACAAGAGATGATAATAACCAACCAACAAACACAAGAGATGATGATAACCAACCAACAAACACAATAAATGATGACAACAACTAATACACACATGTTCAAATGAAAATGTCTGGCTAAAGCTCAAGAAAATATTGTCTATTTATTAAACTTGGAAAATACAGCTTATAAAATGTGGAATGTCATCACAACTCATCGGATAATTTAATGTTACAGACTGACATTAAAAATATAACTCTTCATAATTTATTAAGCACTATAAAAATACACACATAAATAATTCTAATTAAGACTGTATATAAAACAAAAATTTCACAACAGAAACACATTTATACACCCAAAACTACATAACAGAAACACATTCACACATCCAAAACTTCACAACAGAAATACATACACACACCAACAATTCCCAACAGAAACATACTCACACATCCAAAACTTCACAACAGAAACACATTCACACACCAAAAGCTTTACAACAGAAACATATACACACCAACAACTTCACAGCATAAACACATTCACACACTAATAACTTCACAACAGAAACACATTGACATGTCAATAACTTTACAACAGAAAAACATTCACATGCTCAAAAGTTCACAACAGAAACACATTCATAAACCCAAAAGTTCACAACAGAAACACATCCACAGTCCAACAATTTCACAGCAGAAACACATTCACATGTCAATAACTTTACAACAGAAACACATACACACACCAACAATTCACAACAGAAACACATTCATACACCCAAAAGTTCACAACAGAAACACATACACACACCAACAACTTCATAGCACAAACAAAACACTCACCAAAATCTCCAAGGCTTCACTAGCAAGAGCAATGAGATATAGCATGACTTTTCATGACATGTTTGAGTTTTGTTGAGACTTGCACAGAGCTTCAGAAAGTGTGGAGAAAGTTGTATAGCTTAAAAAGCAACAACAAATGAACATCAGTACAGAACACAAGTACAGGCTACCTTGAGTGGCCGCTGCATTACTTGGTCCAGTGCTGGTCAAACATAAAATACCATCTCAATTATGCCACAGAAGATCATTCATAAGGAACCACCGCCACAAGGAACAACTTTCACAAGGAACCACTGCCAGAAGGAATAACTTTCACAAGGAATCACTGCCAGAAGGAATAACTTTCACAAGGAATGACTGCCAGAAGGAATAACTTTCACAAGGAATCACTGCCAGAAGGAATAACTTTCACAAGGAACCACCGCCACAAGGAACAACTTTCACAAGGAATCACTGCCAGAAGGAATAACTTTCACAAGGAACCACTGCCAGAAGGAATAACTTTCACAAGGAACCACTGCCAGAAGGAATAACTTTCACAAGGAATGACTGCCAGAAGGAATAACTTTCACAAGGAATCACTGCCAGAAGGAATAACTTTCACAAGGAACCACTGCCAGAAGGAATAACTTTCACAAGGAACCACTGCCAGAAGGAATAACTTTCACAAGGAATCACTGCCAGAAGGAATAACTTTCACAAGGAACCACTGCCAGAAGGAATAACTTTCACAAGGAATGACTGCCAGAAGGAATGACTGCCAGAAGGAACCACTGCCAGAAGGAACAACTTTCACAAGGAATGACTGCCAGAAGGAACCACTGCCAGAAGGAATAACTTTCACAAGGAATGACTGCCAGAAGGAACCACTGCCAGAAGGAATAACTTTCACAAGGAATGACTGCCAGAAGGAATGACTGCCAGAAGGAACCACTGCCAGAAGGAACAACTTTCACAAGGAACCACTGCCAGAAGGAATAACTTTCACAAGGAATGACTGCCAGAAGGAATGACTGCCAGAAGGAACCACTGCCAGAAGGAACGACTTTCACAAGGAACCACTGCCAGAAGGAACCACTGCCAGAAGGAATAACTTTCACAAGGAATCACTGCCAGAAGGAATAACTTTCACAAGGAATGACTGCCAGAAGGAATGACTGCCAGAAGGAACCACTGCCAGAAGGAACAACTTTCACAAGGAACCACTGCCAGAAGAAACAACTTTCACAAGGAACCACTGCCAGAAGGAATCACTGCCAGAAGGAATAACTTTCACAAGGAACCACTGCCAGAAGGAACAACTTTCACAAGGAACCACTGCCAGAAGGAACAACTTTCACAAGGAACCACTGCCAGAAGGAACACCTTTCACAAGGAACCACTGCCAGAAGGAACAACTTTCACAAGGAATCACTGCCAGAAGGAACACCTTTCACAAGGAACCACTGCCAGAAGGAACAACTTTCAAAAGGAACCACTGCCAGAAGGAATAACTTTCACAAGGAACCACTGCCAGAAGGAACAACTTTCAAAAGGAACCACTGCCAGAAGGAACAACTTTCAAAAGGAACCACTGCCAGAAGGAATAACTTTCACAAGGAACCACTGCCAGAAGGAACAACTTTCAAAAGGAACCACTGCCAGAAGGAATAACTTTCACAAGGAACCACTGCCAGAAGAAACACCTTTCACAAGGAATGACTGCCAGAAGGAATGACTGCCAGAAGGAATGACTGCCAGAAGGAATGACTGCCAGAAGGAACCACTGCCAGAAGGAATAACTTTTACAAGGAACCACTGCCAGAAGGAACAACTTTCACAAGGAATGACTGCCAGAAGGAACCACTGCCAGAAGGAACAACTTTCACAAGGAACCACTGCCAGAAGGAACACCTTTCACAAGGAATGACTGCCAGAAGGAAACACTGCCAGAAGGAACAACTTTCAAAAGGAACCACTGCCAGAAGGAATAACTTTCACAAGGAACCACTGCCAGAAGAAACACCTTTCACAAGGAATGACTGCCAGAAGGAATGACTGCCAGAAGGAATGACTGCCAGAAGGAATGACTGCCAGAAGGAACCACTGCCAGAAGGAATAACTTTTACAAGGAACCACTGCCAGAAGGAACAACTTTCACAAGGAACCACTGCCAGAAGAAACACCTTTCACAAGGAATGACTGCCAGAAGGAACCACTGTCAGAAGGAACAACTTTCACAAGGAACCACTGCCAGAAGGAATAACTTTCACAAGGAACCACTGCCAGAAGGAACACCTTTCACAATGAACCACTGCCAGAAGGAACAACTTTCACAAGGAACCACTGCCAGAAGGAACAACTTTCACAAGGAACCACTGCCAGAAGGAACAACTTTCACAAGGAACCACTGCCAGAAGGAATAACTTTCACAAGGAACCACTGCCAGAAGGAACATCTTTCACAAGGAACCACTGCCAGAAGGAACCACTGCCAGAAGGAACAACTTTCACAAGGAACCACTGCCAGAAGGAACAACTTTCACAAGGAACCACTGCCAGAAGGAATAACTTTCACAAGGAGCAACTGCCAGAAGGAACAACTTTCACAAGGAATCACTGCCAGAAGGAATAACTTTCACAAGGAATCACTGCCAGAAGGAACACCTTTCACAAGGAACCACTGCCAGAAGGAACAACTTTCACAAGGAATCACTGCCAGAAGGAACAACTTTCACAAGGAATCACTGCCAGAAGGAATAACTTTCACAAGGAACCACTGCCAGAAGGAACAACTTTCAAAAGGAACCACTGCCAGAAGGAATAACTTTCACAAGGAACCACTGCCAGAAGAAACACATTTCACAAGGAATGACTGCCAGAAGGAATGACTGCCAGAAGGAATGACTGCCAGAAGGAATGACTGCCAGAAGGAACCACTGCCAGAAGGAATAACTTTTACAAGGAACCACTGCCAGAAGGAACAACTTCACAAGGAACCACTGCCAGAAGAAACACCTTTCACAAGGAATGACTGCCAGAAGGAACCACTGTCAGAAGGAACAACTTTCACAAGGAACCACTGCCAGAAGGAATAACTTTCACAAGGAACCACTGCCAGAAGGAACACCTTTCACAATGAACCACTGCCAGAAGGAACAACTTTCACAAGGAACCACTGCCAGAAGGAACAACTTTCACAAGGAACCACTGCCAGAAGGAACAACTTTCACAAGGAACCACTGCCAGAAGGAACAACTTTCACAAGGAACCACTGCCAGAAGGAACAACTTTCACAAGGAACCACTGCCAGAAGGAATAACTTTCACAAGGAACCACTGCCAGAAGGAACATCTTTCACAAGGAACCACTGCCACAAGGAACCACTGCCAGAAGGAACAACTTTCACAAGGAACCACTGCCAGAAGGAATAACTTTCACAAGGAGCAACTGAGCAACTGCCAGAAGGAACAACTTTCACAAGGAACCACTGCCAGAAGGAACTACTTTCACAAGGAACCACTGCCAGAAGGAACTACTTTCACAAGGAACCACTGCCAGAAGGAATAACTTTCACAAGGAACCACTGTCAGAAGGAATAACTTTCACAAGGAACCACTGCCAGAAGGAACAATGTTCACAAGGCATCCCTGCCAGAAAGAACAACTTTCACAAGGAACCACTACCAGAAAGAACAACTTTCACAAGGAACCACTGCCAGAAGGAATGACTGCCAGAAGGAACCACTGCCAGAAGGAACAACTTTCACAAGGAACCACTGCCAGAAGGAACAACTTTCACAAGGAACCACTGCCAGAAGGAACAACTTTCACAAGGAACCACTGCCAGAAGGAACAATGTTCACAAGGAATCCCTGCCAGAAAGAACAACTTTCACAAGGAACCACTACCAGAAAGAACAACTTTCACAAGGAACACTGAAAGAAAGAACAACTTTCACAAGGAACCACTGCCAGAAGGAACAACTTTCACAAGGAACCACTGCCAGAAGGAATAACTTTCACAAGGAACCACTGCCAGAAGGAACAACATTCATAAGGAACCACTGCCAGAAGGAACAACTTTCACAAGGAACCACTGCCAGAAGGAACCACTGCCAGAAGGAACAACATTCACAAGGAACCACTGCCAGATGGAACGATGTTCACAAGGAACCACTGCCAGAAGGAACAACGTTCACAAGGAACCACTGCTAGAAGGAACAACATTCACAAGGAACCACTGCCAGAAGGAACAACTGCCAGAAGGAATAACTTTCACAAGGAACCACTGCCAGAAGGAATAACTTTCACAAGGAATCAGTGCCAGAAGGAACAACGTTCACAAGGAACCCCACTACCAGAAGGAACAACTTTCACAAGGAACCACTGCCAGAAGGAACAACTTTCACAAGGAACCACTGCCAGAAGGAACAACTTTCACAAGGAATCACTGCCAGAAGGAATAACTTTCACAAGGAACCACTGCCAGAAGGAATAACTTTCATAAGGAACCACTGCCAGAAGGAATAACTTTCATAAGGAATCACTGCCAGAAGGAATAACTTTCACAAGGAACCACTGCCAGAAGGAATAACTTTCATAAGGAACCACTGCCAGAAGGAATAACTTTCATAAGGAATCACTGCCAGAAGGAATAACTTTCATAAGGAATCACTGCCAGAAGGAATAACTTTCATAAGGAACCACTGCCAGAAGGAATAACTTTCATAAGGAATCACTGCCAGAAGGAATAACTTTCATAAGGAACCACTGCCAGAACAAACGAACGAACTTTATTTTCAAAGGGTTGAGAACATGAAAGACGTGCTCATTGAATCAGCAACAGAAATACTTGGTAAAAGAAAGAAAATAAACAAACCATGGGTTACAGATGACATTCTGAAGTTATGTGATACACGACGGGAAATGAAAAAGGTTAAGAAAGAGGTTCCTGAAGCAGCATGGCAATACAGTATGGTGAATAAAAATATTAGAAAGAAAATGAAACAGGCCAAAGAAAAATGGGTAGCTGATCAATGTGAGTCCATTAATACGGGGCTAATAAAAGGTAACAGCAAGGCAGTTTTTGACACATTAAGAAGACTATCAAAACCCCAACAGCCCAGGGTAACTGTCATAGAAGATAGCAATGGGGCTCTGCTCAATGAAAAAACAGCTGTAATGAGAAAGTGGACAGAATATTGTAAAGAATTATATAACTGTAAACTTGACACTGACTTAGGCATATTAAACAACATTAAGTGCGAAAACAGAGAACTCGGAAATGCAGCAATACTACGGGAAGAAGTGGAAGAGGCTATATGTTCGATGAAAGGAGGGAAGTCACCGGGTGTGGATAATATACCAGCAGAGCTCTTGAAATATGGAGGACCAGATATAGTAAAAAATCATGACAACAATTTGCCAGAAGATATGGAGTACAAAAAAATGGCCAAAAGAATGGACGCAGTCATTAGTAATACCGCTTCCAAAGAAAGGAAATCTAAAAATGTGCAAGAACTACAGAACCATTAGCCTTATTAGTCATCCAAGTAAGGTGATGTTAAGGATACTTTTGAACAGAATAAAACAGAAATCAGAAGAAATCTTGTCAGAGGAACAGGCTGGCTTTAGACAAAAAGAAGTACCTCAGAACAAATCTTCAATATTAGATTACTGATCGAAAAACATCTCCAGCATCAACATGATTTATACCATAACTTCATCGATTTCACAAAAGCCTTCGATCGAGTCTGGCATGAAGGTTTATGGCAAATAATGAGAAAATTCAATTTTGATACCAACATCATAGATATCATTGAAGCACTATACAAGGACGCAAGCAGTGCTGTTTTTGCAAGCAATGACATTGGAGAATTTTTCAAAACAACTGTAGGAGTTCGCCAGGGATGTATCCTGTCACCAGTGCTCTTTAACATTTATCTAGAACATATTATGCAGGAGGCTCTCTACGATTATAAATCAACCATATCGATTGGAGGCCGACCTCTGTGTAATCTACGTTTTGCTGATGATATTGATCTGATAGCTGGAACAGAATCAGAACTTCAAGACCTTACCTCTAGACTGGAGAAAGTAACAAGAACATATGGGATGGAAATTAATATAGAAAAAAGCAAGATATTGGTGAATAGCCATAAGAAACATGTTCCGACCAACATTACGTTAAATGGGCAAACGTTAGAAGAAGTTAACACCTTTAAATATCTCGGGTCCACTATATGTAGTGATGGAAGATCAAATAAAGAAATCAAGACAAGACTTGAGATGGCCTCAGCTGCCATGACAAGGTTGAATGTGATCTGGAAAAGTAACATCAGTTTTCCTGTGAAGATCAAATTATACAAATCACTTGTATTATCTATTCTCTTGTATGGGTGTGAGGGCTGGACACTCACTGCCGATACGGAGCGAAGGATTCAGGCTTTCGAGCATAAATGTTATAGAAGAATTTTGCGCATTTGCTATAAAGAGCACAAAACAAATGTCTATGTTAGAGAGAAGATAAACACCTATGCAGGCCATCAAGAACCACTTTTGTCAATAGTGAAACGCCGAAAGCTTGCCTGGTTTGGGCATGTAACTCGTCATGACTCCCTTTCGAAAACGATCCTCCAGGGAACAGTCGAAGGTAAACGGAGAAGAGGAAGGCAAAGAAAATCCTGGGCTGATAACATCAAAGAATGGGCAGGACACGGTTTCTCCACACTTGTACGCATTGCTGAGAATAGAGAGCAGTGGAGGACCCTGTCTGCTGATGCTTCCACCATGGCACCCCTACGACCCATGATGGGTTATGGGTTGAGATGATGAGAATTGGGCACGCAGGCCCGTCTGACATTCTGCCCTTCCTTTCTCTCACCTTTCATACTGAATTCATTTATTCCCATATGCATTTTACATATCAATGTCAGGAATTCAACATTGTAAAGTAAAATAAAATAGCACACTCATATTAACATTAACTACTTATAAACATGACATAAAATATGTTGAAAAGTACAAACATCGTCATTAGAACCTACAGTTGATATTATAAGAAAAGATAATCTGATTAGGGGGGCATGTAATCAGAACTAATAAAGTATTCGAAAAGTCTATGATTGTATGAATAGGGACTGAGGTTGTTTCTTAGGTTATGTGGAAGACAATTCCAAAGATGAGCAGCAGAGTACGCTAAGCTTTTCTTGAATAAGTCAAGCCTAGGCTTGTACACTTGCAATTTGTTAAAGCGTTGACTGCGTCTTTCGTTGTATTTGAACATTCGCCACAGAAATGCTGGAGCATTATGTGACAGGATTTTGTGAACAAATTTAGCTTTGTTAAACAGAAGGCGCTTTCTTAAGGGCAGTATTTGAAGATTTTTATATAGATCTACACACTGAGTTAGGCAGTTGTCAGAGACTAGACGCACTGCACGCTTTTGCAGTGAACGGAGTCTCTTTGTGTTGGACATTGAGCAACCATCCCAGATTGTGGAGCAATAGTCAAGGTTTGCTTGTATGTGAGATATATAGAACAATTTTCGTGCTTCTTCATCTAGGAAATGTTTGATTTTAGCTAATTGGTAAACTTTCTGTGTCGTTTGCTTGGTCAGTGCATGTACATGTGAGTTCCAATTTAGATGCTGGTCGACGATTATACCTAGAGTTTTATGTGCATTAACGTTTTCAATTGGCGAGGTACCAATGTATATCTAAAGTGTTGTTTTCTCTGAATTTTGTAATTTTTGTCTAGTTGATATAAGGGGAGGTTAAACCCCCAAAATGAAAAACACAGAATTATAAGTTAATATCTATATCTGGTCATTTATACTAGCAAAATGACTGAAAAAAATACAAAACATTGAGTTATATACTAAAAACTTGCAATATATGGCGGAAAAACAGTGAAAAAAAAGGCAAATTTTAGCTTTTTTGGGTATTTTGTTGCCCAAGATATCTCAAATGTGAGTACAACTTGAGTTATGAAATTTGACCGTTTCATTTGTTAATGTATGATAATGCTTGTATACTAAAATAATTTTGATTGGTTTGATATCTGAGTTTTTTTGGATTTTAACATACCAATCGAAAAATAGTTGAAATTTTTAAGGGGGGTATCTTAGCTATTTCTTAACAGTTTTGTAGTTTGTTAACATATATCCTTTATTTTAGTTTATTTTAATGAGCACTATGTGTACAGCATTCTTCTTCTTCTTCCGTCCTTAGCCAAAGACCGACCAAGCAGTCAGAGGCCATCACGCCTTGTGGCGTCTTAAGGGCAACAGCAGATTGATTTTCTCTGTTGTAGTTTCCCATCACGCCTAGCGGCGTCTTTAGGGCAACAACAAATAGATCCATCTGCCGCTGTTTCCGTAATCGGTGTGACAAGCCAACGGGTGATCAGCCCATTGGGCATGTGTACAGCATGTGGTCCAAAATTTACTGCTGAAAAATCATGAGCAACGTGCCCATATTTGTGTGAAAAATGAGGTTTTGAGAAAATTAAGAAAAAAGGGAGGAATTACACTTTTACACAAAATTTACTCACCTCAGTATCCCCCTGCTATGTAGGAATCATCTCTGGTATTTTCCTCTATTGATTCCATGTTCTGTGTCATACTTTGCAGCTTACTTTTCATTAAATTCTTCATTTCAGCAGACTGTATGCGCTTTTCATCAGTTTCCGAAAAAATACATCCTTTCTCTGGTAGACATGTACTATGTGGGGGAAGCGATTGCTCTACCCTCAGCAGACTCAGTACATGTAGGAGATGCTTTGCTCTCAATATTAACAAGATTAGGATACCCTTATCAGATATTAACTGACAATGGTTCACAGTTCAATGGGAAACTGATGGAGGAAGTTTTTAGGATTTTTCAAAATATTCTCGTCCACACATTTTATCATCCACAATCGATTGGACAAGTGGAAAGATATAACGGGACTCTACTTACAATTTTATGTAAGCTCGCACAGGAGAAACCAGAATCCTGTGATTCATTCTTACCTGCAGCTTTATTTGCATATAAGGAGGTACCCTACCACTCTACTGGAATACCTCCAGCCACATTATTTCAATGACCCATCAAAGGACCCCATGGTTAATAAAAATTAGCCAGCCAAAATTATTTTTACACATGAAACTATGTTTGAAAAACTTGAATTCTGTTTGTTTCAGGGAAATGAATACGGTATCGAAAATTAAAATCCATGCATTAGAAGCAATATAACATCACAAATATACCAATTTGTATATTTTACATATATAATTAGGTAAAAAAACACTTACCTGACATACTTTAAAAATTTATATAAAATCATCCACAAAGGTTTTAGTGAAAATAAATATACAGAAATGTGGGCAAATGAATGTACTTTCCAGTGCAATATGTATCTAAAATTTGATATTTTCAATGAAATTCTTCATTTTTGGGGGTTAAACCATTTTGTTTTAATGATATTTATTAACATGCGATTTCCGTTGCTCCACTTAATCAGATTATCTGTATCTTTTTGTAACAATAGTTCGAGTGTGTTACAACTTTTATCACTCATATAAACAGTACAGTCGTCTGCAAACAGGTCACAGGATGAGTGCTTGATGTGTAGTGGAAGGTCATTAATGTATATGGCAAAAAGTAGAGGACCAAGTATAGAACCCCGAGGAACGCCTATATTTATTACTGCTTCGTTTGAATAGGAGTTATTGTAAGAAACTACATGTTTTCTGTCTGACAGGAATGATTTAATTATTGTCACTAGTTGAGAGTTTACTTTTGATGTTTCTAGTTTTCTAATTAAAATAGAAACACAGAAACAAATATGTGACATTAAAGGTTTAATCAAAAGCCATTACAAGAATGGTCATGATGAAAACAACGAGATACACATATAAGATATCCTATAAACGGTCACAGAACAAACAATGAGATCAACACATAATCAAGATATCCTACACACATTCACAGAACAAACAATGAGATCTACACATAATCAAGATACCCTATATAAAGTCATAGAACACATATTATAGAAACACACCCTCACATGATTCAAATTGCTGCAGATACAAATATCCTTGCTCTATGCAGCTCCTAAACTACTAGGCAAAGTCTGAGAGAGAGAGGAAATACCAGCAGAATGGAAGGAAGGTTATCTGGTCAAGTTGCCTAAGAAGGGTAATTTACAAGAGTGCACAAATTATAGAGGAATAATGTTACTATCAGTCCCAGGAAAAGTATTAAACAGAATCATCCTTGAGAGATTAAAAGAGTCCATAGACAAGCAACTGAGAGATGAACCAGCAGGTTTTCGACAAAACAGATTCTGCACAGACCAGATAGCCACATTGAGAATAATAGTTGAACAAAGTCTGGAATGGAACTCACCGCTATACATCGGATTCGTGGACTATGAAAAGGCATTTGACAGTGTAGACAGAATCACTTTGGAAATTGATGAGGCATTATGGAGTTCCCATGAAGATCATTAACTTTATAAGGATGACCTCTGAAGACATAATATACAGAGTTCTTCATGAAGGACAACTTACAGAACCGTTTAGGATTACAATGGGAGTGAGACAGGGATGCCTCTTGTCTCCATTTCTTTTCTTACTAGCAATAGATTGGGTTATGAAAACATCGACATCACACAACAGAAATGGAATCCAGTAGAATCTGACTAAACAGCTTGATCATCTGGATTTTGCAGATGACTTGGCTCTTCTGTCCCATAATCAGATGTAAGAGAAAATGAAAATTCTCGATGAGCGGTCATAACAAGTGGGCCTGAAAATACACAGGGAAAACACAAAGATTATGAGAATAAATGCAAGAAATGATAAAAAGGTTGAACTTGAAGAAACACCATTAAAGGATGTAGGATCGTACACATATCTTGGCAGTTATATAGACAGAGTTGGAGGGACAGACAATGATATCAAAATAAGAATGCAAAAAGGAAGAGGAGCTTTCATTGCATTGGGAAACATATGGAGAACAAGAGAAATCAAGTCCAACATGAAAAAAGAATCTTCACCTCAAATGTCAAGTCAGCCCTATTGTATGGCTCTATGGAGAGCCACAAAAACAACAACCAAACAGTTAAGCTGATAAGTTACTTTATTTTTCCAGAACATGCCACATATATTCACATAGCAATCTTAACACAAACACAGATACACACAAATATATTATTCTAGATATTGTCAGAGATAAGTCCTGATACACATATGTTACGATACACACAATCAGGATGTCTTAGATATAGTAAGAGATCAGTCATGATACACACATATTAAAGATACATTCTATCAGAATATCCTAAACATACCCAGTGTACAACAGAAACTTTTAAAAAAAAATTCATTGTAATATACCACAATGTCAGCCTATTTATGAATATTATATCTCAAATGACATCAAATATTTTACGTATATAAATCTTCTTTGTCATCACAGCAATGTGATATTTCTTCCTCAAAACCATTTAAATGTCAATTATCTGTGGTTACATGGCAAGGAATTGAAAAGCATGTTCCTATGCTTCAGCAAATTTAATGTCAGCAATTATTTCTTGTTAACTTACCAGAAACTTAAAGAGGTTTTATAATCACTGTTTGTGACTGCTGAGCCCATGTCTCAGTAAATCCAACATGTGTCTACTAATCTTTAAGCAACTGCATATTGTTTGTTCTGTCCACATTTAAAGCATTTTTTCACAGTTCTTAAATTGGTCAAGAATAAAGAGGGGGAATGTCATTAATAGCGCATGCTTAGGCAACGATTAAGCACGTGACCACAGTTGAAAATAAAATCAAGGGGGAAGAGTCGAGTAAGTCAGGTGAGAACTGGACAAACTACCAGCAAGTCTTCATCAGTCTTGGCAGAGTGCAGAGCCTGGGCCAATGGGAGTGCAGAGTCTGGGAGAATGGGAGTGCAGAACCTGGGGCAATGGGAGTGCAGAGCCTGGGCCAATGGGAAAGCGGAACTGAAAATTAATCAACTAATACATGATCATGTCAGGGATGATGATGCCATTGTTTACACTGTATTCAAGGGTAATAAATCAGGGTGGGGCTTTGTGATAGAGTACTGTAATTTTGTTTTTCCACAGGCCCCATGTTTCTTCTCCATGAATATTATTGGAGTTTAGTCTTTTTTTGTAGGTAATTTATTGCGGTTTTTTCATGAGGGATTACGGTAGGTTTATTTTATACTCGCACCAGTTTTCTCTTCTTTAAATTCAGTGTGAGCAGTTCTCCTGTTTTTAAAAATGATATATACTAGCGCATATTCACAAGCGGCTCTCTTTGTCTGCAGATATTTTCAGCTGTGAAAATCAAAGTCATATCGCTTGCTCTTAAGTGAGATATTCGATAAAATTGGGTATGTCTATAATTTAATTAGCGTTGTACTTAAAGTTAGTTCCTTTAATAGAGTCTTAGCCCAATACAAATAGTTTCCATTCTGGGAGTTTAATTTAATTTCGTAACGAAAGTGCCATCAATTACTATCTTCGAGAAAGTATTTAATGTATGAGGTGCATAGAATTCTTTCTATGATAAATAGCAGTATCTAGGAGTGATTAAAGAGTTTGAGATATTAAGTGTGTGCTCTGTAATATTTAAAAGAAGGTCTGTAGAATAACACGCATCTTTGATTTATGATAAATTACAGAATATATATACAGGAGCGAATTTTTGTAATTTTAATCACGTGGTTACTGTTATTAAATTGAGTATTAATTCGGGATGGTAGTTGGATGGAGAGGGGTGTATTTAAATATTTCCTTATCTGTTGATCTATAATATTTGCAGCGTAAATACGCCTGTGAAATTAATTGTAGAAGGTTAAGTCCTTAGATTTTATCTGTACGGTAATTGCGAGGGTCATATATATATATATATATATATATATATATATATATATATATATATATATATATATATATATGTAACTTCAATTTAATTATATAATTGCAGTGTAAATACACTTGGCAGTACGTAAAGTCTTTAATTGTGCATTTAACTGGTTGTGTAATTAAATATTATGGAGAGGGGATTTTATGATAACTTGATATATAAGCGTATTGGTGTAATTTTTTTAAATCATGTATGTGCTCGTATTGTATTGAGTATTAATTTGGTAAGGTAGTGGAATGAGGAGGGGTGAAGTTAACCTTATGGAGAGTAAAGGACTTTGGGTATTTATCTACTATGTTTACATTATAGCCTTTTGTAGTCAGATGATACGGGTCTAGATGGGATTTAATTATTCCTAGAGGGTCTATATATATCTATATATAGTGGGGTAATTAATATTATGGAGAGGGAATTTAATCATTCCTAGAGAGGTATACTTTTATATTGTGAGATGCGATGGGCATCAGAGTTCAGCCTGTAAAAATAAAGTAGACCAAGGAATTCAGTACAGGAGTTCTCCGTGCATGAATGTTTTGATGCTGAGACAAGGCGAGATGGGCATAACAAAAGATTTAGGTCAGTCGTGTCTGGGAATTTATTACCAGACCGATGTTTACTTCAAAACGGGATAGAGAGATCAGAGAAGTGATAGACAGGAGAGGGATGTATTTAAGGGAGTTAGATGTTAGAGATGTGTAAATTTTGACATGTTATATAGTTGTTGTCATTTATTTGTTCCACAGCAAGTTTTCACGGCAAGCAGATAGGGGTGTCATTTTGCCCTTACAGCTTGCAAAAGTTGTCGATCTTCTCAGGAGAAGAGTCGAGGCAGCACCAGAGGGGAAAGAGGATTGTTGACATGGTGGTTTACCGGCATCAAGTCCATTGGCACTAGAGAGAGAGAGAGAGAGAGAGAGAGAGAGAGTGAGAGAGAGAGCAGTTCACTGGAAGCGAAGCAGTCTTCAGATAGAAAGGATTTCTTAAAAAATCCTGAGCTCTACGCTCATATTCACACACCGAACAAAGGCACGTGGCCTGGTGTTGTCGTTCGAAGTCAGTCATAATAATACCGACGGCCCTAAACCCAAAGAGGGGTAACCAGGCATATAAATTCAGATTCGTCAGTAGTGAAGCAGCTACATTCCGAGTCACATATCCAGTCTATAAACCCAAGTCATCAATTACAAGATTCGTTTGGAGGAGAGAGAGGGTCAAAATTCCTTCCAAACGCACTAGAAAGAGAGAAGGGGCATAGCGGAGAAGTCTCTTGGTAAACACCAGGAGTGTCAGACAGACACTGAACATAGATAGAATTCATCAATTAGTCAGTCAGTTCGTGTAGGACTTTAAAAGGTTCAATCAGCTTCCGGTGTAGACAGTGATGTTAGTTAGTGGCGGGTATATCGCCTAAAGCGTTGAAGCTGTGTAGGCAATTCAGTTAGTGACGTCTGCAGACAGACAGTGGAATTCGATTTTGTTTAAATAATATATTAGGTTAGTTAGGAGTGGTGGATTTGATGTTAGAGACCCCACCAAACAGGTTGTTGTAATCCTTAACTTTCTTCCCTACAGGTTGAGGGGAGGGTGACATTGTGGGGTTTACCATTTGTAATCATTTTACGTTGTTTGCTCTGTTTCAGATGTGCAAACTCGCACGTTATTCATTTTATTATGTTATCTAAACTTTGTGGTGTAAATAAACTATAAACTTTAACTGCATCAGGCTTTCTCACTATACTGTACGTATATGTTGTCTGTATAGTGGTGTCTGTGGACTTGTAGTTAAACCGTATCTCCTTTTGTAAAGGTAGTCAGAGGGGGTGAGTTTATAGCTATTATTGAAGTCACGAGTGGCGAGGGAGAGTCAATCTTGGTTCTCAACCCTCGTAGCCAATAGTCTCATCTGTCCACATTCACTATCATTTCTCATCTAAATCTATCTTCTCAGTCTTTCTCATACTAGGGTCTAGTCTATACACTCAGACACACTCTAGTCTTAAATCCACTTCGTGATAGGCTTCTCTGCTAGAGTAAAGGGCAGAATCATAGCTGAACAGAGCAACCTTCAGCATGAGAATGGAGGTAGAGGCAGCACCCTAAATTGGTTGCCTAAGACTTCATTAACAAGGGTAGTTATTGTGTCAGATTCTCAGTCCATGCTTTGGAAGGTTCAAAATGGATGGCTACGGCATGAATGGAAGAAATCCATAGAAGCCTTGATTCTTCAAGAACTAGAGTTGATTTACTGTCCTGGTCATGCAGGGGTATGTGGCAATGAAAGAGCTGACAGACTAGCTTCAAGAGTCCCCATAGTGGGTGCATTGAATATGGATAAGGAGTGCAATGATGTCGATTCTGATCAGCAATAAAAATAAGCAACTCTATATTCTAAGTTCTGTCTACATTTAGGTATCTGCATAACGTTACCATTGTCAGCACATGTCTATACATTTGTAAGCAACTCTATATTCTAAGTTCTGTCTACATTTAGGTATCTGCATAACGTTACCATTGTCAGCACATGTCTATACATTTGTAAGCAACTCTATATTCTAAGTTCTGTCAACATTTAGGTATCTGCATAACGTTACCATTGTCAGCACATGTCTATACATTTGTAAGCAACTCTATATTCTAAGTTCTGTCAACATTTAGGTATCTGCATAACGTTACCATTGTCAACACATGTCTATACATTTGTAAGCAACTCTATATTCTTTGTTCTGTCCAGATTTAAGTATCTGCATAACGTTACCATTGTCAACACATGTCTATACATTTGTAAGCAACTCTATATTCTAAGTTCTGTCAACATTTAGGTATCTGCATAATGTTACCATTGTCAGCACATGTCTATACATTTGTAAGCAACTCTATATTCTAAGTTCTGTCAACATTTAGGTATCTGCATAACGTTACCATTGTCAGCACATGTCTATACATTTGTAAGCAACTCTATATTCTAAGTTCTGTCAACATTTAGATATCTGCATAACGTTACCATTGTCAACACATGTCTATACATATGTAAGCAACTCTATATTCTAAGTTCTGTCAACATTTAGGTATCTGCATAACGTTACCATTGTCAACACATGTCTATACATTTGTAAGCAACTCTATATTCTAAGTTCTGTCAACATTTAGGTATCTGCATAACGTTACCATTGTCAACACATGTCTATACATTTGTAAGCAACTCTATATTCTAAGTTCTGTCAACATTTAGGTATCTGCATAACGTTACCATTGTCAACACATGTCTATACATTTGTAAGCAACTCTATATTCTAAGTTCTGTCAACATTTAGGTATCTGCATAACGTTACCATTGTCAGCACATGTCTATACATTTGTAAGCAACTCTATATTCTAAGTTCTGTCAACATTTAGGTATCTGCATAACGTTACCATTGTCAGCACATGTCTATACATTTGTAAGCAACTCTATATTCTTTGTTCTGTCCAGATTTAAGTATCTGCATAACATTATCGTCCTCCTCCCCCATCATTGTTTACTGGGGCTACCACTAGACAACAACAAATGGAATCATTCTGACAGAGGGGGGGGGGGGGGGGGGGGGGGGGGGGGGGGGGGGGGGGGGGGGGTAAGTAAGGTTGTGAATGTGGCTAGCAACCTGATGATGGAAAATAAATGGCTACAGAAACACATATGTGCAATCTTTACTAAGCTTATGTTTTAATTAATAAATGTACATATATGAGGGAAGGTCAAAAAGTAATGCCTCCTATTTTTTATGTATGTAAATACTGCATCGGTGTGCAATTTGTAAATTTAGCAGGATTCCTCAAACACTCTTCTGCATTGTATAGCATTACCAACCTGTTTCAGTAACAGGTGGCACCACTGTAAAAGTTTAAAAATGGTTGCCAAAGACGTTCGGTTAAAACAACGTTATGTCATAGAATGTTGACAGACAGACATAAAGAAACAAGGAAAACCATAGTCATCAACCTCCTTTACCGTTACGAAACTGAAGGAGAAGAGTTTTTATCGAATATTGTGACAGGTGATGAGACTTGGGTTCATTTTTTTAAACCAGAATCCAAGAGGCAGTCAATGGAATGGCATCACACAACATCGCCGACAAGAAAGAAGTTCAAAAGTTCACCATCTGTAGGGAAAGTTATGGCCTCCGTGTTTTGGGATGAGAAGGGTGTGATTCTTCTCGACTTCTTGGAACAGGGAAACACGGTGAATGCAGACCGTTACATTGAAACTTTGAAGAAGCTTAGAGGTCGTCTTCGGCGACTTTACCCATTAAAAGATCAGAGAACTGCACTACTGTTGCACGATAATGCCACGCCACACACCGCTAAACGCACCATTAATGCGAATGCAGAATTTGGCTGGACATTATTACCACATCCCCCTTACAGTCCCGATCTTGCACCTTCTGACTTTCATCTGTTTGGACCACTGAAAGAAGATCTTCGCGGACATCACTTTGAGGACACTGAGACCCTTAAACGCGCTGTACGCCAGTGGTTTAGGAAAAAGGTCACAAATTTTTACTGTGCGGGGATATATGCCCTTGTGAGAAGATGGAAAAAAACTGTAACAAATAATGGAGACTACATTGAGAAATAAAGTTTTGAAGTTCAGACTTGGGGCTACATTTCAATGTGAATTTTATCTGTTTTCTTGCCTATTGAATGAAATTAAAAATTACGAGGCATTACTTTTTGACCGTCCCTCGTATATTTTATAAATCATAGTTGAGTGAGTAAATTACAGTTTCTGTTCTAAATGTTTTTAATTGTGTGGAAATTCAGAGAAATTTCTTAAATTGGTACTGATAATTAATGAACTGTAATTCACACCAACTATTAATAGAGATGCCCTTGGAGCATAGGATAGGTCTAGTGATAAGGTGACTTACTTGACAGCTGTCTTCTACAACTACCATCCAGAATTGTGCAGTTACTACCTGACATCCTGTGCCAAACCCTACATCTTGTTCACCAGTTCTCTTCTCCGGTTCTGGAAACTACTTTCTATTATTTTCTGTCCAACATCCATCTCACCACAATGACTTATGTTTATACTATAATTTAACTGGTTTAAATTGTTTTTTAGTAACTTATTTCTGTTGTTAATAAAATGTGATACACAACTTTCCTATACATGATGTTGATCTGGTTCGCTCAATGGAGGAGCATCTTACTTTGTTGTGGTATAATGATAATGAAGAGGAAAAACTCATTGATAATGATTTCAGTTTTTAACGATGAATTTTGTTTGGAGATTTTCTCTCAAGTTTAACTTTGTTTTATGAAACTGTCAATAATTAAGAATTGAAGTTATTGATGTGTTTGTTTTACATTTAATTTTTATTGTCTGAAATTAAATGAAGCCAAAATTTTAAATAAATTTAGCAACATTTAACCAGCAAAGCAGTCTTTGTAAATGCTTAATTAACTAAATGCTATTTTAATTAAAAGACTGTTATTCTGTCCGCACCAGTTAACTAATTTACATTTGATTATATATATAATTGTTTTTTTGAGTGTTACAAAAAAATTTGGAAAAGGATTAAGAGATTTGTGACATCACATAAGAGTGTGTGTGTGTGGCGGGGGGGGGGGGTTGTATATTTTGTGACAAAATGTGACAAAGGGTGAGGGTGGATTAAAAAATTGCATGATGTCAAATGTGGACAACCCGTTACATAAATATAAGTCATCCAAATAACCAAATGCGATTAAAACAATAGCCCATAAACATGTTGTATAATCCCTATAAGACTTGCATAAAATCTGAGCCAAAGACTTTCAACTGATGACACCAAACTAAAAATGGGGAAATAAACCACCATGTGATGGAAGTTGAGCAAACATGGAACGTCTCATTGCCTCCCCTTGTTCTGTATCAGAATAGTCCAGAAAGTCAATGGCCCACATGCCCACTCCTCTCACCCCTTTACTGGCAGCTAAGTTGTATTTCAGTTTTAGACTTTTTGGATCGTCATATTGAACTTGATAACTTTTGCCAGTCACGGCATCCTGGAAATTAAAAAACAACACAGCCAGTGAAATGATCAATCAAGAGTGAACATAATCATAGGACATAAACTCAGGCCAGTTATTCAAATACAAGAGAGAAATTCCAGTATCTATAATAGAGACATAAAAGTTTGTGACAGACATTCAAGTTTGTGACAGACTTTCAACTATGTGACAGACATTCAAGTATGTGACATTCAACTATGTGACACACATTCAAGTATATGATAGACATTCAAGTATATGATAGACATTCAAGTATGTGACAGACATTCAAGTATATGATAGACATTCATGTATGTCACAGACATTCAAGTATATGACATAAATTCAAGTATGTAACAGACATACAAGAATATGAAAGACATTCAAGTATGTGACAGACATTCAAGTAAGTAACAGACATACAAGAACTGGAAGACATTCAAGTATGTGACAGACAGTCAAGTATGTGACAGACATTCATGTATGTGACAGTTATGTATGTGACAGACATTCAAGTATGTGACAGACATTCACGTATGTGACAGACACTCAAGTATATAACAAGACTTTCAAGTATATGACAGACATTTAAGTATGTGACAGACTTTCAGGTACATGACAGACATTCATGTTTGTGACAGAATTTCAGGTACATGACAGACATTCAAGTATGTGACAGACACTCAAGTACATGACAGACACTGAAGTATGTAACAAGACTTTCAGGTACATGACAGACATTCAAGTATGTGACACACTTTCAGGTACATGACAGACATTGATGTATGTGATAGACTTTCAGATACATGACATTCAAGTATGTGACACACTTTCAGGTACATGACAGACATTGATGTATGTGATAGACTTTCAGATACATGACATTCAAGTATGTGACAGACTTTCAAGTATATGACAAACATTCAAGTAAGTAACAGACTTTCAGGTACATGACAGACATTCAAGTAAGTGACAGACTTTCAGGTACATGACAGACATTCAAGTATGTGACAGACTTTCAGGTACATGACCGACATTCAAGTATGTAACAGACTTTCAGGTACATGATAGACATTCAAGTATGTGAAAGACTTTCAGGTACATGACAGACATTCAAGTATGTGAAAGACTTTCAGGTACATGACAGACATTCACAGATACACAGTGCCAGCTCTAAGATCAATCTCAATCACTCACTGTGTATGAGAAGTATGGGGTGCTTGATGTACTGTTCCATCTATACTTCTCTGGCATTGTCTGCAGCAACTGGTATATGACGGCATAGTTATACTGTCCAGCCTGGTGTTGGTGTGGGTCCAGGGAACTGTTCAGGGAACAATTATCCTAAACCACATAATTAAAAAAAGGTTCTTGATGCCTGGCTATTTACTTATTACATATTAGTTTTGAAAATGATATGCTTCCTGTGTAAAAAAAAAGACATTGTATAAATGTTTGTTGATGACCTAGATTTTGTCAGTGTGATAGTTGTACACTTGTTTGTTAGTAACCTAGATCTTGTGATAAGTAGTTCAATAAATATATCACAGATAAGTAGCTCAATAAATCAATAATAAATAAGTAGCTCAATAAATCTATCAGATAATTAGCTCAATAAATCAATCATAGATAAGTAGCTAAATCAATCACATATATGTAGCTTTATAAATCGATCACATATAATTAGCTAAAAAAATAAATCATGGGTAAGTAGCTTAATAAATTAATCACAGATAATTAGCTAAATAAATCAATCACAGATAAGTAGCTCAATAAATCAATCACAGACAAATAGCTCAATAAAACTGTCATGGACAAAGTAGCTTAATAAATCAATAGTAAATAAGTAGATCAATAAATAAAAAATACATAAGTAGCTCAATAAATCAATCACAGATAAGTAGCTAAATAAATCAATCACAGATAAGTAGCTTTATAAATATATCACAGATAATTGGATCAATAAATCAACAATAAATAAGTAGCTCAATAAATCAATCACATATAATTAGCTTAATAAATCAATAATAAATAAGTAGCCCAAAAAATAAATCAGAGATAAGTAGCTCAATAAATTAATCAAAGATAATTAGCTCAATAAATCAATCTCAGATAAGTAGCTCAATAAGTCAATCACAGATAAGCAGTAAAATAAATAAATCACAGATCAGTAACTTAATAAATCAACCACAGAAAATTAGCTCAATAAATCAATGACAAATAAGTAGCTCAATAAATCAATCAGATATTTAACTAAATAAATCCATAATAAATAAGTAGCTCAATAAATCAACCACAGAGAATTAGCTCAATAAAACAATTACAAATAAGTATCTCAATAAATCAATCACAGATAATTGGCTAAATAAATCAATCACATATAAGTAGCTCAATAAATCAATCACATATAAGTAGCTCAATAAATCAATCACATATAAGTAGCTTAATAAATAATGTCACATACTCCAACAATAAAGAACTCACATGTCTCATACCTCAACAATTATCAATTACCCATAAACTAACATGTTACATACCCCAACAGTAAAGAAATACCATGTCACATACTATGAGAACAGAGAAATAACATATCACATACCCCAATAATAAAGAAATAACATGTTACATACTCCAACAGTACAGTATCCAGCAAATATCATGTACTCCAACAGCTGGAAGATGAAACAGATACGGAAGACCACTGGCAACAAGTAAAAAATATATGGAACGAGACATGTGACGAAGTACTGAGAAAAAGAGAACATCAGCACAAAGCATGGATAACAACAGAAACCATTTGTAAGATAGAAGACAGGAAAAACAAGAAAGCAGATTTAAACAGAAGCAAAACCAAAAACTTGGCGGAGGACTGTGGAGGCTGAGATGCAAAGAATGAACCAGAGTTGGGGCACTGTACGAAGGATGGCCACCGACCGAGCAAAGTGGAATCAATTTGTTGTTGCCCTACAAGACGCCACGAGGCGTGATGGCCACTGACTGCTTTGACAGTCGGCAGCTAAGGATAAAAGAAGAAGAAGAAAACCAGAAGCTCCAAAGCCAAGGCTCATGAAGTATACATAGAAGCAAACAAAGAAGTAAGAAGAAACATCAAAAGAGACAAGAGGAAGTAAACTGAAGAGATGGCAAGGGAAGCAGAGGAAGCTGCAGCCAAAGGAAATATGAGGGACCTGTACAACAAC
Organism: Oreohelix idahoensis; assembly: GCA_024509875.1. NCBI lineage: Eukaryota > Metazoa > Mollusca > Gastropoda > Stylommatophora > Oreohelicidae > Oreohelix > Oreohelix idahoensis. Next base: position 432,206 of record JAMPIV010016171.1, read on the forward strand.
ACAAAGAAGCTAACAGGGAAATATAAGCAAGCAAATGGCCTCATAAAAGATAAGAATGGAAAACTGTTTAGTAATATACAAGAACAAATGAAGAGATGGACAGAACATTTTGAGGAACTTCTCAATAGACCAGCTCCAACTAATCCCCCAGACATCCAGCCAGCAGAAGAGGATCTACAAATCAGCTGTGAATGAACAAGTAGAGAAGAAATAAATAAAGCCATAAAGCTTCTGAAAGATGGAAAAGCAGCTGGTCCAGATTGCATTCCAGCAGAGGCCATCAAAACAGATATTGGTACCTCTACAGAGATATTATACAAACTACTTGGCAAAAAAAGTCTGGGAGAGAGAGGAAATACCAGCAGAATGGAAGGAAAGTTATCTGGTCAAGTTGCCTAAGAAGGGACATTTACAAAAGTGCACAGATTATAGAGGAATAATGTTACTATCAGTGCCAGGAAAAATATTAAACAGAATCACCCTTGAGAGATTAAAAGAGTCCATAGACAAGAAACTGAGAGATGAACAAGCAGGTTTTCGAAAAACAGATCCTGTACAGACCAGACAGCAACATTGAGAATAATAGCTGAACAAAGTCTGGAATGGAATTTACTGTTATACATCGGATTCGTGGATTATGAAAAGGCATTTGACAGTGTAGACAGAGAATCACTTTGGAAATTGATGAGGCATTATGGAGTTCCCCTGAAGATCATTAATTTAATAAAGAAAACATATGAAGACATGACATGCAGAGTTCTTCACGAAGGACAGCTTACAGAACCGTTTGGGATAAGAACAGGAGTGCGACAGGGATGCCTCTTGTCTTCATTTCTTTTCTTGCTGGCAATAGATTGGGTTATGAGATCATCGACAACACACAACAAAAATGGAATCCAGTGGACTCTGACTAAGCAGTTGGATGATATGGATTTTGCTGATGACTTGGCTCTTCTGTCCCATAACCGTAATCAGATGCAGGACAAATTGAAAACACTCAATGAGAGGTCACAGCAATTGGGTCTGAAAATACACAAGGAAAAGACAAAAATAATGAGAATAAATGCAGGAAATGATAACAGGGTTGAACTTGAAGAAACACCAATACAAGATGTAGAATCGTACACATATCTTGGCAGTAATTTAGACAAAGTTGGAGGGACAGACAGCGATATCAAAATAAGAATACAAAAGGCAAGAGGAGCTTTCACTGCATTGGGAAATATATGGAGAACAAGAAAAATCAAGTCCAACACGAAAATAAGAATCTTCAACTCAAATGTGAGGTCAGTCCTATTGTATGGCTCTGAGACACGAAGAGCAACAAAAACAACAACCAAAAAGCTACAGACTTTTATAAACGGGTGCTTGCGTAGAACAGGATTGAAATGGTGAGACAACATCACAAATGTGGAATTGATGACAAGAACCAGAAAAGTGCCAGTGGAACAAGAGTTGAGAAGAAGACGCTGGCGATGGATAGGGCACACATTTAGGAAACCTGTTGATAGCATTACAATGCAGTCCTTGTTCTGGAATCCACAGGGAAAGAGAGGCAGAGGTAGACCAAAAAACACACGGAGAAGAGAACTGGATAAAGAGGTGAAAATGATGAGGAAAACAAGGCAAGATCTTAAGTGGATGGCACGGGACAGGAGGACTTGGCATGTGTTTGCTGAAGGCCTATGCTCCTTGGGGAGCTAAAGGGTATTGATACCCCAACAGTAAAGAAATAACAATGCTACAAACCCCACAAATAAAGACATAACATGTCACATGCCTCAATAATAAAGACTTGACATGTCACAAAGCAGTGGTATATGATGCCAGCATCACCAGCATGCATCTATATGGCAACAAGACATGGACAACCTATACTAAGTAGGAAAAATGGCTCAATACCTTACATCCTATGGTGTCTACGCCACATCCTTGGTATATCATGGAAGGACAAAGATGATAAATGTTGAGGTTCTGTCACATGCTGGCCTTCAAAGTATGTATACACTGCTTAGACAGCACTGACTATGCAGACTTGGCCATGACTGCTGCATGGAAGATGGTCGCTTCCCCAAAGATAGTTTTTACAGACAACTGGCAGATGGCAAAAGAAAAGCTGGGGGACCGTAGCTGAGGTGCAAAGATGTGTGCAAGAGAGACATGAAAGTACTGGACATAAATCTGGCAACCTGGGAGGATGAAACAGTCAGGCCACTATAGCTGACGTGCAAAGATGTGTGCAAGAGAGACATGAAAGTACTGGACATAAATCCAACAACCTGGGAGGATGAAACAGTCAGGCCACTATAGCTGAGGTGCAAAGATGTGTGCAAGAGAGACATGAAAGTACTGGACATAAATCCAACTACCTGGGAGGATGAAACAGTCAGGCCACTATAGCTGAGGTGCAAAGATGTGTACAAGAGAGACATGAAAGCACTGGACATAAATCCAACAACCTGGGAAGATAAAGCTGCCAATCACACCAAGTGGCGATGCTCACTATGGTGCCACTTCGGACCTGGAAAAAAAGAAGCTCTTACAACAAGCAGAAGAGAAAAGATCACGACAAAAGGAACACCAGGCCACACACACACACAAAAAAACAGCTGACGGCTATTCATTTCCATAGTCAATTATGATGAAGGAGGCTGTTAAATAACAAGTTACATACCCCAACAATAATGATATAACATGTCACATACCCCAATAATAAAGAACTAACAGGTCACATACCCCAACAATAATGATATAACATGTCAAATACCCCAATAATAAAGAAATAATGTCACAAACACCAAGAAAGAAATAAAGTTACATACCCCAACAATAAAGAAATAATGTCACAAATACCAAGAAAGAAATAAAGTTACATACCCCAACAATAAAGAAATAATGTCACAAACACCAAGAAAGAAATAACATATTACTTCTTTTCTTCTTCTTCTTTGATCCTTAGCCGCCGACCGTCAAAGCAGTCAGTGGCCATCACGCCTGGTGGCGTCTTGTAGGGCAACAACAAATTGATTCCACTTTGCTCGGTCGGTGGCCATCCTTCGTACAGTGCCCCAACTCTGGTTCATTCTTTGCATCTCAGCCTACACAGTCCTCCGCCAAGTTGTTTTTGGTCGGCCTCTATTTCGTTTTCCTTCAGGGGTCCATAGCACAGCTGTTCTTGTGATGGCTTCGGGGTCTCTTCTGAGGACATGGCCAACCCAGCTCCAGCGTCTGCCAGCTATCATGGTGTGCATGTCCTCTTGCTTGCTCAGAGTAAGCAGATCTTGGTTGGTGATGGTATTCGGCCAAAAGATTCTGAGAATTTTTCTTAGGCATGTTGTGTGAAAAGAGGACAATTTCGACATTTCCTTCTCTGTAACTCTCCAGCATTCCGCACCATAAAGAAGCACAGAAAGCACACAGCTCTGATATAATCTTAATTTTGTGCTTGTGCTGTACTGAGAGGACTTCCAGATGTTGTTTAGACTAAAAAAGGCTGTTCTTGCTTTGTTCATTCTGTTGTTGATGTCTTTGCTTGCTCCGCTGTCTGGTGTTACTATGCATCCTAGGTATGTGAAGGTGTCTGTCTGTTCCAGTTGCCGATTCCTTACTGATATGGGCTCAGGGTTGCTCACATCAAGCGACATGACCTCTGTCTTCTTTAGATTGATTTTCAAGCCCACCTGCTGGCTATATTTATTAAGTCTATCGGTTTTTTCCTGGATGTGTTGATGTGAATGTGCTAGTAGTGCAATGTCATCTGCATATTCCAGATCTTCTAATGTAGAAAATGTAGTCCATCTTATTCCTCTTGGACTGCCCTCTGTTGTCTGGGCGCATCACCCAGTCTATGACTGTTAAAAATAGAGTGGTTGATAAGGGGCATCCCTGTCGTACTCCTGTCTTCACCTTAAAGGGTAGGTTGCTCTGCCCAACGCTACACGTAAAGTTGGCATAGAGGTTTTTTTTGATTGACACTATGCAGCTTGGAATTCCATAAGCCCTTACCCCAACAATAAAGAAATAACACGTTACATACCCAAACAATAAAGAAATAATGTCACAAACACCAATAAAGAAATAACATGTTACTTACCCCAACAAGCTTAGCACAATCATAGATGTAGCCATACCAGGGTAGCCCTAGAACTAATTTGCTGGCACTGATGTTACTCTTGATGTAGCTGTCGATACCTGCAATAAACAGCGATCACTAGAAGTTTCATGTTCCAAGTACACTCTCTCAAATAGAAGTTAGTTTTATTCAAGATTCAAACAGTAACAATTACCACACATTTTATCTTCCACAATGAGGTGGCAATTACCACCACTTATTTAATCTTTAATCTTAGAGAAGCAATAATAATTAACTTCATCTTTAACACTTAAGGAAGTAATAATTCATAATTTCATCTCTGATAATCAAGGTAGCAACAACTGCTACTTATTTCATAATTCTAATTTTAGTTTATTAAATGAACTCATTTTAGAAGGAAGTATATTTTCACATAAAATATTACATGAAGCTAAGTGATATCACAAGACCACAGAACAGAAAATAAAACTGATCATATCTGCATAAACAATAAATTCATATCATCATGAGATGATATAAAAGTATACAAGCAGCAGATGTGACATTAGATCACTGTCTTCTATAAGCCAGACCAAAGCTGAAGCTCAAAGGATATACAGCAAACACACAAACTACAAACCAACAGTTTCCTGTGGGATATCTCAGAGATCAAGTAAGTTTTCAACATGTCAAATGCTTCAGCAACTGGTGGATGATGTGAATGAAGAACACCACTGACAACAGGTCAAAAACACAAGCAATGAGGCAGGTTAAGATTTAATGCAAACAGGGAATGGCAGCACATAGCACAGACAATAATAGCAACTATAAAAATAAACAGTTGTCAGCTGAAAGGCAGAGAAAAAAAGAATATCATCTGTCAACATTCAGGCAGCAATAACCTCCAGACACTTTATCCATGATGAAAATAATTTTAAATATGTTTCTATACAGATCTTCACAGCAGAAATATATGCAGTGCACACGCCTCACGCTGCTTTAAAAACAGAAGGTAGTCATCCATAAACAAAAATTTGAGCCAGAACAGACCACACAGTTCTTCTGTTGTCATAGAAATCTACAGCCACACAGTAACAGAACATCAAGCCTTCTGTCATCAAAGGCTGTAGTTACTTCTTCTTCTTCTTGCGATCACATCTTTGATGTTTACACCGTCAGATGAGTTCTCATGATGAACTCAACCGTTGTCTGGAGTTCCTCTTTAGCTCCATACAGCTTTGAGTTTAGTGTTGAGTCATTGGGCCAGTATATCTTTCTTAACTGGTCGTACAGAGGACACTCCTGTAGAACATGCTCAGCAGTTTGTTTGTTTAATCCACATGTGCACAGTGGTGAAGCAGACAATCGTAGCTTGTACATGTTTATTCAGTTTGTTATGCCCTGTCCTGAGGCGAAAAATGGTGATCTGTCCCTGCCGGTCAAGAGTGTGGTAGTCGTCGTTGGGTTGATTCTGTTCTCTTCTGATAGTCTGGATAGCTCTCTTTTTCTCAAAGTATGTGATTTCATTATCTTCTTGTTCACATTCTCCTCTCAGAAGTTATAACTTACTTACTTAGTTAGTCTCACACTTCACGTGTTTTTCATCATGGATGACTAAACTTTGTGGCATTGATTAGGTGAGTTTCCTTTGTCGTGGACTTAGCTTTTCAGCCCCCGGCTGATAGTGAAGTGTGGTTAGTTCTCCGGTCTCCTGACGTTGCCCCGGTAGGTCTTGAATGGTTCGGATTTGCCTTCTCTGTGCTCGACTCCGTATTCTGCGCTGAGATTGGACTGTCGTGCAAGGCTCCACCATAGACTGAAGACAAATACGACGGCTTCATTAATTTTCTAGCTTTAGAAAGCAGTCTTTCCCTAAGCCGTCCCCTCTGCCTGTCACCTCAGATTTTAGTCTCTCTAACATCATATGTCTAGAGTCTAATCTTGAATTCAAGTTTCTCCTGTCTGTCCTTTATTATATTTCTCTGCCCCAGTGGCAGTATTATAATTCTTTAGACTGATTTATCGTCAGCTTAACCCGATGAATTATTATAAATGTCAGTTAAACCCACCAAATTTATCATAGAAATGTCGGCAACAGTATTCTAGTTCTGTGCCTCTAGCCTAATCGTCATGTCATTATGATGAATTTAACAAATAATTGGACATCCGTGTTTTTAGAATTGTCTGACAACATTATCACACACACTTCATGTCTGGTCGCATCGTCATATAAATTTATAATGAATATATGTCACGGTCTGTCAACATTTATGTTAATATTAATTTCCGTTAGTCTAAACGTCGGGTCGAAATTAATCAAATAATATGGAAATTAATAGCTATATATATATATATTCCCGTTATACATTATTATGAACATGTACATATCCCGTGGGATCATAAAATATACCCGATCACATGTGGCTGGATGTGATCGTAAAACAAAAATATGAATAAAGTAAACATACCAATCTTGCGTCGATTTTGCAAGGTACTACACATTTCATCACATTATATTCTAGCGAGATTCACTTACCTACTCAAAGATGGACGCTAACCCGCAATTAGACACGTGGCTTCAGTGCTTTTAATGCGAGAATTCGCCGATAATTGGGTTAGACCTAGCTGTCTCAAGGGTTCCGGGCAAGTGAAGATTGCCCGTGTTTGGCGCACTTTTAGCGGGACATTTCCGCTTGGACACGTGATCCATAGCGTGCATCATGTGACATTAGCGTCAAATAAACGCTCCAATCAATAGCGTTAAAAGTCACGTGGGGTCTTCCTAAAGTGGCATAAACTGGTTTTATCAGCTTAAGCAGTCTTAAATTAAAACAGGTTCCTAGCTACCGAGGTCATTGGTCAACAATGACGTCGTACGTATCTAAAAATAGCGAGGAGAAATACTGAATGCTAGGAGAATTTCCGCCAGTGACACTTCCCGGGACTTTGCGATCATGCATTGAGGATGAGAAAAAAAACGATGTCCGTAAATAATAAAAAAAATGAAGAGAAGATTGGGCAAGTTGTCACACAAGCCCCTCCTCAAGTTTGACGTTCCGTCCAACTCCTCTTGTCCTGTCTTCCTCTTCTTTTCCAGTTTCTCATATCTCCTCGGTTGCGTCCGGATGTCTGCTCAAAAAATCTGCCCCTACGTTGTTCTTCCCAGGTATGTATTCTATGTGTGAAAGGAATATGGCTGCAACAGTAGTGACCATCTCATAAGCCGGGCATTAAGGTTCTTCGACGCTGCAAGAAATATCAACGGTTGGTGATCACACTGCACAGTGAACTTTTTCCCGTATAAATATGGTTGAAACTTCTGCACAGCCCATATTAGCGACAGACATTCTCGTTCGATGGTAGAGTAGTTCTGTTCAGCAGGGTTCAATTTCCTACTAGCATATGCGATGGGGAATAGAGTTGCAGAAGGTCTATCACTAGGCTGCAGGAGAGTGGCTCCTATCCCTATATTGCTAGCATCTGTTCGCAGCGTAAAGTTCAGAGTTAAGTCAGGCAGTCGCAGAATTGGCCTAGCTGTGAGTTTCTCCTTCAGCAGCGTGTAGGCATTTTCGCACTCCGCTGTCCAGGTTACTTTGTCCGGGTTCCCATTCTTGGTTAATGCGGTCAATGGCGCACTCAGGGTATTAAAATCTTTAATATATCTCTGGTAGAAGCCACATAGAGACACAAATGACCTGACATCCTTTTTAGTCTGGGGTCGTGGGGCCCGCTGTAACTTCTCAATATTACGCGCATCTGGGAACATGCATCCATGCGAGATAGTGTGTCCCAGGAATTCTAGTTGCTCGCAGGCAATTTGACATTTTGTAGGGCGAGCGGTGAGTCCTGTTTCTCTAAGTCTTTCGAAGAGTAGGGAAACTGCGTCCAGGTGCTCCTCAAAGGTGTTCGTGGCAATAAGTATGTCGTCCATGAAATTACTTATCCCAGGGTGGTTCAGGGGTTCCAGTAGCTTCCTCATCATACGAGTAAAGACGCTTGGGGCGTTGCTTAGCCCAAATGGCAATACATTAAACTCGTAATGGCCTTCAGAAGTACTAAATGCTAACATATGTCGAATTTCCTCTTTTACCGGGATCTGGTAGTACCCTTTGCTAAGGTCTATCTTCGAAAAGTATCGTGCTCTACTCAGCTTGGTGAAAAGCTGATTCTGATCCGGTAAGGGCTCCGCTTGAAATTCCGTTACAGCGTTGAGCCTTCGGTAGTCTATGCAGAGGCGATGTTCTCCTGTGGATTTTCTAAGCAACACCACACTCGCACTATAAGGCGACTCTGATTTTGAGATAATATTTTCCTTAAGCAGGTACTCGATTTCCTCACTCAATGCCTTTGCTTTAGCATAAGGAACAGGATAGTTCTTAACTCGTACCGGGGCGAGGTCTGTTAGCTTCATATCAAATTCTATCAGGTTGGTCATGCCAGGTTTATCCGTGAGTGTACTAGGGTGTTTTCTCAACAACTGTTGAACCCGTGCCTGCTGATCCTCCGTTAAAGTTGAACTAATCTGAACATCTTGATGAGTTTCGCACTGACGAAGAGGGTATTCACAGGAGGTCAGGGGTTCTGCCTCAGTTTCCGTCGCAATAGCCAGTGTCAGGAAATGTGCTGGTTCTGCACCTGGTCTTTCATAATATCGCTTCAGCAGGTTTATGTGGTAAATTTTCTGCTTCCCCTTTATGGCAATCTTGTAATTGGTGCGCGACATTTTCTCAACAATTTTATATGGACCTCTCCACCCGATTTGCAATTTATTATTGCTACTGGGCAGGAGTAATAATACCTGTTCTCCTACTTCTAGCTCCCTATCCTTCGCAGTGCGGTTGTAGTAACGCGCATGTTTACGACGGGCACGGCGTACATTTTTCCTTTGCCAGTTCCCATCCTGTTTTAAGGCGTTGGGTCAACTCCTTCACGTATTGGGATGCAGAGGTGACCGTCTCATCAGCTTTATCATCTGTCCAAGTACGTAACAGTGCCTCTAAAGGTCCTTTTATAGGTCTACCAAACAGCAATGTGGCAGGAGGCATCCCAGTAGAATTGTGGGGTACTTCGCGGTAAGCAAATAGTGCTGCGGGTAAGTATTGATCCCAGCTCTCTGGTTTTTCCTGCGCAAGTTTCCGAAGGATGGAAATAAGGGTCCCGTTAAACCGCTCCACCTGGCCATTTGCCTGGGGGTGGTAGGGAGAGGTGTGGATATGTCGGGCCTGAAATATCCTAAACACTTCCTCGGTGAGTTTTCCTCGGAATTGGGAACCATTATCTGTCAGGATCTGTGACGGAAACCCTAGCCGAGTAAATATGGTGAGCAGAGCCTCAGCAACATGCTTAGAATCACAGGCGGGCATAGCAATTGCCTCTGCCCACATGGAGCAACAATCCACTAACGTGAGTATATAACTGTTTCTCTCTTTTTTGCTACGAGTAAGTGGCCCCACAATATCCACCGCTACTCGTTCGAAAGGGTGTGCCCAAGATTGGCATTTCTCCCAGAGTGGCTGGGGCCGTCCAGTGTTTCGGCGCTGTCCTCTGGCACTGCGGGCATGATTTCACATATCTCTGGATATCGGCGTTGATACCTGGCCAATAATAATGACATGAAATACGCTGAATCGTGGCACTTATGCCCATGTGGCCACTAAACGGAAGGGCATGGCCCATTTCTAGGACCTGGGCTCGGTATGCTGATGGAACCACAAGTTGCCCATGTTCCTGTCCTCCATTTCCTGCTTTCCGATGCAACAGCCCATTTTTCTTGTAGAAGTCTCCCTTTTGGAGAGGAGTGTGCGCTCTCGGTAGTTTTTTGTAGCAGGGTGCTAGAGATTGATCCTCCGTTTGTGCCTTTTTTAATTCCTCAGGAAGGATGTTGGGTGGGGATTCCAACTCCGTATTCCGTTTGGCCTGTCCTCTAGTGGTGACAGCCGCCACAACCAGAGGGTGAATGGGTTCTCCCAAGAACACATACCTACACCCTAAGATCAAGGGATAAATAGGGTCGTCCAAGATCGCTGCACTGATTTCCCCAGTCACATATTTTGATTTGACCTTAATCTTGGCTATGGCCAAACGCATAGGTGCTGCACTTTTAGTAGGTCCTTGTATTTCTATAGTGTCTTCTGTCATCTGGTCAGGCTTGACTAGGGATGCACAGACAACTGCGTCGAATGCAAGGCCTGTATCATAAAGGCAGGTCACCTCTTGGTCATTTACGAGGACTGTCTCAACGACCGGGGGATGTCGGGGTTTGTCCAGAGGTTCTTCCGGTCCATTTCCCCTTGCGGCACTTTTACGTAAGCAGGCAGCATGATGAGGTGGGTTTTTCCGGTTGCACTCCTGCGTATTGTGGGTGATGGTTCTACAGTGCTTACACCATTTTTCCCCTTGCCTCTGCTGCTGGAAATTAGATCTCTGAGTAGTCTTGTAGTCTGGCTTGTCAGGCTTTTTGAAGTTAGTATACGGTGGTTTCACTTGGGGGTCCATGTGTGACTGAGCTGTCTGTCTAGGTACGTAATCTGGTTGTTTCCGTCTGGGTGGTGGATTCTCTGATAGTGCTGCCTGATATCGTTCCGCTAACTGGACTATGGATTCTAAAGTGCTGGCCCCATTCTCTGTCAGGAATCTTCTCATGTCGGAAGTCATGGTGTCCTTCAGTTGTTCGATCATGACCATTTCCTTCAGGCCTTCCCAATCATGAGTAAAATTCCCTAGGGCACCCCACTTCTCCACGTAGGAATCCAGTCTCGCAGCAAACTGAGCAAAGTTCTCTCCGACTTCCCTCCTAGAGTTACGGAACCTCTTCCTATAGGCGTCAGCATGTAGCTCATAACGAACCAATAGTGCCTTTTTCAAAGAGTCGTAGTCATCCTGTAAACCTGGAGGAAGCTTGCTATACACGTCATAAGCAGTTCCTCTAAGCCCTTGCGACAGTTTCAGGTTCCATTTGCTCTTCTCCAAACCAAACGTGGTGGCAAACTTCTCAAATTTGTCGAGATACCTATCGATCGAGTCGGCTTGTTCCGAGAAAGCTTCAAATGGAAACGTCAAAGGTCCCAAAGTTGACATGAGTGAGGATGGCAAAGGTCCGGTGCCCCCTGCGTGCAAGGAAGGCATATCATCTGACCGTGGCGATAGGTTGCCTGAGGAGGTAGATGCTGTCGCACCGGCTACTGGTTCAACTCTTTGAGCTTGTCCCTGCATCTCTAACTGCTTCATCTTCAATGCATGCTCACGTTCATCTCTCTCGCTTCTTTCTCTAGCGTCTACAGCTTTTATCCTCTCATCTATTTCTGCTAACTTTATTCGCTCTTCTCTTTCAGCTTTCGCTGTTTCTCGAGCGTAATACTTATCAGTCTCGACACTGACATAATTTGCAAGGTCCACCCCACTATAACCTAGATCTCGACCGGCCTCCCCTAGTGCTGCCTTAAGCTTAACTATTTCAGCCATCTTTTGCAGTTAAAGTCCACACTGAGTAAGCTAGTGCTACCTTCCAATAGTATTTCTAGCAACAAGTAAATACTAATTATTTATCCGACTGCTGTAGAATGAAATTACTACAGTTATGGAGACTTAAGGTCTGTAATTCAATGAAATACAAAATCAAGAACTAACTTAATTAAACACAACATATATAAAGGGATTCACCAATCAATGCCTGAATTTCTAGAAAAAATGTTTTCTGTCTTTCTAGAGCTCACTGTGTGAAAATACATGTGTTAAAATGGTATACTGTAATGACTGAATGGATGATACTATCCCAGAGGTATGATAAAATACATCAGTTCAAATCCCGGACCGAGACACCAGTGTCACGTAGCGTTTAAAGGATAAGAGAATTATTTAGAGGAAATAATAGATCTGATGTGGAAGATTTGGCTCAAGGAATCCCTGCTGGGTTTTCCCACTTCCAAAGGGTGACGAAGAGGGTAAATTCTCCTAACTCGACAGGTCTGGAAAAGATTGTAAGGAGATATTTGGTCTCTCGCTACCGTCGTCCCCTTCTCAGTTATCTATTATTATTATTCTTTAAATTTATATTATATTTTACGAGCCCCCCCTCCCTTATAAAGGAAGATAAACATAGACAATATTCAACATCTAATGGAAGGAACAAAGCGTGGGGTACAGTATATACACCCAATTGGTTTATTGCAATAAAGTGAATAGATGGTGAATGATAGTATTGTCGATGGAATTAGTGTCTGCTGTATGTATTATGTGTCTCACACTTCACGTGTTTTTTCATCATGGATGACTAAACTTTGTGGCATTGATTAGGTGAGTTTCCTTTGTCGTGGACTTAGCTTTTCAGCCCCCGGCTGATAGTGAAGTGTAGTGGTTAGTTCTCCGGTCTCCTGACGTTGCCCCGGTAGGTCTTGAATGGTTCGGATTTGCCTTCTCTGTGCTCGACTCCGTATTCTGCGCTGAGATTGGACTGTCGTGCAAGGCTCCACCATAGACTGAAGACAAATACGACGGCTTCATTAATTTTCTAGCTTTAGAAAGCAGTCTTTCCCTAAGCCGTCCCTCTGCCTGTCACCTCAGATTTTAGTCTCTAACATCATATGTCTAGAGTCTAATCTTGAATTCAAGTTTCTCCTGTCTGTCCTTTATTATATTTCTCTGCCCCAGTGGCAGTATTATAATTCTTTAGACTGATTTATCGTCAGCTTAACCCGATGAATTATTATAAATGTCAGTTAAACCCACCAAATTTATCATAGAAATGTCGGCAACAGTATTCTAGTTCTGTGCCTCTAGCCTAATCGTCATGTCATTATGATGAATTTAACAAATAATTGGACATCCGTGTTTTTAGAATTGTCTGACAACATTATCACACACTTCATGTCTGGTCGCATCGTCATATAATTTATAATGAATATATGTCACGGTCTGTCAACATTATCGTTAATATTAATTTCCGTTAGTCTAAACGTCGGGTCGAAATTAATCAAATAATATGGAAATTAATAGCTATATATATATATATTCCCGTTATACATTATTATGAACATGTACATATCCCGTGGGATCATAAAATATACCCGATCACATGTGGCTGGATGTGATCGTACAACATAAATATGAATAAAGTAAACATACCAATCTTGCGTCGATTTTGCAAGGTACTACACATTTCATCACATTATATTCTAGCGAGATTTCACTTACCTACTCAAAGATGGACGCTAACCCGCAATTAGACACGTGGCTTCAGTGCTTTTAATGCGAGAATTCACCGATAATTGGGTTAGACCTAGCTGTCTCAAGGGTTCCGGGCAAGTGAAGATTGCTTGTGTTTGGCGCACTTTTAGCGGGACATTTCCGCTTGGACACGTGATCCATAGCGTGCATCATGTGACATTAGCGTCAAATAAACGCTCCAATCAATAGCGTTAAAAGTCACGTGGGGTCTTCCTAAAGTGGCATAAACTGGTTTTATCAGCTTAAGCAGTCTTAAATTAAAACAGGTTCCTAGCTACCGACGTCATTGGCGTCACTTTTAGCTAGGAGGAATTTCCGCCATGACAATTCCCGGGACTTTGCGATCCATGCTTGTCATGGTAGCCGATCTTCTCCCATTCTGCAGACATGGCCAAACCATCTTAGTTGGGACTGTTCTACTTGGGTCTGCAGGGGTTTGGTTTTTAGGCCTTGACGTCTCGTCTAAGGTTGTAGTTAAAGGGCTATAATTACATAGTTACCGAACAATGCACTCAACTGTCCAATCATCAATAGCTACTCTGCAAAGTTACAAAAGTCTCATGACAACAACCTCCAGTTACAAATGGAGATAGAGGCAGCTACTGCAGCCTAGAGGAGGCAGTCTGAACTCCATCAACTAGGACAGTTATTGTGTCAGATTATCAGTCCATGCTTCGGAAGGTACAAAATGGATGGCTCCGGCATGAATGGAAAATATCCATAAAAGCCTCAAATCTTTAGGAGCTGGTATGGATTTACCGTCCTGGTCATGTAAGGGTGCACAGCAATGAGAGAGCTAAAAGCCTAGCTTTGAGAGCACCTGTAAAAGGGACACTGGATATAATAATAATAATAATAATAAATTCTTTAAGCGCCAAACACGGCGCATAAGGCAGAAACCAGTGCTCTCCAGGTTGTTCGTTGTGACGCCACTCCTCTTAGCTCTTGCACATTATTTAGGCCCAACGTTCTTCCTTCTCTTATTATTGTTCTTCTGAGTGTTTCTTTTGGTCTTCCTTTTTTCCGCTTACCCTCAGGAACCCAAGTGAGCGCCTGTAGTGGTATTCTGTTGTTTTGCATTCGTAGGACATGACCGATATATGACCATCGTCTTTTCCTTATATAGTCGGAGACATATTTCTGCCTAGAGTCTTCTCTTATTTGTCGATTAGTCTTGAATTCTTTCCAACTGATGTTCATGAGTTTTCTAAGACATTTGTTCTCGAATGTATTCAGCTTGTTCTCCAATGATTTTGTTATTTTCCAACTCTCACAGCCGTATGTTAACACTGAGATAACATTTGAATTAAACAGACGAAGCTTGGTATGTATATTCAATGATCGTAATTTCCAAATGTTAGATAATCTATTGAAGGCGCTAGCTGCCAAAGCAATTCTAGTATGGATTTCTCTTGTTGTGTCACCATCCTGAGTCATTTTACTGCCTAAATAATTGAAACTTTCAACTTTCTGTAGTTTTTCCCCGTTCAAGATGATATCAAAGGTCTCGTTAGAAAAGTTCATAGCTTTAGTTTTAGAGGCATTTATTTGGAGACCAATTTTAACCGAGAGATGACACAAATTATTTATTGCTTCTTGGGATATGGATAAGGGATATTTTTTTTAAAAGACAAAGTATCCCATTCAACTATTGTTGATAGGTTATAATTAGGATATAGAGTGTAGTAAATTAAAGACAATAAAATCTGATATCTAAACATAGTATCTTCTCCGCCCTCCACTCAGTTCAAATAGAGTAAATCAAAACTGTAAAATTGTGTGAATGTATGTGTGTGTCCTCCTTTTTCTAAAAAACAACTAAAATTAAAAAAAACAAACAAATAAAAAAAAAACAACAAAAAAAAAACAAAGTAAAGTCTCTTACAACTGCCCAGCTGTTAACAAAGTTAAAAGGGGTGGGAAAGCCCTGGGATGCATCCATATGGGCATCCCATCAGATTACCCCTTATCTTCACACCATCACTGATCCTTATATATTAATTTTAGTTCTTGTTATATACTGTTTTACTATATATGGATACAGGAGAAATACTTAAGGCACTTAGTGATCTCCTATTTGAGAACGACACTGTAATCAATGCAACAACAAGGTTAAGATTGCTAGAATTTGGCATCAAACGTAAGGCTTGCAGGGATGGACGTATGAGATAATGCATACGTTGTTTATACAACCAGCACGCAATAAGAACATTTAGCACTCTTACTCTTCAACATTTGCTGATGGAGACTGAGCACTTATGGGTTTGTTCAGAGTGTAGTGACGTTGATTCTGATCAACAATAATAGAAGTCTAAACAAGCACAAATAAAAACTGCTGCAATTCAGATTCTAATGAATTCATCAATCGACACGCCCTGTGTGAGAATGGAAGTCCCTTAGCAGATACTGTCATAGGGGAATAAAGTGTTAGAGACTTCACTATACCAGGTCTAGCTTTAGGAGGTCGGGGTGACCAGTTCCCTCCCTTGCTGCCCCTGCTTTCATTGACTCAACAGCAGAGTCAGATACTCATGTACAGCTGGGTAGAGCAGCATGACCTCAAACCTGGTCACTTTGCCATGATAGGCATGTACTCTAATGACTCTGCTAATTAAATGCTCAAACTGGGAGCTGCGCTGGTGTAGTGGTTACCATACTGTGCTGTCGACCGGGTGACCGAGGATCAAACCCAGGCGAAGACATTTGAAGATTATTCGTCAATCGGGATTTGGACTGGATTAACTCGAGCCCTGGTGAGTACATTTGAAGAAGTGTCGTCGACCAGGGACTGGTGGCTCCTAAGCTGACCCAGCTCTAATGGGTACCTCCGAAATCGGAGAGTATCTGCCTGAATGGCAAGGGAAACCTGACTCTGTACAAGAAAAAAAAGGGATACTCACGTATAAATCAGTCTCAGGTTAGACATACTAACCCGAGATTTCGCCTCAAATAATAGCGGGCGTACGCAAAAAAAAAAATAATGCTCAAACTCTTACATAAACAAAATAGTACCAACTAATGCAGCTCTTACTCTGTGAGACACATAAACAAACATGACCTACTTTGGCTGGTGATCATGAAATCTGAATTAGGACCAACTTGTTCATAGCCGGATTCATCGTAAGCCATAATGAAAAGAAAATCTGAGGCAGCAGCCAGAGCAGGATAGTCGTAGGCACAATACTTGCTGAATGCATCATGGATGACATCAATGCTGACCTGATTTAGCAGATGAATTAACATTAGTTTCTGATATGGCAGAGTTTAAGCTGGTTAGTTTTGAGGTAAGTCTGGTTAGTTCTAGAGTTAAAACTGGTTAGTTCTAGAGTACGGTGACTATCAGTCCTTTTTTCTCCAGATTTGTCCTTTTATTTAACTAAAGATTGGGCATCAGGGCGGCTTTTATCAAAAGTGCAATTTGTCCAGCGTTGTCCCATCAGAGATTGAACATGACTTTGAAGAGGTCTATTTTATGCAAAAATATTCTTTAGGGAGTAGTTTTCAAGTAAATACTGAACAAAATGCACAGGAATATAGTTCAGTTGTTGAAGTGTAAAACTGTATTAAATCTGTTATAAACATTCTAAAGCAGCTCTTGTGTCAAGAGTCTGTGTCCTAGAAGATTCCAAATATGCTAGCCGAAAAATTAAGAGGCGAACTTCGTAGTTTGTGTGACAAATTTCATGATGATAATAAATGCATTTACATCAACTGTTAGAAGCAATGCCCGCCTCACATCGCGTGTTTGGGGAAACTCTAAACTCACAATGAAGACCAAAGCTGCGGTATATAATGCCTGCGTCACCAGCACACTCCTATATGGCAGCGAGACCTGGACGACCTATGCTATGCAAGAAAGAAGGCTCAATACCTTCCATTTGCGGTGTCTACGCCGCATCCTCGGCATCTCGTGGAAAGATAAAGTGACAAATGTCGAGGTGTTGTCACGTGCTGGCCTTCAAAGTATGTATACGCTTCTTAGACAACGCAGACTTCGCTGGCTTGGCCATGTTCGCTGCATGGAAGATGGTCGCATCCAAAAAGATATCTTCTACGGACAATTAGCAGATGGCAAGAGAACAGTTGGGCGACCACAGCTGAGGTTCAAAGATGTGTGCAAGAGAGATATGAGGGCACTGGACATGGATCCAGCAACATGGGAGGATGAAGCTGCCGATCGCACTAAGTGGCGATGCTATTTACGGCGCCACCTCAGATTGGGCGAAGAGAGGCTCACACAAGAAGCAGAGGTGAGGAGAAAACGTCGAAAGGAGCACCAGGAAAATAAGCAGCTGAGGGCTGTCACCTCAGGGGCGCATTCCCATAGTCAGTTATGACTGAAGGGGCTATTATTATTATTATTATTATAGAAGCAATGAAACCATTAGAAGATTTCACATATTTTTCATGGATGACCTTAAATGGAATACCAACCTGTGTATATATGCTGGCTTCTAGGCAATATTTAATTTATAAAGATGTTACATAAGGTGATGCAAGTGCTTTGATCAAAGCAACCTGACAATATTTGTTGAAAGTAACATAAATTATGAAGGATTCATGCAGATGCTGGCATAAGAGAAGTGAACCAACATTTTTAAAACGATCAATAAATGTTGAATTTCATTCTGAACTTTTAATGATCATACAATATTTGTTGGTGGTGCCTGGTCACAATGCAAACATGGTCAGGTTTTTTTCATTGAACAAAAGTCACTGGACAATAGACAGAAACATGTTCAACGTGAATTCCATCAAAGGAATTTTGATTCTCCAATGTAACTTAAAAGAAGTGTTATACAGTCAATTCTATGATTATTTAAAAGAAAATGATATGTTAAAGAAGATAATGCCTGCCAAAAGTATATAAATAGAATAATTAAATAAATAAAAATAATAATTTTACCAATACCCATTAATTTGTGGGAAGTTAAAACATAAATTTTAAAAGGACATTTTATTAAAATTTTGTTTCTAACCTTTATAAAACTAGAACTATCCTTCATCTTCTTCTTCTTTCATCCATAACCGCCAACCGTCAAAGCAGTCAGTGGCCATCACAACTGGTGGCGTCTTGTAGGGCAGCAACAAATTGATTCCACTTTGCTCAGTCGGCGGCCATCCTTCGTACAGTGCCCCAACTCTAGAGCTATCCTAGTCATGCATTAATAAATTAAAATGAATGTCCTCTTTTGTGTCCTATTCTTTGTCTTGTATTGTCCTTTTTTTTAAATGCCAAAATGTCAGAAAATGTCCTCTTTTTATGACAAACAATATGTTTATCCTATTCTAGAGTTAAAGCTGACTAGTTCCAGAGTTAAAGCTGGTTAGTTCTAGTTAAAACTGGTTAGTTCTAGAGTAGGACTACCATAGTGGTTCAGAGCAAAACAGGAGGACACTGTTCAATTTTTTTGTCATAAAAAGAAGGAAAAGGGAGGACACTGTAATGAAAAAGTATGACCTATTTATTTCAATAAACAAAGGACAGTGAAACTTATTTTTTACATATCAAACAATAAGTTCATCATGACCTTGATTTTGTGCTTATTGATATATTTCTGATGATAAAAACTTTCTTTAACAAAGTTAGATTACTTTTTAAATACACATAGAAACACATGGGTACCCTCTGCATTACGCCCGGTTCTACATAACATTTTGTTAGAATAATCCCAAGTAAATGCAACACATTTCTCTGAGGAAGTCATATTTTATACAAGTGTTTCAGTCACATATTTTGAAATAGTTTCTGCTGCCTTATTTATGTGTACTGCACCTTAATTAATTTGTATGGTAAACCACCAACTTTCAAGTGCAAATACTTAATGATTATTTAAAATGTTTTGCCCGAGCCATGCTTGTTCACATCAGTGTTAACTCCATAATGAGCAACGCAGTTTTCAACTAGTCTTTCAAAAAGTGTATCAATGGAATGCATTGGTTCTGGTGCATTAAAATCTGTTGTCAATTTCTGAATCACGGAAATCATTTTGAAAGTACAGTCCACTCATTTGAAACTACTCTTATGTTTCACAGTATAAAAGCAAAAGGGCTACTGTAGCAACAACTTCATAGCGTCTCTGTTTCTCAATTTTTCAGACAACTGGTAAAACTGGAAAATTTCTTTCTCAATTCATCTGCATGCACACTTTCATTTTGGCACTAGCGTAAGTTTGTGTAATAAATGTATAAAGTCATTAGTTAATGTTTAATTAAATATTAAAATTATTCATAACTTGCAATAGAGGACAAGGTTTTAATTGACTACATCTAGTACCGTGTTAAGGGTCGGCATAAGTAATTTCAGGGCCAAATTTGGACCATTCTGGTGGGCCCCCTGGACTTAAGATCAGTTTTGTTATACTGCATTTTATGTCAACATATGGCTAACAAAATTATATTGTTTTATTATTAAGACAATGTTATTGCTTTAATTTTTATACCTAATCTGAAATAATCTTTGTTCCTTTAAGTTTTTGTTTCTCAAAGCTGTAGGTGGGAACCCGTGTGTGGATCCCCTTGTGAGCGCGGGGCCTGATGGGTCTTACTTACTTAGAGGTGTAGAGGTTTGGAAGAGAGAGCGCCAGACTATCCTATCGGCTGTTTTCCTCCTGGCCTGGTTCCATTCTAGTCCTCGGTCCTTCAAAGATTGTCTAATGTTGTCCTCCCAGTGGACTCTGGGTCATCCTGGGGGTCTGGATCCCTGGCTCTTTGTTTCCCATGCTTGTCATGGTAGCCGATCTTCTCCCATTCTGCAGACATGGCCAAACCATCTTAGTTGGGACTGTTCTACTTGGGTCTTCTTGTTACTTCAACCACCTTCCTCAGATACCTCATTTCTGAGGTTTGGATCTGGCTTTTGTGGGTTGTAGTCATTGCCCATGACTCGCACCCATATGTCAAGACTGGGACATAGGTGGAGCAGTATACAGCCATCTTCGTTTTCTTACCAACCTCTCTCTTGCTGAGGAATCCTCGATTTATGGCCTGAAAAAGTCTCCCAGCTGCTGCTTTTCGAGTGGCCAACTCTTCTTTGATGCCTCCCTTTCGGTCTATAATAGCTCCAAGGTACCCGATGGGTCAAACAGGTTAAATTGGCCTAAGGCAGACTGTGACCTTGTTATTATTATTATGCTTTTTCTTCTTAACAGATAGCAAGAAACATCAATCAATCAATCAATACCCTTTAGCTCCCCAAGATGCATAGGCCTTCAACAAACACATGCCAAGTCTTCCTGTCCTGTGCCATCCGCTCAAGTTCTTTCCATGTTTTCCTCATCATTTTCACCTCTGTATCCAGTTCTCTTCTCCATGTGGTTTTTGGTCTACCTCTGCCTCTCTTTCCCTGTGGATTCCAGAACAAGGACTGCCTTGTAATGCTATCAACAGGTTTCCTCAATGTGTGTCCTATCCATCACCAGCATCTTCTTCTCAACTTTTGTTCCAGTGGCACTTGTCTGGTTCTTGTCATCAATTCCACATTTGTGACTTTGTCATACCATTTCAGTCCTTCTGTTCTACACAAGCACCCGTTTATAAAAGTCTGTAGCTTTTTGGTTGTTGTTTTTGTTGCTCTCCATGTCTCAGAGCCACATAATAAGACTGACTTGACATTTGAGCTGAAGACTCCCATTTTCATGTTGGACCTGACCTCCCCTGCTCTCCACATGTTTCCCAATGCAATGAAAGCCCCTCCTGCCTCTTGTTTTCCCATTACGATATCACTGTCCATCCCTCCAACTGTGTCCACACTACCACCAAGACATGTCTACGACTCCACATCCTCCAGTGGTGTCTCCTCAAGTTCAACCTTGCCATCACCTCTTGCATTCATTCTCACAATCTCTGTCCCTTCCCTGTGCATCTCCAGGCCCACCCGCTGTGACCCCCCCCATCGAGAACCCTCATTCTCCTCTGCATCCGACCACGGCCATGGGACAGAAGAGCCAAGTCATCTGCAAAACCCAGACCATCAAGCTGTCCGCCAGACCCCACCGGATTCCACCCCCGTTGTGCGGAGTTAACGTTCCCAAAACCCAATCCATTGCAAGCAAGAAAAGAAATGGAGACAAGAGGCATCCCTGTCCCACTCCTGCCCCAATCCCAAACGGCTCTGCAAACTGTCCCCCATGAAGAACTAAACGTCATGTCCCCACAGATCTTCCTTACTAAGTTAATGATCCCCATGGGAGCTCCACAATGCCCCATCAACTTCCAAAGTGACTCTCTGTCCACACTGTCAAATGTCCTTCCACAGTCCCCGAATCCTATGTACAGTGGCAAAGCCCACTCCAGACCCCATTCAACCACCATTCTAATGTGGCCATCTGGTCCGCACAGGATCTGTCCCGTCGAAAACCCACCCATTCATCTCCCAGCCACCCGTCCATGGACTCCCTTAATCTGGGAGCAAGAAACATACAGAGCGATTATTACAAAATATGGTTTAAAATGTGATGATAATCTATGTAAACGATACTACAACATAAAATCTTCTGTGATTTTTGATAATTATTTGCTTGATTCTGTGTGGACGATGACTTTGATTCAGTCATTGAAACTGAAATTCAAATCAGGAATTTTCGAAATGGGGTCTTTCACATAATTTAGTTTATCGCATAAAAGCCGGATTTTTAGCCATTTTAAAAAAAAATCCAGTCGGACGCATGTTCAGGTATGAAGAGCCGGGCAAATCTGGATATCTGGTAATCCTATTCTAGAGTTAAAACTGCTTAGTCCCAGAGTTAAAATTTGTTAGCTCTAAAGCCATTTCTGTCAATGCATTTAAGCTTTTTTCTTGTGTACAACTAAAGACGAACAAGACATCCACACTTAAGATTAAATACAAACAAGACATCCACACTTAAGACTAAATATTTATGTTGACCACCGAATAAAATAAAACATTTATGTTGACCACCGAATAAAATAAAACATTTATGTTGACCACCGAATAAAATAAAACATTTATGTTGACCACCGAATAAAATAAAACATTTATGTTGACCACCGAATAAAATAAAACATTTATGTTGACCACCGAATAAAATAAAACATTTATGTTGACCACCGAATAAAATAAAACATTTATGTTGACCACCGAATAAAATAAAACATTTATGTTGACCACTTCTTCTTCTTCAAGTACCGTGCCTAGTGGCGTAGGAGATCATGTCTCTCCACAACTTCCTGTCTCCAGTAAAATTTATCAATTCTGCTGTTGACTTCTTTCCATGCTACAATGTCAAACTGTCCAGTATTTGCTTTCTTTGTCTTCCCCTATCTCTTTTTTCCTTCAATTTTACCTGTTGTTACGATATATTCCAGGTTTCCTCTTCTCATAACATGCCCCAAAAAAAAAATGGATTGCTTCTTTCTAAGTTTCCTTTGCGCATTGGCCTCTATCAGGACATCATCATTACACTTTTTTGCTGTCCATGGTATTTTTAACATTCTTCTGTAAAACCACATTTCTGTTGCCTCTAGTGCCTTCCCTATTTGCTTACTAACTGTCCATGACTAACTCCCATATGTCAGGATTGGTTCTATATAACAATGAAGAACTCTTTTTCTTACTTCCAATAACAAAGAATTGTTGCATACAATACTCTTCATTTTATAGAATGCTGCTTTTGCCTGAGCTATTCTGCTCTTCACTTCTGAGATGTATCTTCCATCCGTTGTTATTAATGTGCCCAGGTATTTGAATTTATTGACCTGTTTTAAAACGGTTCCATTTACTTTGATAGTACATTCTGGGGAATCCCTTATCTTTGAGACGACCATTACTTATTTTTGCCTTTAAGGCTAAGGCCTATATTTTCACTTTCTATCACTATTGTATCAACCATTTCCTGCAGCTGCTTTTCACTTTTTGCTATTAACACATTAACTACCGAATTGAAAAACACACTGTGGCTGAATTAAATATTTCCCCATTTTCATCCTGTAGGTGTTTGCACAAAGTAAGCTGTAGTTTTCGTAATTGTTTACAGATTTTTATGAATTACACGTCATTTTAAAGATAAATGAATGTACTATTACAATAAGCACCATTTGTAACTCTAATAGAGGTTGTTGCTATTTATCGGCCCTCCGATGGCCGTGGACTTGCAATATTTTCACAATTATAACTGCTTGCGCCCCATCTCTATCAAAATCACTATTTCAATTAATGTGCACACCGTTTTCACTCTTGTCCTCGTCGCTTGATCTACCAGTCATTGTTGAAACACGTTGTTGTACAAGCATTTTTTGTGGTCCTGTCACTAGTTGCCACGGTAAACAGTTTTATACGATTTGGTAATTAACCCAAAATGCTGAAAAATATGAACATAAAATCAATTTTCCAGTGTTCTACAACAACCATGCTTTGGGAATTTGTTTTCCGAAAGCAATTTAAAATCTCGAACCAGATCAGAAAGTGTTTCAGTACATTTTTCATTCGTTTTATTACTAAAAATAGATTGACGCTCTGAGTGGCTCGCGGTCCAAATGATAGGATTTCAAAAGCCGGTCCCACTGGCTCGAGTAAGTTAATGTGTTAAGGCTGTATCATCAGCGTGTCTCAAATTGTTTATATTATGTCCGCTGAATGATATCCCTGGCTAGTCCTCTAGAGATCTCATTACATTTTCATTGTATAGATTGAACAGATCCGGTGACAGCACACATCCCTGCCTGACACCCTTTTTTACTTGCTGAAACGTTCATATTTGGCTGCTATTTCTTACAGCTGCTGTTTGCTGCCAGTACATGTTCTTTATTATCCT
Organism: Oreohelix idahoensis; assembly: GCA_024509875.1. Lineage (NCBI taxonomy): Eukaryota > Metazoa > Mollusca > Gastropoda > Stylommatophora > Oreohelicidae > Oreohelix > Oreohelix idahoensis. The sequence continues at coordinate 456,272 of JAMPIV010016171.1, forward strand.
CAAGTCTTTACCATCAATTTGATGCTTTCTAACATTTTGATAATTTCCTCATGTTTCACTTTGTGAAATGCCTTAGTGTAATCTATAAAGCACAAGTACATATCTGTCTTCACCTCTATGGCTCTTTCTATTAATGTTCTTATAATATATATAGCATTGTTTGTGCCTTTACCTTCTACAAATCCACACTGTTCATCATTGATTTCTGGTTTAATTTTATTTCTCAGTCTTCTCATGATAATTCGTAATAATATTTTGGTCACATGACTCATAAGACTAGTGGTGCAATGTTCTTCACATTCCATGGCTCCAGGTTCCGTTGGCAAAGCTATGAATATTGATTTTAGCAGATCATCAGGTATTTGACCACTGTTGTAGATGTCATTTAAGAGTTTTGTTATCACTTCTATTCCAAATTCTCCAGATATTTTCATTTTCTCTACTGTTACATTATCTGGCCCAGGCACTTTGTCTTTCTTCATGTGGCGCATGGCATCCTCTACTTCTGCCACAAGTATTGGAGGTCCTTCACAACTATCCCTATGTTGAATCTGCTCTTGTCTGTGAATAGGACAGCATTCCACTGCAGTCTAGTCCATCCGACATGTTGCTCTGCCCATTGCAGGCGCTGCTGACGATGTCTGTGTGTTAAGTTTGGCCCAACATAAGGTCGTCTTGCAGTAAGGCCTGTATCTCTGAGTCGTCGTATGACTGTCATTCGAGAGACTTGCCCACGTCTACCCACTATTGCTCTTGCTGTTTGACTTGCCGGGAGAGAACGATTCCTTAGGTGACTCAGCACAATATGATGATCTTGCGCAGGGGTAGTAACTCGTGGTTGGCCACTCTGAAGTCTATCCCGGGCACTGCCAGTGGTTCCGTAACGTTCATTGAGACGTACAATAGTGCTGTGGTGGCAATTCATCCTTCTGGCAATGGCCCGCGAGCTCATTCCAGTCTCCAACATACCAATGGCTCATTGGCGGTCGTTTTCAGATAGTCATGGCATTTCAAGCACATGTACTGGGTGTTTTGTCTCAACGGCCTTTTTATACCGAGTATACTGACACAACGTGTACACATTTTCAGGGTCATAGTGTTGGGAATCGTGTTGCACGTGTAACTTTCATTGTTTTCATGTAGTCTGTACACAAACCCGTGGGTTGAATCATGCACTTTCCATTCCAGCAGCCATTCGCTCTCTACCTCATGACAAACACGGGGAAAATCCATTCCCACACTTTTTTTTCCAGCTTCTCGGCATCAGTATATATAATAGTGGTGCGTTTTTAATGTATATATATATATATATATATATATATATATATATATATATATATATATACTTAGTCGTTCCCCTTCTACCGTGAGGTGTAAAGGTTTGGAAGAGAGAGCGCCAGACTATCCTATCGGCTGTCTTCCTCCTGGCCTGGTTCCATTCTAGTCCTCAGTCCTTCAAAGATTGTCTAATGTTGTCCTCCCAGCAGACTCTGGGTTGTCCTGGGGGTCTGGATCCCTGGCTCTTTGTTTCCCATGCTTGTCGTAGTAGCCGATCTTCTCCCATTCTGCAGACATGGCCAAACCATCTTAGTTGAGACTGTTTTACTTGGGTCGATGTGTGTGTGTGCGTGTCTCTAACATTTCTATGTTTTTCTGGTCAATTTTAATGCGCTGTTTTTAAATCTGCAAACCGTTTTTCTCTATCAGGTCGGGATCTCTAGAAATACGCAATTGAAGTTTTTTTTAACAACGCATACAGTATTACAACATCATTCGTACAAGAAGTATAACAGTTATGTAGGCTTGAATTTCTTTGCAGTCGACTTTCGTCGGTGAATGGCATGTGGTACATCGCGATGAAGCATCCAACAATAATCGGCAAGCATGGTCACACTCCACCATCCTTGATAACGTGACTCCATTACGGCGATATCTTGATGGAATCGTTCTCCATGTTCATCGCTGAATTCGCCAAGGTTGTCAGGGAAAAAGTCAAGATGCGAATCGAGCAAATGGATTTTGAGGGACATGATACAGCCCATAATTCTGTATGCATCTATGCACTGCTTAACAATATGCAACATAGTCGACAGATTTGTGATTTTCCAGAAAGTTATCGACGATCGATTTGAATGCCATCCATGCGCGAAGTTCACTACCATGTAACAAGTTCTCGAATTGTTTGTCTGCAATAACTTTCCTAATCTGAGGTCCTACAAAGATACCTTCCTTTATCTTTGCATCGCTAACTTGCGGAAACTTTTCTCGAAGATAAGTGAAAGCTTTGCTCGTTTTATCTAACGCTTTTACAAAATTCTTCATGAGCCCCAACTTTATATGTAACAGTGGTAAAATGAAGCTGTCTTTGTTAACTAATGGCTCGCGTATTACATTTTTATGCCCGAGCTGCATACGATCCCGGATAGGCCACACCTTTCTTGCATAATGTTCCTGTCTGTTGCGGCTGTCCCATTCACATCGGAAGCAACAAAATTTAGTATACCCAGTCTGCATGCCCGTGAGAATTGCAATGACCTTTAGGTCTCCACAAATCCGCCATTGGTAGTCATTGTACTTTTTTTTTTCCAAACGTATAGCCATATTGTCATAAGTTTCTTTCATATGAACAGAGTAGGCGACTGGAATTGATGAAAAAAAAATTTATGTTATGCAATGACACGGCTTTTAGACTAGTCTTGGAAGAATCGATGAAAAATCGCCATTAGTTGATTATGTGCTCATGACCGTTTACATCTTTGCAATAGCAAATGTCATCACCCATCTCAAAGTATTGAACAAGTTCTCTGTGTCTATGACGAAATTTAGATATTGGAGTATTGGGCGCTAAAAGATTTCATTCTTTGAGTCGCGAACCGAGTAATTCCGCTTGTCCTTTGGTAAGAGCGAGATCACGTATTAGATCTGAAAGTTCTGAATGGTTAATTAAGTAAACACCATCATTCACCGGTATGTAATCTGAGTCAGAATTAGTTTCTAAAGCAGGTAAACTATCACTTTCTGATGGTTCATTTACGTCCAACGGATATTGTTCTGGTGGTACTTGGATCGGACACGTGATTGGATCATGAGGCACTGGTTTCGAAACCGATTCAATATTTGGATAAACCACAGACTTTCTAGTTTTAAAAGTGAAACCATGGATATTTGTCAAGCAGAAGTAACAATCAGTAGTGTGATTTGTATGTTCACGCCAAATTACTGGCACTCCAAAAGGCATCGACTTATGCTTCGGCGATTTTCGTAACCAACCTGCCAATGTATCGAACAAACTGCATTTGGCTGCGAAGATTTATTTGCATCATCAACTTTCGAATCGAAATAAAGTTCATATGCTTTCTTTAGTAATGGTGTAAAGTTTTTCTGGTCAACACGATCGGTATAATATCCGCACACGTAACAGAACAGATCAGCCGAATTTCTACAACTTCTAGAAGCCATATTTTGCTCATAATTATTTCAAAATACAGTAACTATTTGAAAAATCACGTAACATATGTCATGCATCTTTTAACAGTATAAAAAGTAGAATTATGTTGCTTTTTATTAATTTTTAATAAGCTATATTGTAAAAATGAAACGGGGCAAATAACGGTTTCCCAAAAATATATTTATTCACAAATATCTTAAGAACCCGACGTGATAGAGATAAACGGATTTCAGATTTGAAATCAGCGCAAGAAACTGACCTAAGAACACTTATTCTTATATAAGAAAGAAAAATGTTGTTTGTCAGTGTAATTTTAGTTCTTGTTATATAATAATTTTAGTTCTTGTTATATAATAATTTTAGTTCTTGTTATATAATAATTTGAGTTCTTGTTATATAATAATTTTTGTTCTTGTTATATAATAATTTTAGTTCTTGTTATATAATATTATTCTTGTTATATATTAATTTGAGTTCTTGTTATACATGAACAGTCACAATTGTCATGGTTTGGCCATGTCTGCAGAATGAGAGAAGATCGTAAAGCCATGACAAACATGGGACACCAACTACCAAGGATCCAGACTTTCAGGACGACCCAAAGTTCTTTCAGTCACTAGAGCTGTGTACGCATCTCTCAAGTCTTTCTGCTCTGGTGTTATGGTCATTTCTACATCAAAATTCAGGCCATCCAAGAAATTGTTCTTAACTATCTCCAGCTGGTCACTGATCCACTCTGTTCTTAGAACTGGTGTTATCATGGTGATCTCTTTCACTACACCTGCTAAATGTTGACACAATTTATTTTGTCCATATATAGAAAACTTGCACAAATCACATAAAAAAATATACTAATAAATGTCTACCATTTATCACTTCAAAAAGAGTTAAGGAAGGCAAAGGCAGCAAGGAATGGAACTAGTCATCACACTTTAATAGTATTGTCAATTTTTGAACATTTCACTCCTCTACTGCAGTATTTACTACACTTTTTTTTTTAAATCCAGAGGTCCCTTACATTTTGTGAATGTCAAGGTTGTTTATCAAACCTGGATGATTTCATGATAGAACATTTACAGTCATGTTATTAGTTCTACATTTCATGAAACATCTCATGACACATCTCGTGATCACTGGTGCATCATCCAACATCAGTTAGGAACTGTGTTCTGTATACAACAGATTTACCTTACCAAGTAACAATAATCGTCTAGAACAAAAGCCCAGTTGTTGAGATATTGTGCTGACGTTATAATACATGCCTAGATAAACAGCCAGAATGTTGTGTGAGTGGGCTAGACTTGTGTTGATGTAACTATACCTACCTAGAACAACAGCTTAGACTTTGTATTGATGTAACCATACCTACCTAGAACAACACTTAGACATTATGTTGATGTAACAATATCTACCTAGAACAGCTTAGACATTACGTTGATGTAACCATACATACCTATTTTTTTTTAAAAAATTAATGTAGAAAAATATATCGTTCAACCTCTGATGGGTTATAATAACGATATATTTTGTTTTCAATTCCAAATAATATGAACAACTGCCGATATGAGGAAGTGGCATCACATTTGTCAAATCATTGTAAATAGAGACAATCACAATTATGCATATACGTTAAATAAATAAAATAAAAAAAATTAATTTTAAAAAATCAATAAATAAAAAAAATCAAAAAATCAAGAAGACACTCTGAACAAGAATAATATTAAAGTGGAGGGTTGTAAGTGTCATAGTGTCAATCATAAAAAGCCTTTATGCCAACTTTATGTGTAGCATTGGGCAGAGCAACCTAACCTTTGAAGTGAAGACAGAAGTACGACAGGGATGTCCCTTATCAACCACTCTATTTTTAACAGTCATAGACTGGGTGATGCGCCAGACAACAGAGGGCAGTCCAAGAGGAATAAGATGGACTACATTCTCTACATTGGAAGATCTGGAATATGCAGATGACATTGCACTGCTAGCACATTCACATCAACACATCCAGGAAAAAACGGATAGACTTAATAAGTATAGCCAGCAGGTGGGCTTGAACATCAACCTAAAGAAGACAGAGGTCATGACGCTCAATGTGAGCAACCCTGAGCCCATATCAGTAAGGAATCAGCAACTGGAACAGACAGATGCCTTCACATACCTAGGATGCATAGTAACACCAGACGGCGGAGCAAGCAAAGACATCAACAACAGAATGAACAAAGCAAGAACAGCCTTTTTTAGTCTAAACAACATCTGGAAGTCCTCTCAGTACAGCACAAGATTAGGATTATATCAGAGCTGTGTGCTTTCTGTGCTTCTCTATGGTGCGGAATGCTGGAGAGTTACAGAGAAGGAAATGTCGAAATTGTCCTCTTTTCACATAACATGCCTAAGAAAAATTATCCGAATCTTTTGGCCGAATACCATCACCAACCAAGATCTGTTTACTCGGAGCAAGCAAGAGGACATGCAACACCATCATAGCTGGCAGACGCTGGAGCTGGGTTGGCCATGTCCTCAGAAGAGACCCTGATGCCATCACAAGAACAGCTATGCTATGGACCCCTGAAGGAAAACAAAAGAGAGGCCGACCAAAACAACTTGGTGGAGGACTGTGGAGGCTGAGATGCAAAGAATGAACCAGAGTTGGGGCACTGTACGAAGGATGGCCGCCGACCGAGCAAAGTGGAATCAATTTGTTGTTGCCCTACAAGACGCCACCAGGCATAATGGCCACTGACTGCTTTGACGGTCGGCGGCTAAGGATCAAAGAAGAAGAAGAAGGAGGGGTGTAAAGGCCTGGTGGTTCTAGTTATATAACTGACTAACAGATATTTAATTGACTTTCATCTGTTAAAAGACATGCATTGTAATAATAGCATCATACCTTCACATTCCCAGCCACTATATATTAACAATTGTTCGTGTTAAAAATTGTTTGACTATATTATGCAGCTCCCTAGGTCTGTTTATTCTTAATTCTATATTTATAGGTAAGTTTGATGCTTGCAAATAATCTAATATTGGTATTCTCATTTGTTCATACCTCTTACATTTTAACAAGAAATGTTCTATATTATTGTCTTAAAGACATCCTGCACAGTAAGGTTTTTCTATTCTGAAATAAGCCTTTTCCCAGCTGTAGTCTGAGAAGTTTCTTATTACTGGGAATTGTCTATTCCCTAGATATCTGACATTTTCTTGTTGGAGCCTTGAACATCTTATATGCATGTCTTCCTTTCAGATCTTTATCCCACTCTGCTTTCCATTCATCTGTTATTAAATCTTTAATTAACCTAGAACAACAGTTTAGACATTATGTTGATGTAACCATTCATAACTAGAACAACAGCTTAGACATTACATTGATGTAACCATAGATAACTAGAACAACAGACTATTTGGATTTCCGGTTCAAGATGTCTGACACAGTTTGTGATTTGAGTTTTTTAGCCTGCTTTCCGAAGTGACTGACTTGGTACGAGCCAGTATGTTCATGTGAGGATACTTTCCCCTATTTGTGCAACAATTGATGTCTGCATGTTAAGTATTTGCCTGAATGAGCGCATGTTTTTTGAAAAGTTCAGCTAACGACTTTGTCAGCCATCATGGCAAATTCAGTTCACAAAAAGATGACGTGTAATTTCTTCACGTCTTAATAATAATGGTGTCGTCAACAAATGTCTTCACATCGTAATAAGCATGGTATTAATGTTAATCAGAATCGACGTCATTGCACTCCAGGCGGATACATCCATCCCTGCTGGTCTTATGTTTGATGCCAAATTCCAGCAGTCTTAGCCTTGATGATTGCAGTGTCATTCTCTAATAGACGAACATGAATTGCTCTCAGTATTTCTTCCTTATCCATGGCCAATGCACCTTTTATGGGTGCTCTTGAAGCTAGTCTGTCAGCTCTTTCATTGTCACATACACCAGTATGACCAGAACAGTAGATCCATATCAGTTCTTGAAGATTCGATGCTTCTATGGAGGTTTTCCATTCATGTCGAAGCCAACCATTGTGGACCTTTCGAAGCATGGATACAATAACTGCCTTTGTTAATAAAGTCTCAGACAGCCATCTTAAGGCAGCTGTAACTGCCTCTACCTCCATTCTCAAGCTTTAGGTTGTTATCATGTAAGCCCCGCTATGTTCAGCGAAGGTTCTGCCCTTTACTCTAGCAGAGAAGTCCCACCCTGATTTATTACCACAGATTAAGATTACAGACCCATCAGCGTACACAATGGCATCATCATCCCCAGCATTATCATTTATAAGCTGATCAATTTCCAGCTCTGCTCTCCCTTGGCCCACGTTCTGCATTCTCTACCAAGGCTGATGATGACTTGCTGGTAGTTCATCCAGCTCTCATCTGACTTACTCCACTCTTCTCCCTTGAATATACTTTCAACTGGGTCCACCTGTCTAATAGTCTCCTCTGCCTGCACCATCCATGACATCCCCCTCTTTATTCTTGCTCCTTTGATGTCAGCTATGTTCCCATGCAGGGGATGTCTTTTGCCTGTGGTTACATGCATATACGCTTTTACCTGGGCCATACATCTGGATCTAATTGAAAGCAATCCAAGCATGTGCCACATCACCACAATAGGGGTAACTCACGTGCAGCCCAAGACTATACGCATCCCTTCATTTTGAATGCGCTCCAGTCGTTCACATTGTGATATTGACAGCGTGAGTATTCCCAGGCCATACTTGATTACAGACAAGACTAGCTGATGATACAGGAGAAACAGTAGTCTCTGCTCCAGGTGCGATGCAGCCATTGTTTTTAGGGCTCCCAGACCTCTCTTGCACTTCTGTATGATGTGATCAACATGGTGCTTATATGATAGCCCACGGTTGAATGTTACTGCAGGGTCTGTCAACTTGTTCTGTCCATTGAGAGTAATATCTGGAAGATCTGCTTTCAATATGGAGTTATTCAAGGAGCACCAAAGCACACAGGCTTTGTTGGGATTGACCATGCATCTGGTTTCATCGCACCATTTAGAAACTGCTTGAAGTGTCTCATGCATGCTTTTAACCATCGGCAAAAGTTACTGTTCATACCAAACCTGTTGGTTGGATTTTTGCTGTATAGATGTTAAACAGCACCGGTGATAATGGAGAACCCTGGGGTAATCCTGGGCAAATGTGCATTGGTTCTGATGTCCATGTTCCCAAGCGAAATGCAACTGCTCTCTCAGTTAAAGCAGCTGCTATCCACCTTGTTAGCCATGGGTTTACACCACATTCCTTTACACAGTCTATCAAGGTTGCAAAGTCAACACTGTTGTAAGCATCCTCTTAGTCAATTGCCACAGCCACCGTTTCTTCTTTACCCTGGAAACCCTCATATACATCATATGCAAATGTTCCAGCGTTACCCCATGATACTTTTATTGGTCTATAACTGCCCAGGGTATCAGGGAGGATGTGTGCATTTTCAAGGTGGTTCATTAATTGTCTCCCCACTATCTTCTCAAGTAATTTGCCGTAGACTTTCTGTAATGTGATGATTCGATAGCTGCTAAGTAGTGTGAGGTCTTTACCAGGTTTAGGAAGTGGCCATATGTAGCTATGTAGCCAGTCTTCCGGCACCTCAGCATTCTGTATACTGGTGTTGAAATCCATCACAACATTCATAATACCTCTGTCATCAAGCTGCTTGTGTACGCCATCAGGACCCTGAGCAGTGTTTCTACTTGCTTTTAAAGTATACATAACATATTCATCACATATGAGGTCAAAATATATATCGCCTCTGATGTCATTTCCAGTACATGAGTCTTAATCTCTTGACAGGCAGCTTTATCACCTTTATCCATCTGAGTGATATATCGACTGAATAATTGTTACGTGCAGTCTTTGATATCTTGCAATATAATACATTTGTATGCTTGTTATGTTCGCAAATATTTTGTAAACAAAATAGATACTTTTTAGTGCTTAAGGAAAAGTCATTATTGAGTTACTTCCCTTGAAATGAGTCTCGCCACTTTCGATCGAACTCCGCGGATGAATCCAGTTTTACTGCGATTTATTCTTTGTTTGGGTAGAAATAGATTGTTCTTGCTTCAGAATATCTATGGCCTGAATTTATGTGTATTGTTTGTCTGGGTAGGACGAGTCTGTCTTATATCTGTATATCTTTACATATCTAAGTCGAACTATATGTTCTTTTGTCTCTAGAGAGGTCAAAGGCTGTTCGGCGGATGTGTCGCTAGTGAGTTGTGTTTTGGCTTCGCCCTGATGATGATGGGGCTGTCGTGTTTTCTATATCGGCTTGTCGCCGGAAAAAGTGATCCATATATGTGTAGGGGAAAGTGATAGATGTTTAGACCTATCGTGTATGCTTTACCCCAGTGTTTATTCTTATTGCCAAGGAATGGCAGAATCATATTTCTGATACTAAGGTAAAGAAAACGCATTTCTTATGAACTCTTACGAAGCCATCGTTTTTCGATAAGCGGACACACGATTTGTACGTCTGAGAATATTTAACTAGATGAAGATGACAGATTCATTTCTAGCAGCACTATATCTTATATGATGAAATCAATTGCCTCATGATAGAATCTACAGAGTAATGAGAACATTTTATGAATGACTAACTTTGATACAGATTCCAGTTTGTATCCTAAAGTGAGTGATAGCTCACGACAGCAGCCATCTTGTATACACCTATTTAGTGACTATCAAGAAGAGAAAAGGGATGCCCCGTACTATCGCTTGATGAGTCCAGAGATCACTGCTACAGATGAGAACCCATTACTAGTGGTTCAATATGATTATATGGAAAATATGTGCTGAACTTTACTTAAAGGAACCTTCGCTAGACGAGGTTAGGTCTAGAAGCCATCTTGAATATTATTTATAAGCTGACGTGCTCAGTCAGTGAAGTCAGATGATATATATGTATGGGCGATACTGAGTGCTTGTCTACTGACAGTCCATTATGCTATTATTCAACATGAGTGCCCATGTATCATTGCAAGACCATTTATCTACTGTACCATGATGTATTATGCCAACCTGTCATCTGTCCCTGTATCCGTGCTGTCGAGTGTGTATGTCAAATTAAACTGTAGCAAAAGTACACAGCAGTTGGCGTCGATAACTTCCAGCCATAAATGAGTGAGAGAAAGAACATTATCAACTCTACGAACTCTTGTCATCATTCGCGTATTACACTCTCACTTCATGTCTACACACCACTGCGTAGGTCGAGTTGACATTCCTATTCCTAACGACTGTTGCCACAGTGCTCATTGTCTATACTACATCCCAGTCGGGGCTACGACGGTTATTTAACACTGATGTTCTATACACCATTCAACACTGGTAGAACTTGGAACTAATAAGAGGACTTATAGAACTTGGCGCTATATTTAACACTGGTGGAATTCAACATGAACAACACAGGCGTTAACACTGGTGAGCCAGCTTTCTGGGTTTGACCTCGCAGAAGTTGAGAAGTCAACAGACTACCGATACCAGACCGTTTCCTGTGGCTGATACGACACACTTAGTTTGCTCTTTATCAACACTTTGTCACGTGACCTATCAAGTGAATGCAGTATCTAGGTCAGCGTTGTTGACATTTTTACGCTTAGACATTACAGAGTTTCACAGTACAGAGATGATACTTTGAAGGCCATAAACTGTTCTATTGTTGCAGTATTGTTGAACATAAGTGCGTAAATTTCATCGATGGATCTTCTTATGTTCTGCTGTTGTATTGAACTTTAATATTTAAGGCCAGAATTTATAATTCAATAAAGTGGCAGTTGATTTATTTTGATAAGAATAACTTTGCCATTACTGTAAAACTGAGCCTATTTTGCAACACATACTATCATACACATAATTTATATATTTATGTTTACATGTTATTTGTTTGTATAGTATGTTAGTTTATATGTCAGCGGGTTGTGTTTAAGCTGGGCGGTGTCCTCACAACAGAATATCCCACGTCATAGAGGGTCCGTTGTGGGCGTTTTCTTTAGGTGCAATTTCCTTAATTGGAAATTTGCTTGCAACAACTAGTTGCTATTTGTGTTAGCTGTGAAGATTGTAATTATTGTTATTTTTGTAATATTTCTTTGTTCTTTAGTTTTGTTTTGATTTGTTGGTAATTTGTTGGTCTACCCTTTTCTATCTTTCAGTTCTATTCACAATTTATATTCATATATTGTGACGTCATTTGTGTTGTTATTCCTTGCAGTTGTCAGTTGTGATTATTTTCATTGATTTCCCTATTTGATTTAGTTGATTTCTGCAAATGTTTTCATATTGTCAGTCTTATTTGTGCTTTATGTATACTGTTGGTTGACATATGTTTTATATAGGTATATTTCATAAGACACTATTGCTTGTGCACTGCACTTGGATTATGGTATAAACCAGTACTTTATTATTATTACTGGTATACAAGAAATTATACAAGACCTTATTAAGGCTTGTGACCCACAGAGGTTTGAGATAGTGTACTGATTAATCAAGTCATTAAGAACTTGTGGTATTATTATTGTTTCAGGTAATTAGTATTATTGTTAGACATCATGTCTACATTAGAATACTTCATTGCACAAGGGAAATACCTTGATAAGACTGGTCAACAATTAGAAGAATGGGCAGTTGCTCAATATGACAAGACATTAGCAGCTGAAGAGAAAAGATTAGCAGCTGAAGAGAAAAAATTAGCAGCTGAAGAGAAAAGATTAGAAAGAGAAGCTGAACAAAAGAAATTGCAGATACAGACTGAGGAAAAAATATTCCAGATGGAAATGGAAAGAGAAAAAAGAAAAGATGAAGCTGCTGCAGAAGAGAGAAAAGCTGCTGCTGCTGCAGAAGAGAGAAAAGCTGCTGCTGCTGCAGAAGAGAGAAAAGCTGCTGCTGAAGAAAGAAAAGCAATAAGAGAACATGAATTTGAGTTAGAGAAATTGAGATTGACAAGTATGAGTAATGTTAATCAGGCATCTAGTGGTAATGGTAAACCTCTACTTACAAGGTTAAGGTTCCACCGTTCAATCAGTCCAGTGACGATATTACATTCTGGCTGGATAGATTTGAACGTTCTTGTCGTACACATAATGTGGATAAATCACAATATGCTAACCAATTAGCAGAAAACTTGAAAGGTGAATCTCTGACTAGATTATGCCTTGTAGGAGAAGCAGATAAGGATAATTATGATGTCATTAGGGCGGCTTTGATAAAAAAATACCAGCTAAGTGAGGAAGGCTATCGCCTTTTGTTTAAGACGATGGTGCCTGAGACAGGTGTAGAATTCTCAGAATTCATTGCAAAGGCACGTCTCACAGTTGATCGTTGGATGAGCTTTCCAAAACAGAAAAAACGTATGAAGGACTTATGGATTTGTTGCTCAGAGATAAGATTATGTCATGTGTTAACAAACCATTCCTTGAATTTATACATGAGCGTAAACCCAAATCACTAAAGGAAATGGAAGAATATTGTTCCCAATATGTCACTGCACACCCCGACGTGACTTTTGGCAACACTAAGATTAAGGAGAGTATGCCAGTTGCTTCAGCAACACCATACAATCCCAATTATTCACACAGATTTCAGGGACCCCAAAACAGATTTGATAAAAAAGGTAACCATAATAGTTATCAAAACCAAGGTAACCAATCATTTCAGGGTTCTTCTTCGAAGAACTGGAGACGAGCTGATAGCTCTCGACACAGGGGTGGTCATAATTATAGGAATTTCCGTAGAGGAAGTAATTATAGAAACTATCCGAGTTATCCGTTTTGGAGTCAACAAGATCACAATTACAGAGATACTCATTATAATGAATATGATAATGGTAACCAAGAAAATTATGACTCAAACCCAAATTGGGGTTACAATAGAGGTAACAATAACTACAAAGGTAATAATAACCGAGGTAGATCTCAAAACAGAAGACATAAACAACGTTTTCAGGCAAACTCGGCACAACAAGAGTCACATGAAGCCTATAAACAGAGTAAAGATAATAATGACGCTAGTAATATGGCATGTTCCGCTTTTGATTTTGGGAGAGCATCTCAGTGCCCCCAATGCAAAACATTATTTGAGCCAACCACAGTGTCTACTTTAAGCTGTGGCCATCCTCTTCCTGCTCTTCCTGCATCAGTCGCGCATGATGGAAGAGGTTCTCTTGTCCTACATAAGGGTTTAGTACATAACAATCCAGTCTCCGTTCTATTTGATTCTGGATGCACCACAATTGGTGTTAGGCAGTCACTCGTAGATCCTTCCCGTGCCACTGGACAAGTAGTCAAATGTGTAACATTTGGCGGCACATTAGAGAAATACTCTACTGCTATCATTAGGATTGCTACTCCTTTCTTTACAGGAGATGTACACGCATGTCTTCTTCCAAATCCGATCGCTGACCTTATCATCGGTCGCATTCATGGAGTCAAAGAATGCACTCCGCAACAAATTTCCGCGTGGGAAAAGCAAAACATGCAGATTGCTAACGCTGTAGTCACTAGAGCTCAGGCTCTTAATATGCCTCAAACTTCATCTATTGAAGATAATGAAGTGCATAACCAAGATGATCCCTTGGTAATTTCTCGTGACTCGTTTATAAAACAGCAAGAAGATGATCCCACTCTGAAGAAATTCTTCATTCTTGCAACTAAAGGTGATCCGAATAAAGACACAAGTCGTAAATCTTGGATTACAAAGAAGAATGGCGTACTTGTACGTATGGTTCAAGACTCCATTACGTCAAGTCATTCTCAAATCCTGGTTCCCAAGAATTTGAGAGTTAAAATTTTGCAGCACGCTCACGACTCTCAGTGTGCTGGACACATGGGTTTTTCCCGTACTAAGTCAAGAGTTCTTGCGGCTTTCTTTTGGCCATTGGTAAACAAGGACATACGAATTTATTGTTGATCTTGTAAAGTATGTCAGGAAGTTAAATCCAAAGGTCCACGCCATGCTGCACCTATTCAGGCTGCTGACATTCCTATTCGGCCGTTTCAAAAAATGGCCATAGACATTATTGGCCCATTTAAGATCAAGTCTGCCAGAGGACATCAGTTTATCTTGACGTGTGTTGATATGTGCACACGTTGGCCAGAGGCTATTCCTCTGAAGAGCATTACTACTGCTGACATTGCAGATGCTCTTTGGCTTATATTTTCTCGCCTGGGTTTCCCCGGAGAGATATTATCAGACCATGGCACCCAACTAATATCAGATACCATGTCTCAAGTAATGTCTACTCTGCAGATAGATAGATCTTTAAGTAGTATCTACCATCCAATGTCTAATGGTATGGTCGAACGCCTTAATAGAACACTTAAAAACTTATTAGGGAAGATAACTGAGGATCATCCTCAAGACTGGGACAGAGTTTTACCTGCGGCCCTCTTCGCTTACAGAGAGGTCCCCAATGAACATACAGGATTTTCTCCCTTTGAACTTGTCTTTGGCGCGCGTCCGCGCGGCCCTATGGCGTTGCTTCATGATCTCATAACATCTGACAATATTGACGATGACACAAAGTCATCCTACGAATATGTCATCGCGTTGAGACAAAAGATTATCGAAGCATGCAAATTAGCAACTTCTTCTTCCGAATTTGCGAAACAGAAGGCAAGGCAATTTGCCAATAAGAAGAGATGCTTACGACAACTTTGTCCTGGTGACAAAGCATTTGTATTACTACCTTGTAGGGAAAACAGACTACTTATTTCTTGGAAACATCCATACGATATAATATCGAAAATTTCCGATGTCGACTATATTGTCGATATTGATGGGAAGCATAAAACCTTCCACATCAATATGCTTACTGATTCCATGAACGTCCGGATTATTTACAACCCATTTTCCAAGCAACGGACGATTCTCCAGTACAACATGGTCATTACTCATCACTGTCCGTGATACAGGATGAGGAAACAAGTTTTTCAGATGTAAATCTTCCTCTTCCAATGATCCCACTTCATTCTAGTGAATCATGGAAGAACGTTACTGTCTCTCCTGATTTGTCTCTAGGAGAACAGCGACAAGTTTCAACTATGTTGCAAACATTTCAGGATGTACTTACTGACATCCCTGGACAAACTCATGTCATGGAACATGACATTGTTCTAACTGACCATACTCCTATTAGGGTTAGACCTTATCCTATCCCTATACATTTTCAAGCACAGGTCGAGAAAGAGTTGGATGAGATGATAGATTTGAAAATAATCGAACCATTGTTACGGTATATGATATTAACGCCGTCTGCTAAAGGTTACCAGACGTGCAATTGTAAAAGGTTAAGGCATTTAATATATTGCGATAGAGGTTTCAATTTTGAACGCTTTAGACACGATCGATTATGACGTGTATAGAGTTGTTTAGGACACAGTCGGTAACTAAGAAACGCTACCCTTTTCACATTGACCGTCAAGCTGTTAAGACGCATATGACTTTCCTTCCAATGTTGGGCATGGTATTGCCATACAGATATATTTTATGCAAGTACGGACATGGGTCAGTCCATTGCTATTACGAAGATTTGAAATGATTAAAGGTCAGTACGAAGTGAAAATTAAGGAAGGATGAATTACAGTCCATAGTATTTGATTTTGCCAGACTCATAGACTCACTGTCGGCCGTTGGAAACCCCAACCGCGCGTGCATACAGCTATGACAATCTGCATACAGTAATTTGATTATTGGACAAGGACTGATAGGATATCTACATATCTATGCCATATATTTTCAAGTTATAATATGTACCTTTGTGATCAACATGCATGAATCGTCTTGACGTGTAATCTGTATTAAATAATTGTGGACTCAATGGAACCGACTTGTCACATCAATCGTATTCCAAGGTTCAATTATTGTTCAGAATCTTCCACCCCTGCATTCGCGTAATCTTACATAGAAGGCACGATACACGATCACTCAATGAATATCAAGAAGATAAAACAATGGCCAGAATTTATAACTACTTTATTGACATTATATGGAACATTGTTCAGAGCTAACCAAACCACTACTTGCAACAGACCACTTGCAACAGTGGTGGCCAGTGTGGGGATCGACAAAAAAATTTCTGAATGACTTTCGAATGAAATGTTTACGATCAAGTTACGATCACATGATGTGCTGAATTATGACCTATGACGCAGTACTCAGTCTAATGCCTAACAACGCGACGTCACTGAAATTCGTGTAGGTGAAACTATCGGAGAAAAACTGAAGTCGTTCTTTTAAGCCTAACCAAGGGAAAAATAAGTCATTTGAAGCAGACACAAGAAATGGACTACAGGAGCAGGCAGTCAAGGGCATTAGCCTAGCTGTTGACGACCTATAGCACTGACCGAAGCAACGGGAAAGATAAGTCTAGCTGTTTAAATTGTCGTCATTGCAAAACCGTAATACTGAGTCCATTTCGCTTTGATTAGGCATGTCTATGTATTTTCATGTATATATGTTAAATTTGTTTTCCATCGTATGTATTTGTTGTTAATTCGTGGGCCGGTTGGAGAGGGAACTGAAATCTCTGGGAATGTCGCGAACAGCTGACCACCTAGATTTCAGTCGTTCTTAGGGAACTTAAACGATCGCACTTTTGGAAGCCCATTGAGGTTACCATTGGACAGTCTGTCCAAATTTGCTACCGTTTGACAATTTGCGTTAGCTGTACTGTCCCGTAGATAATTGGTGTATTTTATTCGTATTCAGTTAATAATTTTATTCAGTTCTGTACCATGTTCGTCACTATTTCGTCCATTCTCTTCTGACTATCATTTATTTTATGATTGTTAATTTTCGTCCGTTATGAGTCCTGTGACGTCATCATTTTTCGCAGTCATTTTTATTTTTTTGTGTACTTTGAATATTAAGTTGACCTCGGGTCAGACCATGACCTTTCATTTGGTCTGTGACATTTCCGCTTATTTTATTTAGTTCATAAATTCATTTTTAATTGTGAAAATGTCTTGTTTGCGTCTTGACATTGTTTGTACCCTTTAGTTGCATCATTGCTTGTCTGTCCTCATGATATATATTTATATTACATTAATAATATGCTATTATATGCAATAATACACTTGTAATCTAATTTAATTAATTTTTTCTGAAATTTAAGGGTAATATGGGACATTGCATAATTATGCAGTGATAGTCCAAGAAAGTAGCACTACAATTTATCATAGATGCCTAGGGCATAATAATATAATATATATATTGACAAAATAAATAATCTTATAGCTACCTTTGAGGTAATAGACCCATTGTATATTATTTAATATACTTTTCTGGTACTAAGAGAGTGACTTAGTACATTGAACAATATCATTACTAGGAATTATACCCAACATTATTGGACATTGAAATTAATTGTGTGATATAATTACATTATATTTAACAGATATCACAACTATTTATGATATAGTATTATTTAGATACAATATTGTTACAAAATATTGTCTATTAGTTGAACTTAGACATTAAGTT
>JAMPIV010016172.1:0-122244 GCA_024509875.1 Oreohelix idahoensis
AAACATGAATGAAAGGAGTGTTAAGTTACAGATTGAAGTCCCGTCGTGATTAACAAGATAACTTTAGTAACGATGCAAATGCAAAATGTGGTTGAAAATGCCATGAAGAAAGATGATAGAAAAGAGAGCGATAAGACTTGTCGCTCGTTTATCACAAACAGCAAAAATATACTAACAAATAGCTCTAAAAATTAAGGAAAGCAAGACCGACGCTGATAAACTTAAACCAAAATCAAGATGAAGTGTTCGAATATCTTACAAGCATATTCTCTACATTGGAAAAATGGGACATGCATTGAAATTAGAACACAAAAAGCCAGTTAAGTGATCTATCAGGCTGGTAACCGTTTTTGTGACCTGACAGATTTAAATCCGTATGTGCGGTTTTTATGTTCTCCAGTTTAGTTTCTATGTGAACAAAATTGCAAACGTCCTTTTTATGGCTGCTAATACTTCTTCTTCTTCTTCTTCTTCTTCTTCTTCTTCTTCTTCTTCTTCTTCTTCTTCTTCTTCTTCTTCATACACTCTCAGACGTCCACTTGAATGTTCTCAAAGAAAGCAGTAGTCAGTTTCAGGATACTGGAATCCCCGTAAAGCTTTTCCACGAAAGGAACTGGCGTCCGCCAAATGCGCTTTCTCTGTACCGCATATAAGGGGCAACTTTGAAGCAGATATTAATTCATCTTGCTAATACAGCAAGCATGTTAAAAACCAGTTTTGTCACAGCATTACGAAGACAACTGAAAATAGTATTTCAGTGTTACACACAAAATAATTCAGTACCTTAACACGGAAGTATTAACCCAAGTCTTTTGTAATGTATCCAAAAATACAGGATCAACAAGTATTAAATGTTACTATGTATTATATAAGTAAAACAGTAGACACGCTTTAGTTAGATGTATACATATTGTTAATACAGGATGCACAAAAATAGCATACATGCCAAATCGTTAATACGAATAACAGAAATCATGAATAAATTATGGTCTAAAAAGCAAAGTGGAGGATATTTTTTAAAAGCGGTTAGGAAACTTTGCTAGTTGCACAACAGACTGGTGCTTATTCAGGAATCTGCATGGTGAAATAAAATGGAGGCTCAAAAACATGAAGATAACTTGTAAAGAACTTAAACAGGTGGCGCCTGACTGGATGGCTAACTAGACTTACTTGACAGCCTATAATCCACAGGCAGTTAATACAAATGAAGAATTCTTCACTTGGTTAGTTACTAAATGTTGTTTCTGACTTTCTTAAGGGTTTTGTGTCATTTTGAAAATTATTGTGATTATGTAGGTTTAAATTTAGAAAGAAAAAACAAAAAAATAAAGTAAAAATTTCTCTGTATTAAGTAAAAACAAAAAAGGATGTCTGTTCCTCGCACTTAATTCAAGCAAGTGTTCTAACCTCTACGCCTTTGGGACGATGGCCTAGCAAATATGAAGAAGTGATTGATTA
Organism: Oreohelix idahoensis; assembly: GCA_024509875.1. Lineage (NCBI taxonomy): Eukaryota > Metazoa > Mollusca > Gastropoda > Stylommatophora > Oreohelicidae > Oreohelix > Oreohelix idahoensis. The sequence goes on from JAMPIV010016172.1 coordinate 1,459, forward strand.
TTGTTGGAGATTATTATTGTCGTAAATTTATTTTGAGAGAAAAGAGTCTTAGAAATAGTGGTCCGGTTTAGAGTGGAAAATGATGATGGAAAGCTCAGTGATAGAAAATGTAGAGATTTAATAGTTGCTTCACAGCGTGCTGGAGGAGAGTAAAGACAGACTTATTTACGACAAATCGCTTCTCTCAATCTTCTCTTCCGCTCTCCTGGTCAAACAATTATTTGCCAGTTTTCCAGACTCGCATCTGCGCGCACACCGATTTGGTGTTTTTCACACACACAGACGATGTAGATACAAACTATATTAAACGAATAGGGGAAAAGTTGGGCTTTGGGTATGTCCAACACCGTACTAAATGAGTATATGTGATTTTATTCACTTTAAACATCAATCACTAACAAATATCAGGTATTACATAAATTATCATAAGTACACAAATGCAAATAACAAATTTGGGAGGGGTGAAGAAGATTGGTATCGACTAAGCCCTTCCCGCTTATTAGACAAAGATAAACCCAGTCCAGAGATAGATAATATCAGGAACATAGGTACGTTAACCTAACAGTGAAGTTAATTACTCTGAAAGAGGGGTTACAACGTTAGGTATAGGTGATAGAAAAAAAACCTGTTCTTCCCAGCTGTTCTTCCCTTTACTAAGCAAATGGAAAGGAGGGGGTTTTTTAAACAGAGTTAACCAATTAGCAACTCCCCCTTAAAGGAACAATGCAGGGAATACAGAAAAATTATATTACTAGGCAAGAAAGTTAACAACAGGTTTACAAAAGAAAACGATTAAATTTCCTGTCATTCATACACACGCGTGAGGATCCACACTCATATACTCACACACTTACCGAATGCAGCCTCAGACGATCCATAAAAAGTATATAAAAACAGCAAGTACTCTTTCGACATATGAACTGTCTAGTCCTTCGATGTCCCGCCCCAGATGTTTGCGAGGGTTTGTTGGTAACAAATATTCTCACTTATCGCAAGACTTGAAGACTAAGAGTTCTCGTGTTTTTATTATATATATAAAAGGAGTCTATGGGATGGCACTAACACAGTTCGGCACAGGGGTGAAAATGAAGTGGTCTCTTTTAATCCTCCGCTATGGTAAAATTCCTTCAATGCGTGATGATAGTTTTATTAAATCCAGTTGAGGAAAAAAACTAGGCTCAGTCACAGTCAGGAAAATATGTACTCTCTCACAGTAAACAGTAAATATTTTATCGCTACTGGCGATGATTACCTTCCAGTTTATCTTACAGGTTTGTAAGGGTAATTTGATGATTATTCTTTAAAATGTTCTTATTATTATTATTATTATTATTATTCCTTTGACCGCCGACCGACTAAGCAGTCTTCGGCCATAACACCTTGCGGCGTCATTAGGGCAACAAGAAATCGTCCGTTGTTCCGTCACACCTAGCGGCGTATATTGGTACAACAGACTTTTAATTGTTGTTTCTGTGATCAATGTGACAAGCAAGCGGTAGATCAATCCGCTGTGCCCCGAACTTGCCCTCATGTGTACTCTACTCCTGTCGCTATAAAACCATTTCGCCATGTCTCCCAGACGCCCGTCCAGCCAAAATCCTTTCGGGACCGAAGGTCCTCGAAAAAGGGCAGTCTGGCACAGACACAGTTCCCACTCACTGCCTCTACTGCGCTGGGAGGACCCGGCAACCGGGACCACACACAGCCTTGAGAGGACAAAGATCGCCTTAAAGGTAAAATGTTCTTGGGTGGGCTTTATTTCATTTAATTCTGACAGCTAGGTCGCAAAAGGACCGACACAAGATTATATTTTAAAAGAAATGTTTCTTCAATATGACTGGAAGTTTATAGGATGATTTCTTTATTTCTTTCTTTATTTAGCTGGGACCGCAGGTACGATCACTCGCTTTGCACAGAATAGAAATCGCTGCAAATATATATATAAAATCCAGGGGAAAATCTATAACAAGATTTCAATAAAGCTAGTGCTTCTGTAAAGGTCTGGCCAGCGAGTGATAACGTGTCTAGTCTTCATGGTCTATTTAGCTAAAATGGAATGTAAGTTGAGTGGGACATGATAAACTTGACAGCTTATTTGATCTCACGAACTTTTGGGGATCTGACCGCCAAATCAAGAGAAGAAGCCGCCCCCTGGTCTTCGTATCCGCTCGCTGCTGCCCGTTTCGCTTTCCCCGTTCGCTCGGTTCTGCGATTGACACCGAGACGCGAAAATAGCGGCAAGCAACTGCGTCTCGTAGCAGGGACCACTACTGTCTTTGATAACGCCGATAGTCTCCCCTGAAATCCCTCAGTCTGTCTCTTTGATCTCGTGCCGCATACTAAATGAGTCCCGGTGGAATGAGTTCTGGCAAACGAAAAGTTACAACAAATGTTCAGGGGTTCTAATTTTATGAAAAGCTAAAAGTCCCTTTAAATCATCCATCATATCAGGGAGAATTCACTTGTCAAACTAGACGTACGTCACAATCGTCCCCACTTTTAGACATGAAACCATTTTTCATGTTTCATTTTTTGACAATGGAGGTGACCTGATTGGTGATTTTAGGATGAGTGGTATCTTCAGTTTGCTCTTCTTCCTCTGTAGACCAGTTTCTACTCAGGAAATCAGCCCCGACATTCTGTCTTCCCGGAATATATTCCACTTTGAAAGAATAAACGCTTAAAAGAAGCGCCCAACGCATGATCCTTGCGTTAAATTCTTTATTGGCACCAAGAAATGCTAACGGAGCGTGGTCTGTTTGCACCGTGAAAGATGTACCATAAAGAAACTCATGATGGCGTCTGATACCGTCAATCAGAGCAAGACATTCCCTTTCAACTACGCTGTAGTTCCGTTCCGCTTTATTTAATTTCCGACTGCCATAGGCAACTGGAAATAGCATGTTCAGGTCACTGTCATCGGCTTGAAGCAGTGTTGACCCGATGCCCTGACCTGACGCGTCGACTCTCAGTACAAAAGGTTTCTTGAGGTCAGGTAACCTCAAAATGGGGTATGCAGACAACTGTCCTTTCAAAGTGCTATACGCGTGTTCGCACTTTTGATCCCATATGACCTTATCAGGACAACCTTTCTTTGTGAGGTCAGTCAGAGGTGCCGTCAGTCCGTTGAAGTTCTGGATGTACTTCTGATAGTATGCACATAGCGATATGAAGGAACGTACGTCTTTCTTCGTTCGGGGTCTTTTTGCTGCCATTATTTTCTCCACGTTCTTCTTAATAGACCAACTGCATCCGTGAGAAATAGTGTGCCCCAGGAAGTCTAACTGTTCAAACCCGATGAGACATTTGCTAGGTCTGGCTGTGAGACCCGTTTCCTGTAGTCTCCTGAGGAGCATAGCAACCGTAGCAATATGTTCTTCATAGGTTTCCGATGCAATTAAGATGTCATCCATGAAATTATGGATATGGGGACTTTGCAAAGGTTGTAGAAGCTTCCTCATCATCCTGGTGAACACTCCTGGTGCGTTATGCAAACCGAACGGCATCACGTTAAATGTGTAATGTCCTTCACTAGTGCTGAAAGCTAACAAAGGTTTTAATTTCCTCCTTGACTGGTATTTGATAATAACCTTTGCTGAGGTCAATCTTGGAGAAGATCTTTGCTTTGCTGAGCTTGGTGAACAACTCAGAAACAGTTTGGAGAGGTTCGGGCTGGAATTCCTTTACCGCGTTTAGCAACCTGTAATCAATGCACAGCCGAACTTCCTTATTGGGCTTCTGCAACAGCACTACACTCGAGCTGTAAGGAGATGTAGACTCACTGATAATTCCTGCCTGACGCAGCTTGTCTATTTCTCCGCGAAGTGCATCAGCTTTAGCGTACGGGATGGGGTAAACTCTGGTTTGAACAGGGGTCTCGTTTGTTAATTTCATATCAAATTCAATGAGATTTGTTCGACCAGGTACATCCGTTAAGACTGCACTGTACTGTTTTAGTAGAGCCCGGGGGGGGGGGGGGGGGGGGGGGGGGGGGGGGGGGGGGGGGGGGGGGGGGGGGGGGGGGGGGGGGGGGGGGGGGGGGGGGGGGGGGGGGGGGGGGGGGGGGGGGGGGGGGGGGGGGGGGGGGGGGGGGGGGGGGGGGGGGGGGGGGGGGGGGGGGGGGGGGGGGGGGGGGGGGGGGGGGGGGGGGGGGGGGGGGGGGGGGGGGGGGGGGGGGGGGGGGGGGGGGGGGGGGGGGGGGGGGGGGGGGGGGGGGGGGGGGGGGGGGGGGGGGGGGGGGGGGGGGGGGGGGGGGGGGGGGGGGGGGGGGGTTTCTATTTGTTGGGGGGGGGGGGGGGGGGGGGGGGGGGGGGGGGGGGGGGGGGGGGGGGGGGGGGGGGTTCTGGTGAGAGATTGTCGCCGAACTTGACATCTTTAAAGGATTCTGTGGGTTGCAATGGATACTCCATGCAACCATCATCATCTTCCTCGTCTTCCGTTGCTATGGCGACAGCCAGGAGATGCTCGGAGGATGGCACCAATCTTTCCAAATATTTCTTTAGAAGATTTATGTGGAAGACCTTCTCCTTTCCTTTGATGGAGATCTTGTGATTGGTACATGAGATCTTTTTAAGGACGGTAAACGGTCCTTGCCATCCGATGCGAAGTTTATTGCTTCCGGTTGGAAGTAGCAATAGGACTTTCTCCCCTGGTTGTAGTTCTCTCTCTTTTGCAGCTTTGTTGTATCTTTTAGTAATTTTAGCGCGGGCTTTCTTAAGGTTGGTAGTAGCTAGATCCCATCCTAGCTTTAGCCTTTCCTTAAGCTCAGATACATACTTGCTTGCAGAGACGACTGTCTCGTCAGCCTTCTGGTCTGTCAGGGACCGAAGTAAGGCTTCTAGTGGCCCCTTTATAGGTCTGCCAAATAAAAGTGTAGCTGGCGCAAAACCCGTAGACGCTTGGGGTACCTCTCGGTAGGCGAATAAGGCAGCCGATATATATTGGTCCCAGTCTTCCGGTTTTTCCTGACCCAGCTTACGTAACATCATGGTGAGGGTACCGTTAAAACGTTCCACGAGCCCATTTCCGGCCGGATGGTAGGGACTTGTGTGGATATGTTTGGCCCTCAAGATCTTAAAGATCTCCTCCATTAACAGGCTACGGAATTGGGATCCATTGTCCGTCAAAACTTGTTGAGGGAATCCCAACCGTGTAAAAATTTGCACAAGGGCTTCTGTGACATGCTTGGAATTAGTGCATGGTAACGGTACGGCTTCGGCCCACATAGTGCAAGTGTCAACTAAGGTCAGGATGAACCTGTTCCTTCTTTTGGTCTTTTCCAAGGGACCAATAATGTCGACAGCAACCCGTTCAAATGGAGTCCCTACTATTGGCATTTGCCCCATCGGTACTGGGGGTGTCAAGTGCTTGGGTGCTACTTGTTGGCACTGGGCGCAGGATTTCACATACCTGACAATGTCAGAGTTCATTCCTGGCCACCAATAGTGGTTTTTTATTCGCTTAATAGTGGCGTTTTGTCCCATATGTCCGCTAAAGGGAAGAGAGTGCCCCATTCCTAAGATCTGGTTTCTGTACTGCGTCGGTACTAGGAGCTGGTTATTCCCCGTGTCCGGGTTGCCCGTTCTACGATACAATACACCATCCTTAGAAAAGATGGCTCCGTTGTGTCTGGGGTCCTTAACCATGGGCAGTTTTTTAAAGCAGGGCGCCAGAGTAGGGTCCTTTTGTTGCGCCTCCTTCAGTTCATTTGGCAACAAGTTTGGCGCAGGCTCCCTCTCCTTCTTGGCTTGCCCTCTTGTGGTTACCGCTGCCACAATCGGCTCCTTAGGTCTCCCAATGAACACATATCTACATCCCAGGATAACTGGGTAGATCGAATCATCCATTATGGTCGCTTTAATAACTCCTCTGACAAAGTCAGAGTGTATTTCTACCAGTGCGATAGGAAGCGTCCTGGGTGCGTCACTCCTGAAAACTCCACTAAGTTTGACGGTTTCCTCTGTCTCCTGACCTGGTTTGACTAGGTGTCTAGCAACAATACAACTAAAACTTAATCCAGTGTCAAAGAGACAAGTAGTGGAGGTACCATTCAAAATTACAGTTCCTCGAGTTGAGGGTCGGTCCCCCTCAGGTTGAGAATCACTGACATTGACTCTACCTTTCGAGGCTGTATGCAAACATCCAATGCGGTTTGCACCGGTTTGTTTGCCCTGATCAGACGTTCCTGGTGTAGGGGTCTTCCCTTTTCCTTGACCTTGGTGGCCGCGCTGCCACGTAGGCTTGTTGGGTTGATCAGAATTGTTGTTGGGGGGGTATCGGGTTTTGTAGAATTTCGATTTTTCCTGGGGAGGTTTCTGGGTATTGTTATCTCGTTGGTTATAATGTTGAGAGGAAGTGGAAGAATAGGATGCCTGCTCTAGATTCTGTTTTCGAGATGGCTCATCGGTGGGTTTACGTTTTAGTGCTGGGAAGTTCGGCCATTGCATTGCTATAGCGTTCGGCTTTATTGAGTATGTCTTCAAGCCTGACTGCCCCCTGTTCAGCCAAAAATCTACGAGTTTCATTCGACAAAGTGGATTTTATCTGCTCCACAAGAACAAGTTCGAGGAGTCCCTCATATGAAAGAGGTAGGTCAGATAATTCAATGCACTTTGTCAGATAACCCGTGAGACGTGAAGAGAACTGGGGAAATGTTTCCGTGCTCTCTTTTCGGCTGTTTCTGAACAACTGCAGAAACTTTCGGGCAGTCATCTCAAACTGCTGTAGTAAGGCCTTCTTCAACAGGTCATAATCATGTTGATTCGGTCCCAGCTTTGTGTACACGTCATAAGCATTGCCTTTCAGTGACGTTGAAAGTTTGAGCGCCCAGCGGGTACTCTCTAACCCATAAAGATTCGCGAGTCTCTCGATTTTTTCTAGGTAGCTGTCAATTTTTTCGTTAGGGCTAGGAAAAGATTCTAAAGAAAACGACATAGCAGTTAATTGGGCAGACTGAGTGCTGGAGAGATCCATTGTTTGAGACTGGGGCGAAGACGGCTCTCCATTATTTGAAGTAGAGGCACTCCGACTCTCTAAAGCCTTGAGCGCTAATTCATGCTGTCTTTCCTTGTCTCTCTCTTCGCGTTGTCTCTCCTTCTCTCTTTCCCTGCGGGCGTCCATCTCTGCCTCAATTTTCTTCTGCTCCAATTGACGATCGTCCGCTTCTTTCTTCCTAGCTTCTGCCCTTTCTTCCTCCGCGTCATACCTTTGAAGTTCCTGGTTGATAAACAGATTCGCAGCTTCTGTGTCTAGTCCTGAGTCCTTGGCCTCTTGCCTCAAAAGGGATCTTATCCTAATTCTCTCTGCCATTGTCAAAGAACTGGATGCTTCTAAGACTAGAGAATAGTAAGATGAAACAAGAAGGGAAAAACTCAAAGCCGCTACGAAAAAAACTAAAGTAAAAAAAAATTACTTGAGTTACCTCCTACCTGTACTGTGCAAACTTATCGCTGCTATTATCTGGCAATTAAGGCTCTAAACGCAAGCGACTATGCCACTAAATGGTAAGTTACACTGGAAAAGAATCTACTTTTACTAACAGTAGAGAAAAAATTTAAATTAAAACAAATTAAAAGGAAAAAAAAAAAATTTTTTTTTCCTAAATTTTAAATCTCTGACAACAAACTCCGTCCCTAAAGTCAATTATTGAGATGAGACGTTGTTAACTTAATTTTTTAAAAATCAGAACAATCCGTCTTTAGCTAAGCTCAACTCTTTTTAACTTCAAAAACCTTAGTGACTGTAAAACAATCACGCAATCCCAGCAACTCTTATAAAGAAAGAAATTGAATTATCTCCGCCAGAGGATAATTAAAATAGCAAATATTTTTGTTTATCTGTACTTTCTACTGCTGTGGAGAGAAAACAACCTGTAAATATGCTGTGTGGACAACCCAAATACTTAAAGAACGTTTGTCTAGGGGTGTAATTATTTATTTATTTCCCTAATTCACAAGACAAATCATTCACACTCTACCTAGTTAGACCCAGACTAAATCAGACTCAAAATATCTTTAACCCGGCTATGCGATTGCCTCAAATGTAGCTCAAGATCCCAGAACCAGCCCACAAATATGTGTGCATCAAATGTATCTCAAAATAATCCCGGCGAGCCAGCCAAATATTGTCGTAAATTTATTTTGAGAGAAAAGAGTCTTAGAAATAGTGGTCCGGTTTAGAGTGGAAAATGATGATGGAAAGCTCAGTGATAGAAAATGTAGAGATTTAATAGTTGCTTCACAGCGTGCTGGAGGAGAGTAAAGACAGACTTATTTACGACAAATCGCTTCTCTCAATCTTCTCTTCCGCTCTCCTGGTCAAACAATTATTTGCCAGTTTTCCAGACTCGCATCTGCGCGCACACCGATTTGGTGTTTTTCACACACACAGACGATGTAGATACAAACTATATTAAACGAATAGGGGAAAAGTTGGGCTTTGGGTATGTCCAACACCGTACTAATGAGTTTATGTGATTTTACTCACTTTAAACATCAATCACTAACAAATATCAGGTATTACATAAATTATCATAAGTACACAAATGCAAACAACAAATTTGGGAGGGGTGAAGAAGATTGGTATCGACTAAGCCCTTCCCGCTTATTAGACAAAGATAAACCCAGTGCAGAGATAGATAATATCAGGAACATAGGTACGTTAACCTAACAGTGAAGTTAATTACTCTGAAAGAGGGGTTACAACGTTAGGTATAGGTGATAGAAAAAAACCTGTTCTTCCCAGCTGTTCTTCCCTTTACTAAGCAAATGGAAAGGAGGGGGTTTTTAAACAGAGTTAACCAATTAGCAACTCCCCCTTAAAGGAACAATGCAGGGAATACAGAAAAATTATATTACTAGGCAAGAAAGTTAACAACAGGTTTACAAAAGAAAAACGATTAAATTTCCTGTCATTCATACACACGCGTGAGGATCCACACTCATATACTCACACAATTACCGAATGCAGCCTCAGACGATCCATAAAAAGTATATAAAAACAGCAAGTACTCTTTCGACATATGAACTGTCTAGTCCTTCGATGTCCCGCCCCAGATGTTTGCGAGGGTTTGTTGGTAACAAATATTCTTACTTATCGCAAGACTTGAAGACTAAGAGTTCTCGTGTTTTTATTATATATATAAAAGGAGTCTATGGGATGGCACTAACACAGTTCGGCACAGGGGTGAAAATGAAGTGGTCTCTTTTAATCCTCCGCTATGGTAAAATTCCTTCAATGCGTGATGATAGTTTTATTAAATCCAGTTGAGGAAAAAAACTAGGCTCAGTCACAGTCAGGAAAATATGTACTCTCTCACAGTAAACAGTTGTCACGGGACGCGACTAAGTCTGCATTTCAATTCTTAAAACCTATTGGTAATATTTTGTTGATAAATTTCTCAAGGTATGAAGAAGCATGCAAGGGTGAATACCCATTGTTCACAATAGACATCGTTTTCATCAGTCGTGGAAAATTGACCAATTTTACAAGGAATGTTGACATAACAATAGACAACGCTCGGCGTGACCCCTTTAAACGCAACAACATTAGCTTGAAATGTTTTCGCAACTAGTAGACAGTGAGTCCAACAGATTATTGAGGTAATCGCTTCAACGTCTCGGTTGTGTTTTCACAAAGGCAGGAAGGTACAAGCAATATTATTGTGGCTAGCCGTAGAATATAATGGACAGAGCGCGAGGCAGTATTACAATGAGTAATTTAAGCAGGTTCCCATCGAACCGACCCAATAACATTTGAGTAACGGCGACGCAGTGTCTGAGCCAGGGACAACATGAAAAGAGGGAGAATATGTCATTATGTAAAGACTATTAAATGCTGCACAGACACTCAAAAGACGAACGCAGACAAGTTGTCTCGGATAAGCAAAATATGAGAGCGACCATAGCAAAATAATACAGGAAATTTTACACAGTTTGAGGACGGAATGTCTGACTTTAGGAAAACAAACGAAATTTCACATGACACAGGAAGCGAACCCGAAAAATCGCCCTAGGCGATCCAGACGATATATAACCCAACTATATTCATTGCTTGGCATTGGTAAGAGAAACCATTCCGCCAACCAAGACTTGGGGTTCTAGATTTCACGAGAAAGAATCAAGACATTGTGTCAGTGAAATTCGTATAGGGACACCAAGGTTAGTGTAATATATTTTGTACTTTATCATTATTATGTCTTAACTTCATTCAGATAATATATACATATTTTCCATAAATATAACACTGTAAATACCAGTCACGTTTATTATAATATTATATTTCACACTAATAAGTACAGGTTGCAATAAACGCCATGCAGAGAATGATTATATTTATAAGATTGCACAGTTTCCAGTAACTATAACGAAGTAAATACAAGACACTTTTATTTTGCCTCTTACATTACATGTTAAACGTGCAGTAAACACCGCACAGCCCTTTCTTATAGTGATAAGATTTCACATACAAGACACTACAGGCGTAGCATAGTTTACGGGATACTTACAAAGGGTTCATTATTTTTTATCCATCACAGTGGTAGAGACAGGGACCATTTGAGATACTCATCCTTAGTCTACTACGTGGTTGGCGTTAATCACAGGACAAGCTTTAGAGTAGGGCCGACCGAGATACTGCGACGACACGCATCTCACACGTAATTAACGGCAACAACCTACCAATACTCCACGGGGGTCAGAAAGGAATTTACCAGGCGGTGAAGGGTCTTTCTATCATCGACTACCCACCCAAAAAGAAAGCAGAAAATACCCAGAAGGATTGCTGCATTTCTAAATAGCTGTCCACGTGAAATTTAATGATCTGAAGTGGCAGTCGCCAACGGATGATTTTTACAACAAGTGCCTTTGAGAAATTTAATGATCTGAAGTGGCAGTCGCCAACGGATGATTTTTTACAACAAGTGCCTTTGAGAAACTATGATCAAAAGCTGCAAGAGCAGACGGGAGATTTTGTAACCCCAGTGCCTACCAAATTTATCGAGATCCTAAATTACATGCATGCACCAACAAATACGAATATACAACATATTTCCATCATCGTCACCACATAAGCAAAATACCAAGACAACAAAAGGACATCTGCATAACAGACGAAGTCTCACCCGCCTAACATTGTGTTCAACCTCACCCATGAATAAGACACCTCGGACGCTCGGGACAATGTCAACACAGGCATTGTGAAAGACAAAAATACAAGCCGTGGACACCTGGCGAAATCGAGTGAACCGTCCAATGTTATTGTAGGCAGACAAAGACTTGTCCATTGTGTTCAAACAACCAGAGTTTATTGACAGTTAGCAAGAGACCAAGAAACACAAGATATCCTTTTTGTTAGTATTTAGGAGTTACTTAAATTCATCATCATCACATAGGGTAGACTTTAGATTCATTTGTGTATTTTGCATTAACTAATATCTTTCTTCACAGGGATAGTTAATGTTATTTCTAGTTGCATTTGTATCAGTGTAATTGAATGTTGTTATATTTCAGAACATTAATAAATGTTGTAGTTGTGTTTACCAACACACGTTATCACATATATAGAGAAGGAACGAAAGTGTGCGAAAGAGACATACTGTTCTTCTTCTCTTTCTCTTCTGTTCACTCAGTGTAATAGGGGAGTGGGGGCTCGTTAGTATTATAATATAGAGGGGAGATAGAGTGGTAGGAGGTATATGTCACGAGATCCAGAATCACTGGGGCTATATGCTGGGAACTCATCCCAAAGTCTTATATTCACCTTCTCCACTCCTGCTGCTCATCTTCAACCGGGTGCCAGGCGAATCTGAGCCATTGACAAAGCCGGCCCCTCACAGATAACTCTCTTTGGTTACCCTCACAGGGGTAACTTTGTGACATAATTGTGGGCTGCAGTCCGGAATATACCTTGGGACTTGCCCTAGACTAAAACATTAAATAATTCTTTTTTGCAAATTTTGTATAAACCTAGTCACTGTCTTCTATACTGTTCCTTATTCTACTTAGGTAGAGGGAAAGAACACAGAATAGAGTATTAGATAACTAGATATTCATATTAGATATTAAGATTAGATATTCATAGTATATTAAGAAAGACATTGACACATGTTAGAAGATTACACCGTATTAATTTATATGCACTTTATTACTGCATCTGGTTACCAATATTGATTTGTTGTCATCATTATAAATTTACCTGGATTTTTGGTAGTACCACGTGGGACTCGATCAAAAGGCATTGTTGAAGTCGGACGCTTTGAACGAGCGACCCGACATTGTGTATTCCTTTTGTTCACAAGTGGACAATAGCGACTAAGCCACTGAGACGAAACATTTTAGTATTGTTTTCTTGGTAGGCAGGCAGTTGATGGTCAGAAATATTTGACTGGTATTCTTAGCAAGCCTTAGAATTGTATTGCCAAGGTTTTCTTTACTATTGTCATTTACCTGTACGGCTGTAAAGGTTATAGCGAAGCATACGGGACATTTGTTTTGGTTCTCCCTTTGGCCAAGGGCACAAATTTTTTCTTCGCCCTATATTTTTTTTCTCTCACATAATTTTGAGTAGCGATAGGCAGATTGAATTCTAGCTTGATCATGGCAGATTTGAGGCAAATTCGCGCTGCGATTATCCAGGAAGCAACTAGTTTAAAACTAGAAAAAAGGAGAACTTATGGAATATGTGGAAAAAATGTTAACGGCGCACAAAGAAGAGAGAAAAGACAAACTTGCAGAGCAAGAGAGAAAAGATAAACTAGCAGCAGAAGTAGAGCAAAGAAGATTGACATTAGCAGCGGAGAAGGAGGAGAGAGAAGCCAGGAAATTAGAAGCTGAGAGAGAGAGAGAAGCCAGGAAATTAGAAGCTGAGAGAGAGAGAGAAGCCAAGAAATTAGAAGCTGAGAGAGAGAGAGAGGCCGAGTATAGGAGATTAAAGGCAGAGTTAGTGAGAAATACGGAAGAGAGAGAGCACGCGCTTCGGATGAAGAGGTTGTGTGAAACATATGGAAAACCCAAAAGACTTGAACCGGAAATATGTATTTCGGCCCATGAAGTGGCAGACGAGCTATCATATCGCCTAGAGGACACACCATCTTCGCATTGCATTACGTCATATGCAAAGAAATCCGCAGGAAAAGCTGATTATGAGAAGGCAGTTGCCGGTATCAGGGGAAGAAAAACTTCTTCATCCACATAGAAAGGAAACTCGCAAACTTTTGCGGAACCAGAGGCAAGGGGAACAGGTGCCGAAGTGAAAAACAAACCGCTACGGCCTCCTCTCCATCGCTTGGCGTATATTAGAAACTCGAACAATGAAGACAAAACTGCATGGTTCAAAGAGGCCCGCTTTCCTTGGGCGTAGTTGATTCAGTGGATTCCAGACAACTCTGCAGAGATAACGGGAAGTTATTAAAAGGCACCAAAGAGCCTACTCTAATTGCGAGCGGTACCTTCGATGGATCTTGCAAGGGGACTTCGAATAAAACAATTTCACCTGGCATCACAGGGAAGAAGAAAACAGGCACTTGTCTCCTGACATCAGGAGAACAATTATTACCTTACTCCACCGGCCCTTCTACGTGGAAAGAAGCGACCGGACAGGAACGGGCATTCGCTATTATCCACGGAAATAGACAGTTGCACACATCGCCTAAGTCTGCCTTTACCCAAGACGAGGAAAAGTCAGATCCTACCACTTTTAAAACTTACGGAGAGAAATGTGTGCCTTTAGAAGGTATAACAACACATACGATTATCGGGACAGGGTGGACGACGGACACGGAGGCACCCCCCGACTCTCTTCAAAAGGAGGTAGAAGAGGATTATGAGGAGAAAAGTGTGGTAGAGCCGGCGGGGATACAGCAGCTCAACACCCATGGGACTCCGATTCTATATGTAGGCGAGACAAAAACTAAGCGGATAGAGAGAAGGAAAGACACCAGGCGACACAAGAGGAAACAGCTTGGTGTACGCGCTTTATGCAAGGCACAGCGCAGATGCGCGAAATTTACAACACACTGTACCCGATATAAATGGACAGATGGGTTGCACCGTATCTTGAATTATGACCATTCCACGGGCAAGATACACAAGATACGTAATAAGGACAAACAAGGGCCAACTTTGATCCGTCGTCGGATTCAAAGATTGGTTAGCAGAAGAAAGAAGTGGGGAAACATTTTTTATTTCGACAGAGCGAAGAAAGACACACTGAGAGTTAGTGTCAATAAGAATGGACCACTCAAAAGAAAGAAGAGGTTTAAACCTGGCAACGAATATTACAAGGACCCTAATGCAAAGGGGCGGAAAAGGAAAAGTGATATTGTAGGGACGGCGACTAGCGCCCGGATTCCCTCGGAACACAACGTTGTCAATAGAGAAAGAGCGGAAGAGGTATTCGATTCCAGGCTGGAATTCGATTCGAAAATCAGTTCAAGACTGGTTAGATCAGAACAATTGACTGATGGAACTGTGGAAATTCAGGTCACAGGTAACGGCGATCCTCCAATGATGGCGGCTATCGCCCGGACTCCCATTGAAGGCAGATATGTCAAGGGAGAACTACGAACGGCAGTTTTAAATGATCATACATACGAAGTCATTTTAGGCTACAAATATGTGAGTTTAGGAGACACTCGTCAATCAAGAGTCACAGCTGCAGTGCAGACAAGTGACCAAGCGAAGGAGAAGAGACAAGGAGACGAGGTTCACTTCCATCCGCAAGAGCTGAGACAAGCTCAAATGAACGATAAATCGGTAGAACCGTGTTTTAAGAAGAGACTGAAGGGAGACAATCCACCAGAACCAGGAGACTGCTTTAAACAGCAAGGACAACTCCTTAGGAAAGTAGAAAAGCGCGGATATGAGTATAAGCAACTGGTAGTACCAGCACGATATAGATTTTATATCTTAGGTATGGGACATGCTAGTGAATCTAGTGGTCAGGTCAGACAATACATCACTACGCAAAGAATCACCCACCATTATTATTGGCAGGGAATCGCAGGGGACATGGATCAATTTATCCGATCAGGTCCTGAATGCCAGAGAGGGGCATCAAATCATGGGAAAAGTGAGGAAGCCACTGTTAAGGGAAACAGACTACGTATGAAGAAGAGGAGGCGTCAACATGACGGAGAATATAATACGACTGGTCCTAAGTGTGAGCTAGAGATAGGCAAACAAGTTTTACTGTTTATGCATAGTAAACAGAACAGGTTACTGATTGGATGGCACGGGCCATACGCAATGGTCGAGAAGGCATCTCGAACCAATTATAAGATTCCAGAGGAGAATCAGCTGGAAATATATAATATTGTTCTGCTACAGAGATATTTAGACAGACACATAACTGAAGCGGCTAACTTCAGGACACGAGCAGCCACAAAGCATTGGAATAAGGGAAATCCGAACTCAGTACTTCGGCCCAATGCGGCTAGACAGTCATCTGCAGGCGTGCAGAAAATCACAGCCCGCTTTACGAAGCTAGTCGAGCAGGGGCGACAGCTCTTGGCCACGGCCACGACATTGAAACAGGAAATGGAGCAGCTCTTTATAGCTGATACAGGAGAAGCAACTGAGGAAGATTGCGAGAAGAGTGATTTGGACGAGGAGAAGAAGGTTTGGAACAAGGAAGATGAGGAGGATATTAATAGCGAGGAGATAACATCAGCCGACAATAGGGAATGTAAAATGCATCCTGACTCGCAGGAGTCTTCCCAAGCTAAGACTTCGTGCGGGGGACATATGTCACGGGACGCGACTAAGTCTGCATTTCAATTCTTAAAACCTATTGGTAATATTTTGTTGATAAATTTCTCAAGGTATGAAGAAGCATGCAAGGGTGAATACCCATTGTTCACAATAGACATCGTTTTCATCAGTCGTGGAAAATTGACCAGTTTTACAAGGAATGTTGACATAACAATAGACAACGCTCGGCGTGACCCCTTTAAACGCAACAACATTAGCTTGAAATGTTTTCGCAACTAGTAGACAGTGAGTCCAACAGATTATTGAGGTAATCGCTTCAACGTCTCGGTTGTGTTTTCACAAAGGCAGGAAGGTACAAGCAATATTATTGGGGCTAGCCGTAGAATATAATGGACAGAGCGCGAGGCAGTATTACAATGAGTAATTTAAGCGGGTTCCCATCGAACCGACCCAATAACATTTGAGTAACGGCGACGCAGTGTCTGAGCCAGGGACAACATGAAAAGAGGGAGAATATGTCATTATGTAAAGACTATTAAATGCTGCACAGACACTCAAAAGACGAACGCAGACAAGTTGTCTCGGATAAGCAAAATATGAGAGCGACCATAGCACAATAATACAGGAAATTTTACACAGTTTGAGGACGGAATGTCTGACTTTAGGAAAACAAACGAAATTTCACATGACACAGGAAGCGAACCCGAAAAATCGCCCTAGGCGATCCAGACGATATATAACCCAACTATATTCATTGCTTGGCATTGGTAAGAGAAACCATTCCGCCAACCAAGACTTGGGGTTCTAGATTTCACGAGAAAGAATCAAGACATTGTGTCAGTGAAATTCGTATAGGGACACCAAGGTTAGTGTAATATATTTTGTACTTTATCATTATTATGTCTTAACTTCATTCAGATAATATATACATATTTTCCATAAATATAACACTGTAAATACCAGTCACGTTTATTATAATATTATATTTCACACTAATAAGTACAGGTTGCAATAAACGCCATGCAGAGAATGATTATATTTATAAGATTGCACAGTTTCCAGTAACTATAACGAAGTAAATACAAGACACTTTTATTTTGCCTCTTACATTACATGTGTTAAACGTGCAGTAAACACCGCACAGCCCTTTCTTATAGTGATAAGATTTCACATACAAGACACTACAGGCGTAGCATAGTTTACGGGATACTTACAAAGGGTTCATTATTTTTTTATCCATCACAGTGGTAGAGACAGGGACCATTTGAGATACTCATCCTTAGTCTACTACGTGGTTGGCGTTAATCACAGGACAAGCTTTAGAGTAGGGCCGACCGAGATACTGCGACGACACGCATCTCACACGTAATTAACGGCAACAACCTACCAATACTCCACGGGGGTCAGAAAGGAATTTACCAGGCGGTGAAGGGTCTTTCTATCATCGACTACCCACCCAAAAAGAAAGCAGAAAATACCCAGAAGGATTGCTGCATTTCTAAATAGCTGTCCACGTGAAATTTAATGATCTGAAGTGGCAGTCGCCAACGGATGATTTTTACAACAAGTGCCTTTGAGAAATTTAATGATCTGAAGTGGCAGTCGCCAACGGATGATTTTTTACAACAAGTGCCTTTGAGAAACTATGATCAAAAGCTGCAAGAGCAGACGGGAGATTTTGTAACCCCAGTGCCTACCAAATTTATCGAGATCCTAAATTACATGCAGTAATGGACAGATTCTCCCTGTACAATTGATGCACCAACAAATACGAATATACAACATATTTCCATCATCGTCACCACATAAGCAAAATACCAAGACAACAAAAGGACATCTGCATAACAGACGAAGTCTCACCCGCCTAACATTGTGTTCAACCTCACCCATGAATAAGACACCTCGGACGCTCGGGACAATGTCAACACAGGCATTGTGAAAGACAAAAATACAAGCCGTGGACACCTGGCGAAATCGAGTGAACCGTCCAATGTTATTGTAGGCAGACAAAGACTTGTCCATTGTGTTCAAACAACCAGAGTTTATTGACAGTTAGCAAGAGACCAAGAAAACACAAGATATCCTTTTTGTTAGTATTTAGGAGTTACTTAAATTCATCATCATCACATAGGGTAGACTTTAGATTCATTTGTGTATTTTGCATTAACTAATATCTTTCTTCACAGGGATAGTTAATGTTATTTCTAGTTGCATTTGTATCAGTGTAATTGAATGTTGTTATATTTCAGAACATTAATAAATGTTGTAGTTGTGTTTACCAACACACGTTATCACATATATAGAGAAGGAACGAAAGTGTGCGAAAGAGACATACTGTTCTTCTTCTCTTTCTCTTCTGTTCACTCAGTGTAATAGGGGAGTGGGGGCTCGTTAGTATTATAATATAGAGAGGGAGATAGAGTGGTAGGAGGTATATGTCACGAGATCCAGAATCACTGGGGCTATATGCTGGGAACTCATCCCAAAGTCTTATATTCACCTTCTCCACTCCTGCTGCTCATCTTCAACCGGGTGCCAGGCGAATCTGAGCCATTGACAAAGCCGGCCTCTCACAGATAACTCTCTTTGGTTACCCTCACGGGGGTAACCTTGTGACAACAGTAAATATGATATCGCTACTGGCGATGATTACCTTCCAGTTTATCTTACAGGTTTGTAAGGGTAATTTGATGATTATTCTTTAAAATGTTCTTGGGTGGGCTTTATTTCATTTAATTCTGACAGCTAGGTCGCAAAAGGACCGCCACAAGATTATATTTTAAAAGAAATGTTTCTTCAATATGACTGGAAGTTTATAGGATGATTTCTTTATTTCTTTCTTTATTTAGCTGGGACCGCAGGTACGATCACTCGCTTTGCACAGAATAGAAATCGCTGCAAATATATATATATAAAATCCAGGGGAAAATCCATAACAAGATTTCAATAAAGCTAGTGCTTCTGTAAAGGTCTGGCCAGCGAGTGATAACGTGTCTAGTCTTCATGGTCTATTTAGCTAAAATGGAATGTAAGTTGAGTGGGACATGATAAACTTGACAGCTTATTTGATCTCACGAACTTTTGGGGATCTGACCGCCAAATCAAGAGAAGAAGCCGCCCCCTGGTCTTCGTATCCGCTCGCTGCTGCCCGTTTCGCTTTCCCCGTTCGCTCGGTTCTGCGATTGACACCGAGACGCGAAAATAGCGGCAAGCAACTGCGTCTCGTAGCAGGGACCACTACTGTCTTTGATAACGCCGATAGTCTCCCCTGAAATCCCTCAGTCTGTCTCTTTGATCTCGTGCCGCATACTAAATGAGTCCCGGTGGAATGAGTTCTGGCAAACGAAAAGTTACAACAAATGTTCAGGGGTTCTAATGTTATGAAAAGCTAAAAGTCCCTTTAAATCATCCATCATCTCAGGGAGAATTCACTTGTCAAACTAGACGTACGTCACAATTATGGTGGAAGTTTACGATGATTGATTATTGTTCAAGATCATTATGGTGGAATTATACGATTAGTGATTATTGTTCAATATCATTATGATGGAATTTTATGAGGATTGATTATATTTCAAAATCATTATGCTGAAAGGTTACGATGATTGATTATTGTTGGAGATTATAATGATGGAAGTTTACCAGGACTGATTATCACTAGTCAACAAATTTTCAAATGTTTTTTGTACCAGAAATTAAATATACCATTTCTTATTGATTTTGACATGCTGATTTCAAATATAATAATGAAATTCACCAATTGGCTCTGGGTTTTTTTAATGATGAATTTACCTTACAGTAATGCAAATAATGTATGCTTGTTTAATTCTCTGGGGTGAACAGCTAGTCTTTCTACTTTAGCATTATAAAAATTGTGGTTACATACTCAATTAATTGATATTTCAACATAAAATGATAGAAAAAATAAAAACATTATTTAAAGTTCATATATCATGTTTTAAAAAGGCACATTTGAACCCATTCCGTCATTATTCAGTCGCTGTTCGAGCTCTCTTTGCTTGCTTCTTGTAGTCAATCGATGAGATGTCTCTTGTCACAGTCCAACAGTAATCAGCAAGCATTGAATGGCTCCAATTGCCTTGATACCTTGTCTCCATAGCAGCAATGTCCTGGTGAAATCGTTCACCATGCTCATCACTGACCGCTCCACAGTTTGACGTAAAGAAATCCAGATGAGAATCCAGAAAATGAATTTTCAAAGACATTTTGCAGCCAAGACTCTTATAATTCAGAAGGAGATTTTCTACAGTTTCATTGTAATTATCAGATCTGTTGTTTCCAAGAAAATTGTCCACCACTGACTTAAATGCTAGCCATGCTGCTTTTTCCTTGCCATGCAACACGCAAAGAAACTCGTCATCATGAAGACGTTTTCGAATTTGCGGACCAACAAATACTCCCTCTCTTATTTTAGCTTCACTCAGTCTTGGAAATTTTCTGATGAGGTATTTGAAAGCCTCATCTGTTTTCTCCATTGCCTTGACAAAGTTTTTCATGACACCCAGCTTAATGTGCAAGGGTGGCAACAAAATCTTGCTGGTGTCGACAAGCGCTGGGTTCTCAACGTTCTTACTGCCAGGCTGCAATGACTGCCTGATTGGCCAATGTCTTCTGATGTAATGGTCACTTCGTGCACGGCTATCCCACTCACAGAGAAAGCAACAGTGCGTGGTGTATCCACCGTGTAGTCCAAGCAAAAGAGCGACCACTTTTAAGTCACCGCAAAGTTACCAATGATGATGATCGTAGTTTATACACTTCAGAAGCTGCTTAATGTTTTCATAAGTTTCTTTTATATGAACTGTGTGACCAACTGGAATTGACGGTTACACATTACCATTATTCAACAAAACAGCTTTAAGACTCGTCTTGGATGAATCAATGAAAAGCCTCCACTCTTCCGGTATGTAATTGATTTTGAGGGCTGCCATTAAACCAGAAATATTGTGGCACACAGGAAGGTCACTCTTTGAAAAAGAATATAATAAGCGGCTTCTGGCAGTTCCTAGACACAGAAATTGTAACATCTTCTGCCAGGAGATTCCACTGTTGCAATCTGGAACCCAAAAGCTCCGCCCTGTTCTTCGGTAAATTCAGATCTCTTACAAGATCATTCAGTTCATCTTGGGTTATTAAATGTGGTTTAGTGGATGTAGTTTGCTCAAAATCTGGGTCGCTTGAGGTTGATGGTTCAGGACAACCAATGTCCTCTTCTTCATCAGTGGAAGCAGCTGAAAATGATTCTGGCACTTTGGGAACTGGTAGGTCATCGCCATGTGGTACCGGACGTTTTGCAGAGGGGATGTTTGGATATTCCAGAGTCCATTTTTTCTTCTTTGATATGCCTTTCCCAATTGGAGGGACCATGCAAAAGTAACAGTTGTTGAGATGATCAGTGGGCTCTTTCCAAATCATTGGAACTGCAAAAGACATAGCTTACCTTTTGCCAGTCAACCACAGTTTAAGATGTGCTGCACGTGTATTGCAGCATATGTGTGGCGCCCAGCTCTTATCTTGATCTCCTATTCTGCAGCCAAAATACAAACTGTACGCCTTCTTAATCACTTTAGTTATATTTCGTTTTTGTGATACAAATGTCACCTCACCACACATATAACAGAAATTATTAGCACTGTTCACACATGTCCTAGGCATTTCTAACTACGATACTTTTGATAAGGACAAATGCACTAATTAATGGCAAAATTGTATCAGAGATAAGATATTTATACACAAAGGTGATGTAATCATAGGTTGGATTGCATCATCAACTTCTAGTTACATTTTTATTGGTCATTAGAAAAAATTATGCAATCGCCCACAACAGTTGCGTCATATATATAAATTGACCGTAATTAAATAAACTAGTAGCATATATCTTGAAAACTAGAGCCAATCAACATTTTTTAATGTCATTTTCGTTTTCAGCACACCAAAATTAGTCAAGGTCCGCTATTTTCATTTCTGGTACATTTTGGTTGTTGACTAGTGTTATTGTTCACAATCATTATAGTGGAGGTTTACGATGATTGATTAATGTTGGAAATTATTTTAGTGGAAATTTTCGGTGGTTGATTATTGTTCATGATCATTATGGTGGAAGTTTACTATGGTTGATTATTGTTGAAGATTGTGTTGGATGTTTACGATGAGTGATTATTGTTCAAGAGCGTTATGGTGGAATTATACGATGATTGATTATTGTTAAAGATCATTATAGTGGAATTATACAATGATTGATTATTGTTCAAAATCATTATGGTGGAAGTTTACGATGATTGATTATTGTTCAAGATTGTGTGGAAGTTTACGATGACTGATTATTGTTCAAGATCATTATGGTGGAATTATACGATGATTGATTATTGTTCACGATCATTATGATGGAAGTTTATGATGACTGATTATTGTTTAAGATCCTTATGATGGAAGTTTACGATGATTGATTTATTATTTAAGATCATTATGATGAGAATTTACGATGATTGATTATAATATGTTTAAGATCATTATAATTCGAGTTTACCAACACATCATAATAATCCACAGGCTGTAAATAAACATGTATTGATCACTTGTTATGAAAAAATGAGAAGTTTTATCATTGTAACATGGCTATTGTATAAACCTTTGTATGACTGATTTCAGTGACATGTGACTTTGCCCTGCTTAACTATCAGGCATGCATATGCGGGTTTTTCACACCCACAGCCAATAAGATTCAGTTTCATTTTTATCCTAACTTGGATCTTTGTGGGATAAAAAAGTATCCTTCAGCTTCTAAAGGAACATGTGCCTTATACAATTTTTTTCCTAATGCTCCTGTGCCCTGCCATCCATTCAAGCTATTTCCCAAGCTATTTCTGTATCGTTTTTATCCTGTTAACTTCTTTCTTTTTCTAAATTGATGAAGAAAAGTATCCCATTGCACCCCTATAGTGTTATTATTAGCATATATAGTGTCATACGTCAAGGCATAAAAACCCAACCCCTGCAGACCCAAGTAGAACAGTCCCAACTGAGATTGTTTGGCCATGTCTGCAGAATGGGAGAAGATCGGCTATCACGGCAAGCATGGAAAACTAAGAGCCAGAGATCCAGACCTCCAGGACGACCCAAAGTCCGCTGGGAGGACAACATTAGACAATCTTTGAAGGACCAAGGACTAGAATGGAACCAAGCCAAGAGGAAGACAGCCGATAGAATAGTATGGCGCTCTCTCTTACAAATTTCTACACCTCACGGTAGAAGAGGAACGACTAAGTAAGTAAGTAAGTAATATATAGTGGCTCTACTATCATATATGTTCAATTGTCTTTATGTGAAAAATGCATGCCATCTCATATTTCCTTACTTACTTAGTCGTTCCCCTTCTACCGTGATGTGTAGAGGTTTGAAAGAGAGAGCACCAGACTATTCTATCGGCTGTCTTCCTCCTGGCCTGGTTCCATTCTAGTCCTCGGTCCTTCAAAGATTGTCTAATGTTGTCCTCCCAGTGGACTCTGGGTCGTCCTGGTGGTCTGGATCCCTGGCTCTTTCTTTTCCATGCTTGTCGTGGTAGCCGATCTTCTCCCACTCATATATCCAATTATTGCAAATAAAGAAACATAAAATGACCAAAGCGTGTGCTGTTTTTCTTTAACACTAAAGTCTTAGTCTCTTTATACTTATCAAATGGTGTAATACAACAACAAAAATAATAAAATAAAATAAAAAACAGCTAAAAACTAACGAACAAGCTCCAAAGAAAACTTCTTTTCTCCGCGTTTTTTTTTTTTTTTTTTTTTTGTTGTGAACAAGAAATATGTTTAAAAAATTACGCTACAGATTTGGTATTACTTATAACACGCAATGTGAATTGGTTCCAGGTGTGATATAGGAGTACTTGCTGTGTAGATGCGGTTTGGTAGTAATGGGGAAGTTGTGGTTGAAATGGTACTGCTGTTGTAGCCACTGAGAAAATTTAGGCTGTAATAATGGTAAGACAACATTCACTACTTCTACGATAGAACAGAAGATAATAAAAGCGTTTTTAGGCATAACATATATAGAAATGCCAGGAAACACGGCTCCGGGCCGGCCTTTGGCTGGCTTAACCTATTTGATCCAATCGGGTCCCGCGCTTACAGAGAGTTCTGCACTCAGTTTTTCATCTGTTGCGTTATCTCCCTTGGACCGCCTTGTGGCCCACGAATGGCGTCCAGAGAGTTAGAGTAAAGAAAGAATTTATAAAATGTAGCAACCTTTGCTCAAGAAAATCACTCCGCATTGAGATAATTAGGAGTATTTGGCTCCTACTTTTATGGAATTTTTTCAGGATTTGAAGAACTACAAAAAACTGAGTGATCTCGGCTGCTGCAAGGTTTTTATTCCCGCTGCCCTTCTGCAAGATTATTATGTGTCAAGCAACGGGTAAAGACTGGTAGACAGTAAGCCCCAGCTGAAGGAAATTTAGCTATATCTAGATATAGATATGCATTTATAGTTATATTTTTACACACACACACACACACACACACACACACACACACACACACACACACACACACACACACACACACACACACACACACACACACACACACACACACACACACACACACACACACACACACACACACACACACACATATAAATATACTAGCAACAACCCGCCAAAAGTGGCAGGTTATTAATTATAGTGTGTTGTTTCTGTTTCACGTATTACATTGCTGCTTCTTCTATAGTCTCGCTTGCTCGCTGTGAATGACGCGATCGTCTCTTCCTTTTAGCCATCTTATCATTTTGATCCATAATAATAAGTCTGCAATACTTTAAATTAAAATTTTGTCTTGAAGACACAATCAGACACGTACATTTTAAGGTTATTTTTTAAGAAAAATAATGAGTTAAATCCGTTTCCCGAATGAAACTGGACAGAAGAGTATCTTGATTGTCTGTTGATTTAATGCCCACCGTCACACTTTTCTATTTTCGCGAGAGTACATATAAGGGGAAACAATACAATTATTGTCTAACTTTCAACCACAGCTGCACCCCCTTAGCTGTGGCGAAAGTTATTGTACTCTCCCGAAAACAGAAAAAGTGCGCAAATAACGGCGTGCAAAATGTGACTGACGGAAAGACAGAAGTACTTACGGTGGGAATTATGGTATTGAATATATATATATATATATATATATATATATATATATATATATATATATATATATATATATATAATATATATATATATATATATATATATATATATATAAATATATATATATATATATATATATAGATATCTATATATATATATATATATATATATATATAGAGAGAGAGAGAGAGAGACAGAGGGAGAGAGAGAGAGAGAGAGAGAGAGAGAGAGAGAGAGAGAGAGAGAGAGAGGAGTTTGTACAGGTGCAAACATAAACTTTCAATCAACTAAGTTATGAACTCCTACTAGGGATGTACGAGGGGCGTTCAAAAAGTAATGCACCACATCGTTTTTCTCAGCTAATAATAAAGATAGAAGCACGAAATTTTGCACACTTCAAATATGGCATGTGCCAATTGTGTGCACCAAATTGCACCGCAACCGGCCAAATAATACGGCTGCCCTAAACCGGTGAATTGGAGCGTGTTAGCAACTTGCGTTATAAGCAGCGAATTGTGATAGAATTTCTCGTTGCAGAGAAGGAAACTGTTGTGAACATTCACAAGCGTCTATGTGATGTGTATGGAAGTTTTGCAAACGACAGGAGTACAGTCAGTTGCTGGGTTCAGAGAATCAAAGAATCAGGAAGTGGAGATACGGAGCTGCTTGATCGGCCGCGCTGTGGACATCCTGCCACAGCCACCAACGCAGAAATGTTGAAATGCGCTGAGGGAATTATTCTTACTGATAGGCGAATCACTACTCAACAATTGGCCTTACAGCTGTCAGTCAGCATTGGTAGTGCAAATGCAGTTATAAAAACTCTCGGATTTTCTAAGGTTTGCGCAAGATGGGTTCCTCGAAGTCTCACAAATGACCACCGATTGCAAAGGAAAGCAATTTCTTCTGAATTGTTGGAGCGTTTCAATGCTGATGGAGAGAACTTTTTTGGCTAAGATCGTTACAGGTGACGAAACCTGGGCACATCATTTTGAACCTGAGACAAAAAGACAGTCAATGGAGTGGCATCATCCGCAATCACAACGAAGAAAGAAATTCAAGACCATTCCTTCAGCTGGAAAGGTCATGATCACTGTCTTTTGGGACATTGAAGGTGTGATTCTTGTGGACGTTATGCCAAGAGGAGAGACAATCAATTCGCAAGCTTACATTAAGACATTGAAAAAGCTCAATCAACGTTTTCGCAGATTTCGGCCGCACAAGAATCCAGTAGACCTGTTTCTCCTTCACGACAATGCGCGACCTCACACAAGTCTCGCAACACGGGAAGCAATCGCCAAATTGGGTTGGACTGTACTACCCCATCCACCCTATAGTCCCGATTTGGCACCCTCTGATTTTCATCTATTTGGTCCACTTAAAGATGCACTCCGTGGGACAAGGTTTGAAGATGATGAAGGAGTGATTCATGCAGCGAAGAAATGGCTACATGATCAAGACAAAATCTGGTACAGGCTAGGAATACATGCACTTGTTTCGCGCTGGCATAAAGCCGTACAAACTGATGGGGATTATGTTGAATAATACCGATGTTTACATGACATATCCATGTACATTGTGTATAAATTTCATGCTTTTTGAATAAACAGCTCCTGAGAAAAACGATGTGGTGCATTACTTTCTGAACGCCCCTCGTATATTTACATATAAATATACAAGCATATTTATTTATGAAATATAATGATTAAAAAGTTAAAAATAACAACTTTGGTTTTTTTTTTTAAATGTTAAACATAATGTTTAAGCTTTGTTTACTAGTATTTTAATATTCAGGAATTTTCTGTTCACTTAAGATGAGTGTTGAGAATCGAAGTGTCAATTAGGTGATTCTTTTTGTTTTTTTCTTTAAACTGCTGGTTGTGGTGTTTGTGGTGCAGGGTCTTCGTGGATTCTTGACTTTTCTTCACACGTAAGGAGTCGAGTGGTGCCTGGAATAACGTTAGATTTTTGCGTAGATCTTTCAAGTGTGCCGCTTCTGAACGTCTTCTGGAACCGTCACTCAAGATTTGTGTCCAGCAATGACCACTAGAAACTAAAGAGAGATAGATAAATAATAGCCCGTAAATCCTTGTCTCTGGTAAAGAAATCAAGAGACTGCCCAAATCCCCCACCCCTTATCTGTTTCAGACAGTTCTCGGTGAGCTAAACATCTAACGAACAATGAAGATTAGAGCGATGGGACAGTTTAAAATGTTTTTCAAGAAAGCGAGGGATTGTGAATAATTCAGTAGAAAACATATATGGTGGGAGGTTTCTAATTTTTAAATTTATATATGTGGAATGCCTGTGGAATAACGATGTGGTAGTTTTTTTTTTTTTTTTTTTTTTTTTTTTTTTTTTTTTTTTTTTTGTTCGTACGCCCGCTAATACTCAAGGCGAAATCTCAGGTTATTATTAATGTCTAACCTGACATTGATTTTACGTGAGTATCCCTTTTTTTCTTGTACAGAGACAGGTGTCCCTCGCCATTCAGGCAGATACTCGCCGATTTCGGAGGTACCCATTAGAGCTGGGTCGGCTCAGGAGCCGCCAATCCCTGGTCGACGACACTCCTTTAAATGTCCTCGCCAAGTCTCGAGTTAATCCAGTCCAAATCCCGGTCGACGAAAAATCCTCAAATGCCGTCGCCCGGGTTTGATCCTGAATCACCCGGTCGCCAGAGCGGTGTTGTAACCACTACGCTAGCGCGGCTCCTGATGTGGTAGTGATCACGCAATTAAAATCCTGCCGAACACTTCGATGTGAAGGTCGGGCGGGGCTATTTTTATGTGAATGGGTGTAAAAGCGTGTGGGATGTTTGAATTGTAAAGTGAACATGAGATCAGAATCCTACTATGAACAACATTTTGTTGTGGGGTGGAGCGGATGGGCTATGTGGGTGAAATTTTGTTTGATCACAATCCTGGCGACATCGCAGCTTTGCGAGGGGACAGAACCTCGTGATGATTTGTGTGCGAGTATGAATGAGCACGTGCTACGTTTGTGCTGTTACTATGGATTGCTGTCCCCTGTCGTTACAAAAAAATTTTACAGAAATAAATCGCTGGCTGTTGATAAGTCCAAAATTAGTCAATTAATGTGACACCTTTTCAGGCAGTGGAGCGTTGAAACAAAGCATCCAAAAATATGAAGCATTACAGCAAATTAGCAAATTCATAAGACATCTAGAAAACAAAACAAGCAGTTATTATTCATGCAAAGACACAACAAATTACACCACATTGTCATGTAGCCTATTTACCCAGAAACTTAGAACTCACCCAACACATTACCGAATATCCTTCACAGATTACTAGAATGCCTTAAATGCAAAAAAAAATGTAAACTATATATATATATATACCTTGTATGTTATCATCATCCACTCTCAGATCCTCATGGAGCCTTGGGCCTCTGCTATTGGTTCCTCGTGAGGAAACCGACACGCAGAAGTCACCAGCTCTTTCAGTGGTGGTTTATATGTGTGACGACATGATTTAAGTGAGACAGTGAAAGAGTTAAAGCGACAAATTGCGTGAGAAAATCAAGGACTATTCTATTTTAAATGCCTGCTATCTGCAGACATATCTGTAACGAGATATTTCTGCGCCCACTGTGTGACTTGAGTGAAGGTGCCCACTGTGTGACTAGATAGTGACCGTAGTATAGAGATGATACTAAAAGATAGTTCCAGAGAAAGAATACTGGACTATACAGAATATCCTAGTCCCAGAAATGAGCACTGTTGTATGGATGGTACAGGTTATAGTCAGACAGTAAAGAGCCCTTGTCCAGATGGTAATAAGTAGATCACGAGTCTAGCTTGTCATCTCATTACGACTACCTTATGATATAAACCATGTAATTCAAAATAAACATATGGAATTGACAAAGTCCAAAGTTACAATTAATAATCAATTTATTTATATTTGATCTCTTTTCTTCTTTCTTAGAATGTTAAATGATGAATATATATATATATATATATATATATATATATATATATATATATATATACGCACACACACAATATGCACAATGTTGTTAACACTTAATAAAATGTCAATGACTTAGTAGTGGGCTTTACTGACTTTGGTATAAAAATAGTCTCTTCACTTGACTTTTCTCTATAAATTGTTCGAAATGTCATGAGTTTATTCACTTAACTTGAAATGGTCCTGGACCGATAGACAGCAATGTCCCAGACCAGCTATGGTTATGGTTGATGATGCAGCACACACTAAGATATATATAGCCTCTACTGATCTTCCAAAACAATATGGATATCAGCACATCTGAGTGAACCAGCTGTAGTTCCCTGTGTCACAGTGCAGAATAACACAGGTGGTTTACACTTTTGACTTTCCGAGTCTATATGTATTTGACCGAAACCTGAACCAACACAAAGCCTGTGGCTAGCATCTTCCTAATTGTTACACTAGGCTAGTGTATGTTTTTTTAGTTTCATCTGATGATGCATATGTATGAGATGTTCATATGTTCTTGTTACCTTGTCAGTATTACAGATGTCTACTTATCGTGACTAGCTCTTTCCCTCCGTCCGCTGTGTGCAACTGATTTTGTGTGTGTGTGTCCAAATTCAAACTTGCCGCTTGTTTAAATAAGGCTAACGCGAGCGACTGATAGAGCTCTGACGTCATCCCTATTCGGGCTGAAGGTTTATATTTTAGCAAACTGTGTTTTTCCTCTGCACATTACTTCGTCACACTCGTCTTCTACATCAGCTGTCGCATTCGTTGATATCTCTTTTTATTCAGCTGAAGTGTAGCTTCCTTTACATATCAAACTTTCCCAATATTGGTTCTTCCTACGATTTTTGAAAGTGAACTTTTCATCTTTCTACTAACTACTCGACACAGTTACTTGCCAATAACACAGTAACTACAGCATGTACATCCTTTCTCATTATATCCACATATGCTTAATCTTTTCCTTGAGACAATGGTAAAGTAGGATCACTGTCTATCCATCCGTTTTCTTACACTTTAATAAAAACTACATATTCCTCGCATGCTTTGTCCACTGCCATTTTGTCAATATAATTATGTAAACGAACTGCGGCCATCTTGCGTAACTGGTGCGTTTCTGATTAGCGGCTATTTTTGCTTTTCCAAGAATCAATCCCTACGGTATTTGTTTGCATTCTGCCACAAGATCGAAGAACAGTTTTCTCACTATCAGGGTAGTTCACTCTTGTGAAACTGAAAAGGAATATTTAGTAGAAAGGTAATCTGTATCTCTCCCTTGATTGAGGGAAATAGAGACAGAGGATTGGTATTCTAGTCACACCTCTATCCCTTCCCTTATTGATTAAATTATATTTCATTTACAGTTATTTTTGGCACGAGCCCCCAGGTAAAAGATCAAATAATTTATCTTATCAAACTTATACCACATTGAAGACAACAACCATAGATCTGACAAGTTACAAAGTAAAACAGACACAGGTGGTTTAGTTATCCAAATATACAATAGAATTGTCAAAAGAAAAAAAACAAATAGAATCCCATCATACAGAATGATAGTTGCCCTGGTATTATTGCACATTTAGTGTTACATTAGGCAAGTATCATCACTTGGTTTCAAAGTTTGTGAAGTCGTAAATTTAGCTTCTCAATAGATGTTGTTTGTTACTCAGCTTTTGGGAGATTTGTTGGTCCTCTGGGGTTGATGTTGTATTTTTTTTACTCATTGGGTTGCCTCGGCAGTGGTCTGTCCTCTCGCTTGTATGGACTATAGTGCAAACTCAGGATCTCTGTTTACTAGTTTCGTACTTCAGTACATTTGGTTGGTACTGCATAAGGACTTTCTAATTTTCACCTTAAGATTGAAAAATACATATATTGGAAGCTTCGTAAGATTCCTGCTGAGGTAAACTTCATCTTCCCTCCCTTTTCTATTTCTGTCCATCAGATAATTATACGTCCTTGGCAAAAGCAGGTAGCGTTGTGCCCGTGACGCAACTCAAGGTTCATGCAGTGCACGCGTTCTCCTTATCTTCCCCAACTCACAATGTAAACTTCAGTATTACTAATATGCCTCGGGCTGATAATGTTTGTTTACATTGGCCAGCGAGGGCGTATCAATGTTTAGGCAAAGCGAAAGTTACTCTTTCTGTGCTGTCCAGCTTCTATCATTCATGCTTGCTTAATTATGGAAAATATAGAAATACTTTTCCCCAAACAAATAAATTGACATATATGCCTTTAAATAATTATCACTAATAGTTAACTAATAATCACTCGTATTGTACATTCACGACAAAGTGATTTAACAGCTGATATATTATTAACACAGAACTCAGCAATGAAAGAAGTAGAAGTTAATAATTGATAGATCTATATTCTTCCTGGCTCCAGTTGGAGCAGTGGTACACATTGGCTAGATGACCAAAGAAAGATCTATGTAGATCATAATGGATAAAATCTGTCTTACTGTTCAGCACAACTGATACAAAGACAGTCAGTAGTTATGCAATTGAATTAAAAGAAGTTGCGAATCTTGCATATATCATAAAACAAGAATTAATGTTACAATGAAATGAAAATACAGCTGCAACTACATCTCAATAATGAACATAAATGTATATAACCAGATTAGATATACAAATCAGGTATTATGAATAATAAAATGTGTCGACATACCCTTTCAACTAACTCACTATTGCTCTGGTTCTTGATGGCTTTAGGTCGTTAAGTTTAATGACTTAGTATCGTAATTAAATGTTGCCCGTTCAGTTTGTACACGGTGTGAATCGTGGCTGTATGACCAGGCCCCAGTCTTGGTTCTTTGTTGAGTCCCAAAAACTGTAGGGTTCCGGATATTTAACAGGTCATCTTATTCCCTCCCCCGAGAATCAAGTGTTTGGTGGGCAGGTCTCAAAATGTCAAAAGTATTCCTATTCTCCAATAAGCTTGCGTTGGTCCAGATTGGCAGACTTAATCTCAAAAATAGGCTGTCCTTTATCTGGGCTTCGCTGTCTGTTGCATATGTTCTCAGAATCGTCAACTTTTCTCCGTTCAGAAACTTTATGGTGGGCAATAAAAATGTCTTGTTTCCTTACTTGCCCGAATAATTAAACGGGCGCATCTCTAGATCCATGAAACAAAGATGGATCTCACTCTTATAGTCAAGGGCCTTTTCACTCAGCTGTCTGAGTGTGAAGATTAGGTCTTGAGTACTTCGGTTTGCTCGGAATCCGCACTGGACCTCATCCAATTGAGGCTCAGCTAGGCGTCGGAGTCTCTGCTCTAGGATTCTATAGCACCTTGTAGATTTTCTCAGGGACACTGAGAAGGGAAATGCCTCTATGGTTTCCACATTGTCGTTTGTCACCCTTTTTGAAAATTGGTCATATGATAGCAATCTCCCAATCCTTTGGTATGGTCTTGTTGCACTACGCTGCCTGTAGGACCCTTAAGAGTAATAGGTCGCATGATGATCCCATGTACTTAATCATTTCTGGTGTTATACCATCATGCCCTGCTGCTTTGCCCATCTTGATTTTCTCCAGTGCTGCCTTCAGTTCTTCCATCTTTATGTCATCTTCACCATCATCAGTTTTCTCTTCTGTGCTAGTGGTTATCTTTTCTGATGCTTCACCATGCTCACCATCCAGGAGTTCTGAGAAATATTATTTCCATCTTTCTATTATTTCCTTCGGGGCAGTAAGCAATTTGCCTTGCTCGTCCTTCATAAATTTGAGAGGACATTGTTTTTCCTTCCTCATGTTCTTTAGGGTCTTATAGAACAACTTCTGGTTTTCTTGCGCATCTTTTTCTAGCTTTTCTCCAAATTCTTCCCAGGACTTCTGTTTTGATGCTAGCACCTTGTTCTTTGCTTCTGATCTGAGTGTTACATATTCTCTATATTTCTCCATTTGTCCTGTTGTGTTTTTAGCTCCTAAGTATTGTTTCCGTGCCATTTTCTTCTCTCTATTAATTTCTCTTTGACTTCCTCTGTCCACCAAGGTGTCCTCTTTCTCTTGTTCCCAAGTCGGACTTCACCACATGCTTCTGCAGCAGCTGTCTTTATGATGTCCTTGAATTTAAGCCAGAGGGATTCCAAGTCATCATGTTGTTCTTTTGTATTGATCACCGTTGCAGCAATAAGCCCCTGATATTTGGTTTTAATTTCTGGCTCTCTCAGCTTGTAGGTCCTAATGCTCATTTCTCCCGTTCGTTTACTTAGTTTCTTGCGTGATGTTGGGCAGTTCCTAGGCTGAGCAACTCTTTCAGTTGTTCTTTTGATTGTAAGCAGGTAGTGATCACTTCCAATCTCTGGCCCCCTGCAGACTCTAGCATCCCGGACACATTTGAATGAGCTCTTCCTAACAATGGCATAGCCGATCACTGCCTTCTCATTCTTTGTTGGTTCACATCTAGTGTATGCATGTATGCGCTTATGGGGGAACTTTGTGTCTGTAATGATCAGATTCTGCTCACTGCAGAATCTAAGAAGTCGCTTTCCATTGTCATTGAGAGTATCTTCTCCATATCTTCCGATAACTCTACCCCATTTAGCATGGTCATTTCCAACTCTGGCATTGAAATCTCAGAGAATGATAATTTCATCTAGGCAATCATCCACTGTCCTTTGAAGCAGCTCGAAGAATTCCTCCTTGACCTCTGCTCTCTCATCCTCATTTGGCCCATACACTATGACCAACTTGACTATGGTTTATCCTTCTTTTAGTTTTACAGCCATAGTGCGCTCCGAGACATAGTTCCATCCCTTGATACTATCTTTTTCGTTTTTGGCCACAATGCAACCCACGCCCCCTTTAGCTCTTTCAGATGTGGGTACACATTGTCCTTTTT
Source organism: Oreohelix idahoensis (assembly GCA_024509875.1). Taxonomy (NCBI): domain Eukaryota; kingdom Metazoa; phylum Mollusca; class Gastropoda; order Stylommatophora; family Oreohelicidae; genus Oreohelix; species Oreohelix idahoensis. The sequence continues at coordinate 35,169 of JAMPIV010016172.1, forward strand.
TCTTTCTGTCCGTCATAGCCAGGATTTCTAGTTTTGCTTTCCTCATCTCTTCCACCAGAAGAAACAAATGGACGAATTTAAGTTTCGCCACAATGTGACAAGTTATATTATGTAATGAGGTTGCCATCCCCATTTGCAGCTGTACATCAAAGAGCAATTTATATATGTTAAGTGCAATATAACATGATACAAATATACATGTTACAATTTACCCCGATATTGGAATAATTAAGACACAGACGTGGTTCATAGAAATCGGTGAAATGTCTGCCAACTGTTTAAAATGCCGTCGTCCCTCTGATAAGTTAGGTTTCTAGCTTGGTACACTTCAGGAAGGTTCCTAGGACCCGGGGATTTAAGTAATAACACTGGACTTTATTCTTTTTCAAAATTTCAAAAGGTGTGTTACGAGTATGGAATAGATTATGTCTGAATGTAGACAGAGTATGCGTGAGCTGTGTGATAGTAGATATAGACAGACACTAGTGTAAAATAGGGAGTGAGGTATGACTTCTAGAGAGAAGAGATATATAATTAGGTATCTAATGTCTTCTTCCAGCCACACTCGAGACAATGTTTAGAATGATATGCACCTCATCCGTCCTCTCCGCTAAATACGTTACTCTATTATAATAAGGACAGCACAGGTTAACATCCAGTGACAGGTTGATTAAAAAATAAATTCTTAACTGTTACGACATATAAATATATTTATTAAATAAATCTACATAAAATACAATAATAACCTCACTAGCTTTGATGAGCTAGTGATCTCATTTCACAATACAATAAAGAAAACATATGAATCGTATTGATTGGTTTGTTTGGTTTGGTTTTAAGGACTATCTTCATTGCACACGGACGACTCGAACCCAGAACCTTCCGTGCGCCAACCCCGCCTAGCTATGCAAGTGAATAGCAGGGTTCGAGTCTTGTGTAAGCCTCTCACGTCTGTTGTTTTTATGTTGTCTAGTTTTCTATATTTCTTACGAGTGCCTGAAAACATACCTTTAATGTTTTTCTAATATTTATTTACTGTTTACAGGCCTCGGGTTTTCCTTCCTTATGTGTTATAAATGTTTATACAATACCAATACCTCTGTCCTGTACTTACTGTTCTTAGTCTTCTATCATTTACTAGACACAGTATTAAGGTCTTTGTTTTGTGTAAGTCTGACCTATACTGTATAATAGGGGACAACATAATTTATTGCGTCATTAATAGGCTGGACTGCCCAATGATAAATTTCCGGTGTTATGTGTTGCGGGTCGCACTAATGACCCGTCATCGAAGCATCATTTTTTAGTGATGCCTAGATGGCAGGGAGGATAGTGTGATTTGCTTGCATAGCTAGGCGGGGTTGTCGCACGGAAGGTCCTGGGTGCGAGTCCTGGGTAAGCCACTCACGTCTGTTGTTTTTCTGTTGTCTAGTTTTCTACTTCTTTATTTCTTACGAGTGCCTGTAAACATACTTTTATGTTTGTCTAATATTTATTGACTGTAATAGCCCTAAACCTTACTCTACGTGTAATAAGCATGTTAAGGATATTTTTTATTTTTTTGTAGTAAAATAGGGAGCTGTATTTGTATTATGTGTATAAGTTTGGGCAGAGTCTGGCATGATGGTAGATGCTATCTCATTAACGTGTATTGACTGTTATGACTACCGTAGGTCACAATTGTGTACTCACGTGGCATGAACAGGGTCAGTGATTAACTGAGTGAAACTCGGGTGTTTTTGTTTGTCTGAAGTTTGATGACTTTGAGAAGTCAGTGGTTTTAGGAGTTTTTATGTCTCTGGTGAAATTACATGGGAAGAAAGAATGTTCATGTTCAGACCTGGGATAATGTTCGGTCAAAGTAGTGTAGTTCTAAGCAAGTATTCTTACGTGGATGTAAATGCCCATATCAGGCAGATGTAACATTGTATTTAAGTGTTCGGAGACTGAGAATACTGTGTTCAATATTTTATACAGGAAGACAGACTGAACGTGTGCAACCTACTTATACCCCTATACAACGAAACCGAATACGAGGTGTCATTGAATATATAAGAACTGGCGTAAAAGCCCGTCATAAGTCGGGAATTATATTCAATAGCACCAATACCTAACTGCAATTTTAATCATTTAGATACTGTTGGAAAAACAATATTAGTTGTGACCATTCGATTTTCCATCAAAAGAGCACCTTGATGTTCTGTTGTTTTAATTTGTACTTTTACATTGTTAGGATTTCTCGATCGAGACAGTGCGACGTACAGCTGTCCATGAGAGAAAACTGGCCTGTTCAAAAAGATTCCAACATGATCAAATGTTTGCCCCTGAGATTTATTGATGGTTATCGTAAATGATGGAATGATTGGAAATTGGCGACGCTTCAGGATGAATGGCAAATTCACATCGCTATGGGCCATGTCGATGTGTGAAATGATGATAATATCGCCTTTATGTGATTCTGACAAAACTACTGCAGTTAGGAAATTTCAATGGCATTTTCGAATGATCAATCGCGTTCCATTGCACAATCCTTTTTTCGGATTCAAATTGAGGAGAAGCATAACGATGGCACCATTTTTTAAAGCCAATACATGAGGAGGCATACCTGATGGAGTTTGCGAATGAAGAATCTCCATCGGATAGCTCATAACATCACTGTGATCTTCAGATATTATTTCATCAGAACTGTAATTGATTTTTAGCTCACCAGAAAGTTGTGTTATAATATCTCAGTTTAGATCTAAAGCCTCGTTATTCTTGGTGCACAAGATGATTCGTTGTGATCGTTCTTCCGTTGAAAGTGCTGATACATTTTCACCATAGATAACGTCAATAATGTTTTCATCGCGAATGATTATATCATCTGGAATCTCACTGACATTGTGCCACAAACCTTTGATTTGTGGAAGAGCGCCGGCACCGACGTCAAGCAACCACTTATTGAAAGCGTCTCGTCCTTCACTGTGCATGTTTGAGACTAATGAAATCTTTGCCAAGTGTAGCCACAGCTCACTTGATTTGATGCATGCTTCGATTATGTCTGTCTGCTTTCCTCGCGGAACAACTGGAAGCGTTTGGCGAAAATCATCACGATTGACAACTACTTTACCGCAAACGGATTGCCATTTTGCATAAGCTCGCGTAGCAGCAAATCAGTGCATCTCAGTCCATTCTTTGGTAACATTGTCATTCGTCAATAATAATGAGCTTCGCTTGGCAAATTTCATCAGCTGCCTCAGATGTTTGCTTCATATTAGAGACGGAAGTCTCTAAAATTGGAACTGGTAGCTTGAATCCACTGTGAACAGTGCGACCGCCTTTCATCAGAGTTGAGTAATCCCAGTTGTGGCAAATGGAAGAACTATTTCTCCTTTACCTCTAATAAAGCACATCAACGTGTTGTATAGGTATGTTTTCCCAAAACAACCAGGACCATCCAGGAAAAAACTACGATCAGGACTGTTCTTACAATTGATCGCTTGCATTATTCTTTCAAAAGCAGCCATCTGTTGAGCATTGAGACTCATGATGCGACGCTGAGCTTCTTGTTGCTCTTCAACAGCGTTGAATTTAATCGGATTGTTATACTTTCCAGTAAGTTGGGGTAAATGGAATGAACTGCAATGGAATCCGTGCTGCTGAAATACATAATTGATGTCGTGTAAAGCCAAGTCGAAAGCTGCTTCATTTTGATGATCCTTCAGAAAAACTAAAGCCAAGTCCAACTTTTTTCCCCAAAGCAAGAATACGTTTGTTGGTGAACAATAAACACAAGTTAAATTAAAGCAAATGATTGGAGCATCTGATATGGCATTTGGAAAATCACAGCTTCGTCCAAACACTTAACCTATTCTTCATCAGAGGACAATAAATGTCCATGAAATGCTACTTCCTTGAAGGTTACATAAGTAACTCCATCAACTGTACGCAGATCGTCAAATGAGGAAGCACCCGCAACATGCAAAAGAAGCAAACGCAAGTAAAATCGTTCTTGATCATTCGCGGCAACAGTGTACATTCTTGCTATCACTTTATTGGCGCCACGTTGTCTTCGTTTGCAATGTCCACTTTTGAAGACGTAATGAATTGAAATTTCAGTGTAGAGGAATTTTCGATAATCATGATTTGCAGAATTTATTGCAAACAAAGCTGTAAGTTTGGTGATGCTTGACCTCCTGCCGCTAAAGCTTCTTTCTCACGTCCCTCTTCAAATGTTATTCTCTGTTGTTGTGGAAGATGAACAGGCAATTTTATGACCGCATGAGATTTGTCGTGCATCGGAAATTCCAGTAAGCGCCACATTGCTTCACATGCATTTACATATCGAGCATCAATGTAGTTGGTAATCTCATCGCGTGCAATTCGTTGTTCCCCCTTCATTATCTCGACATTTGCACAGTCATATCCTTTGTAAATATACTTATAAATATGTTTAACCGCCTTCACTGACGAACAAATCTCAACATTTATATGGCAGTTATATTTTAAGAGCAAGTATTTATTGTAAGGGACCACATAGCGATTTTCCAATTCAACTCCTCTCACAACCGCTGTAACTCCTGGACGTCGACGGTATAAGGGATATCCATTTAAATTGACTTGTGTTTTGATTTGAAAGTCTTTAGGAAACTTTTTCTTGCACGCATTGTTCTCCATGCATGGTGCTCCAGTGTTTGCAGTACCGCAAGGACCGTGCATCATGCAGCGAGTGACGATCTTAAAAAGTCTTGGCTCGGCTTGAATGTCTGGAAGCTCAGCAGACACAATGCGATCGATTGCAGAAGCTGTAAAGAATTTATCATCATTTTGAAGAACACTCAAGATGTGAGCGTGTGGCAAGCCACGTTTTTGGAACTCGATGGTATAGACGTGAGCCATGCTTTTGCCAAGAACATCATGCTTTGTCAAATCTTCCATAATGGCTTTCAGCTTTAATTTAAATACGCGTGCTACCAAGTCCGGACGATCTGATGCAATTTCACCTGTCTGAAGATTCTCCTCAATTTCTGGCCACTTATGATTTGCTGTTACGGTCACAAACAGATCAATGGAACCAAATTTTGCAAAAATCGACATGGCATCGTTGCAGCGCTCTTTCATATTTCTCGGGGAACTTTCAAACGATGAAGGCAGAATGACTGGAAATAAGGTTGGACGCCAATATTTGCAGCGTTGTTCGCGATATAATCAGCAAGACCTTGATAGAGCTCTGTGTAGCGTGAGGTTTTTATTGTATATTGGATCAGTATAATACTGACAATACAGAAATAGAATTTCTGCAGGAAAATGGTGAAGTCCCAGTGTATGAGAGGACTACTGGTATCACAAATTAGTTACGACTGTGAGTGATCTGATCTCGAAAAATTAGTAGAGTGGAGACATTCATAAAATGCCACCCCGCTGGGTAACAAACTGTGAGATTAAAACAAAGAAACAGATTTCACTTAACAATTATAAACTTGACAAGTCGTTCAAATACAATATCCTTATTTATTAAGTATATACACTATCTACTCTTGTGCTGAAGGGTGGATGGTGGAAGATGGAATACAATGGATTTGTAAGTATATATATATATATATATATATATATATATATATATATATATATATATATATATATATATATATATATATATATATATATATATATATATATATATATATATATATATATATATATATATATATATATGTATATATATATATATATATATATATATATATATATATATATATATATATATATATATATATATATATATATATATATATATATATATATATATATATATATATATATATATATATATATATATATATACTGAAGCACATTAAAAACGCACCACTATTATATATACTGATGCCGAGAAGCTGGAAAAAAAAAGTGTGGGAATGTATTTTCCCCGTGTTTGTGATGAGGTAGAGAGCGAATGGCTGCTGGAATGGAAAGTGCATGATTCAACCCACGGGTTTGTGTACAGACTACATGAATACAATGAAAGTTACACGTGCAACACGATTCCCAACAGCTATGACCCTGAAAATGTGTACGCGTTGTGGCAGTATACTCGGTATAAAAAGGCCGTTGAGACAAAACACCCAGTACATGTGATTGAAGTGCCACGACTATCTGAAAACGACCGCAAACGAGCTATTAGTATGTTGGAGACCGGAATGAGCTCGCGGGCCATTGCCAGAAGGATGAATTGCCACCACAGCACTATTGTACGTCTCAATGAACGTTACGGAACCACTGGCAGTGCCCGGGATAGACTTCGGAGTGGCCAACCACGAGTTACTACCCCTGCGCAAGATCGTCATATTGTGCTGAGTCACCTAAGGAATCGTTCTCTCCCGGCAAGTCGAACAGCAAGAGCAATAGTGGGTAGACGTGGGCAAGTCTCTCGAATGACAGTCATACGACGACTCAGAGATACAGGCCTTACTGCAAGACGACCTTATGTTGGGCCTAACTTGACTCACAGACATCGTCAGCAGCGCCTGCAATGAGCAGAGCAACATGTCAGATGGGCTAGACTGCAGTGGAATGCTGTCCTATTCACAGACGAGAGCAGATTCAACATATCCTTTGCTGATGGACGTATACGGATTTGGCGACGGTGTGGAGAGCACTTTGCTGATTGCTGTGTTCGTCAGAACAACCGATTTGGAGGTGACAGTATTCACATTTGGGGAGGATTCAGTTTTCACCATCGTTTGCCTCTTCACGTCTTCCGTGGAAATGTTAATGCTGTGACATGTCGAGATGAGGTTCTAAATGCATTGGTTGCTCCTGCGTTCACAAATTATCCAGACTTGCAGCTTCTCCAGCAGAATAACGCACGTGCACACACCGTATGCATTACGCAGCAATATCTACAGCAGCAGAACATTGTGACGATTGATTGGCCTGCCCTATCACCAGACATGTCCCCTATAGAACATCTGTGGGACGAGCTTGGACACAAAGTCTACAGGCAAAGTTCTCCAGCTAATCTGAAACAGCTCGAAGCTGCTCTTATACGTGAATGGGACTTGATTCCCCGGAATTTCCTTCAGAGACTTGTGCGTTCCATGCGGAGCCACTGCCAAGCTTGTTTGCAAGCACACACGGTGGACATACCAGATACTGAGGATAGTGTGAATGAATTTTTTTATTGGTTGCATTTTTGGTTTTCTCCCTTGCCTGCACAGAATGCAATGAATTTCATAACAATCAAATGTACAAATTAATGACCAGCATGGATTCATAGGACAATGAATAAAGATTCCAAATATGTAAACTTGTAAACACTTATATTTACATTTCACACTCTGTTCCTGGATTATACAGGTGGTGCGTTTTTAATGTGCTTCAGTGTATATATATATCCAAGTCTTCCAATTATATATATATAGGAAAAAAATTATATCATCTGTGCTGTTAATCAATTATAGAAAATTTATCAGCTGTGCTGTTAATCTTGTCTCTCACTACGCTAAATAATTTTTTCTTCATAGACAGTTAATTGCTCACACTTGCCGACGGAAATGGTACTAATGTGTACTCATCTCTTAAAACAGTGTTGTCCTTCTTAATTGATGCACACAACACTTCTTCGCTGATGATAGTTCATTTAGCCCACCCAAGACTGAGGGGGACTAAGGATGTAGCTCCCATACAACCACTATGCTCCTGCGAAGTTCCAGGCAGCAGGATTGACCTGAACACACGACCTCAGGTTGGATGACACGAATAAACCTGTAACAAGGAAAAATAGGGGTAATTTCTGTCATCAAGCCCACCTATTTCTAGTGTATATGAGATGAGCGTGTCTCAGGTGTCTGCATGTAGGATGAGTGACAACATGGCTCAGTATGATTTAGCAATAGCGAGACATGACAGGTGTCTACTTGCAAAACATTCTTTCTGATAATTCAATACATGAATACATCCAATAATTTGTACACCTCGGTATGATACAACCGTTTCCTTCTACCTATACTATACCAGGCCATCTCTGATAAGTGCTATACTGGCTGGTAAAATATACCCTAAAAATATTGTTATAGTTATATGGGTCCTAACAAAGACTTATAGGTTATATTCAGGTTGGAGTTATATGAGTCCTAACAAGGACGATTAGGTTATATTCAGGTTGGTTTTCTTCTTCAGCAATACTTCCAGGAAATACAATCATTATACCTAATTTCCGAAAATATAATCAGTATACCTGATACATTCATTAAAGTTATATTAAATATATACAGGTGTAGGCTATTTTCTGGTGGTTTCCTTCTTCAACAGTCATACACAATCATTATACATGATACTATAACATACAATCATTATACATGATATAGTCATAGGTTATATTCAGGTTGGAGTTATTTGAGTCCTAACAAGGACTGTTAGGTTATATTCAGGTTGGAGTTATATGAGCCCTAACAAGGACTGTTAGGTTATATTCAGGTATGTTTTCGTCTTCAGCAATCATACCAGGAAATACAATCATAATACCTGATTCAATAAAATATAATCATTATACATGATACAGTCATAGTAAAACAAAAATCCTAAAGTGATATTAATTATATACAGGTGTAGGTTATTTTCAGGTGGATTCCTTTTTCAACAGTCATACACAATCATTATACATGATACTATAAAATATAATCATTATATATGATATAGGCATATTAAAACTCCTAAACGTTTATAGTAAGTTTACCTACCCTCTAAGATTAATACAAGCCAGATTTTGATTCGACTTAGTGAAGCAAGTCTGCCCGGCATGCAGGTAAGCAGGATTCAGTCTTGACAGCTTTCTCTTCTCAAGTCTATCGTTCTGGCTGGTCTTTGTGTTTGTTGTTTTGAAGAGGTGATGGGTGGAGAGTGAGCACTTAACAGCTGACCGTTATTGCCTCTTCTCGTTCCATCTTGGTTTACCCTGTTCAACCTGAAAATTGGTTATAATTTGGGTATTTAGTGACATTTTATTTACTAATTTTGTATTAAGTTTAAATAACTATTGTCTTTTGCAGTTGCTGGTTTTAATTTATATTAGTATTTGTCATTTTATTTTCCGTTTTGTATTGTATATAGATAACTATTGTCCTTTGCACTTGGTTTTAATTTGTATTAGTGTTTTTGTTTTTTGTTTTTTTAAATCTCGTTGCCTGTCCTTGTCCTATGAGTAGTTAATGGGTTTGCTAATTTTCTGGTTTTATTTTTTTTATGATTTGTTAGTTTTTGTTGCTTAATTTCTATTTGGTTGAATGTCTTTTCTGAAATATCATTTTTGTTATTGTTGTTTGATATTGCCACTGTTACTAACCTTATATGTTTTCCTTTGTTTTATGTATATATCGTTTAAGGATTGATTGGGCTTCCCCTGAGGCATCTATACTTAACACCTTATCCCCTGTCATGTCTATATTGTTATTTCTAAAGTATGTTTTTAGTTCAAGCCTCTGTTGATCATATTTTATACAGTGGATCACGTAGTGGTCTATGTCATTTTCTTCCTGACATTCTTGGAATTGTGGTTCATCTATCGCTGCATCGAGACGGAGACGCCACAGCTTCATGTTCAAGGGTACCTTTAGTTCTTCTCTGACCTGGCATGTCCTTGTTGGTTCTATCAGCAGTTTGAACGCATGTCTGCCTTTTCTACTGTTCTTCCATGTTGTCTTCCATTCCTCGATTATAATAAGCTTCACGTTGCTCTTTATCTCCGACCTTCCCAGTCCTGCTCTTATATTGTTTTTACTTATTCTTCCATTCTTGGCGTTCTGGTCTGCCAACTCGTTTCCAGATACCTATGTGTGCTGGAACCCACACTAGCCTCACACTACATCCTCTGTTCCCTAGTGATGTATTAATTGCTAGAATGTCTTCATTTATGTCTGGCTGGCTACATTTACCTGGGTGTTCCAGTGCTTGTAGTGATGATAGTGAGTCTGTAAATATCGAAACAGCTTCTGGTCGGTTATCTTCGATTATTTCTAAACTTTTTAAAATTGCTGCCATCTCTGCGGTAAAAATCGAAAATTAATATGAAACAAATATAAAGGTATGTTATAAGGCACTCGTAGGAAATAAAGAAGTAGAACACTAGACAACAGAAAAACAACAGACATGAGTGGCTTACCCAGGATTTGAACCCTGGACCTTCCGTGCGACAACACCGCCTAGCTACGCAAGCAAATCACACTGTCCTCCCTGCCATCTACGCATCCCCAAAAGCATAGCTAGGTGGTGTTGTCGCACGGAAGGGCCAGGGTTCAAATCCTGGGTAAGCCACTCATGTCTGTTGTTTTTCTGTTGTCTAGTGTTCTACTTCTTTATTTCCTACGAGTGCCTTATAACATACCTTTATATTTGTTTCATATTAATTTACTGTTTACAGGCCTCGTGGTTTCCTTCCTTATGTGTTATAAATGTTTATACAATACCAAACCTACCCTCTGTCCTGTTCTTACTGTTCTAAGTCTACTATCATACTGGACACAGTATTAACCCTTAAGGTCTTTGTCTTGTTGGACTGACCAATACTGATATATAGGGGAACAACAGAAGTGATTGCGTCATTAATAGGCTGAACTGCCCATGGTAAACTTCCGGTGTTATGTATAGAGGTTCGCACTAATGACCTGTCATTGAAACATCCTTTTTGGGGATGCGTAGATGGCAGGGAGGACAGTGTGATTCGCTTGCATAGCTAATCGGTGTTGTCGCACGGAAGGTCCAGGGTTCAAATCCTGGGTAAGCCACTCATGTCTGTTTTTTTTTCTGTTGTCTAGTGTTCTACTTCTTTATTTCCTACGAGTGCCTTATAACATACCTTTATATTTGTTTCATATTAATTTACTGTTTACAGGCCTCGTGGTTTCCTTCCTTATGTGTGGTACAAATCGAAGCTCCTTCAGTTACGCTGTAGCTCTTTTTAATTCCCCACTGTGGTATTACAACTCCTGCACCTAGTTGCCCACTATCACCCTTGGATCCATCAGTGTAGACAGCCAGACTTTGTTTTGTTGGTTGATCTATGAACTTTCTACTTATCATTTGGCTTCCTTATCTTCTATGTTTTGTTTGATCTTTTCAGTAAGTGAGTAGTCTATGATTGGTGTTTTTAGTTCCCATGGTGGTATTTTGTTTCTATATTTATTACTATTTTCTATTGTGTTTGACAGTTCTTTGAACTGCGTTAGATCTTCTATAGTTCTCCACCCTGTTGGATATCTATCTATATTTAAGTGGACGTCCCATACACTTGGTTGGTTTTGGATAAATGCTTTGTGTGCTGGGTGGGTCACTTCTTGTACTACTTTACTCCAATAATTTAATCTTAGTTCTTTCCGTCTTAGATCAAGGGGCGGTATGCCAAGAGCTACTTCTAGTGCTTCTACTGGTGTTGATATAAATGCACCTGTAATGGTCCTCATGGCTGCATTATGAATTCTTTTTAGTTTCGCTTTGTTAGAAGCTGCAGCTGAGACATAGATTATGCTGGCATAATCCAGTTTCCCCCTGATGAAAGACTTGTAGAACATAAGCATTATTTTATTGCTGCCCCCCCCTCCCCCCATTACCTTTTACTATCCTTAGTATATTTAGGGGTCCCCTACAGCTTTCTACTAAATTTTCTATATGTTTATTCCAATTTAGTTGTTTATCTAAAGTAATGCCCAGAAATCTTGTTGTTGAGGAGGTACATATTTTCTGTCCTTTAATGGTTATATTGATTTTGTTATTTTTCTTTAAATTTCCTTTGCTGAATATCATTCCTACTGTTTTGTTTACATTAATTTTGAAGCCCCAACTTTTCATCCACTCTGAAACTTTGTCTATTTGATTTTGAAGTTTTTTGTAAACATGGTACAAGTTTTTTTCCAGATCGCCAAATGGCACAGTCATCTGCAAATTGTGATACTGCATTCTTAATGTCGTTAAATTCATCTGCTAAATCATTTACAGCTGTAGTGAAAATTGATGGTGAAATCACTGATCTCTGAGGAATCCCATTCTGTTGTTCATATATATCTGATTTATCATTGTTCACCTGTACAGCAAAATACCTGTCCTGTAAAATGTTTTCTAGATACCTATAGGTTTTACCAGTAATGCCAATCTTTTTAATTTTGTAAAGAGCTCCATCTCTCCAGCATTCATCATATGCTCTTGCGACATCTAGAAAGACTGCCACTGTTTTCTCTTTCCTCTTGAACCTAGCTTTACATCGTGTTCTAATCTTACAAGCTGGTCTACTGTACTTTTGTGTGTATTTGAATAAAATGCACACACACACACACACACACACACACACATATATATATATATATATATATATATATATATATATATATATATATATATATATATATATATATATATATATATATATATATATATATATATATATATATAGGTGGACGTACGTAGATGCTACTGCGTAAGGAACCCTTTTGATTGGTTTGCAGCGTTTTAGCCTTTTTAATTGCAGGGGCACGCTGATTGGTTAGTTGCGTTTTGGTACTTTTCTTTTTTCAGAGTTCCGAACCAACAGTGTTTTATGCCAAATTTATTTTGTCTGCCGCCATCTTGCGTGACCTTGACTTCGTGTAATTTATTCTGTCTCAGAGTCTGCAAGCCATCTTGCGTGACTCCTTGAACGCGGATTGGCTGTGCATATTTGTCTATCGACATAGTGTATATAACAAAGCAGTGGGTTTACAAACAACTTTACGACACTCTGCTCTTAAAGTGTCCTTGCGATAGCGCACGTAGTTGAGATTGTTTGCTTCAACCTGTATATATGAATCTACAATCCATTGTTGAGTCAACTTCCCTGCGCTGATGATTCGATTGAAACTGTCTCTAATTGCTGTTTGTGCGACTTTGTACTGAAGCATGGTGATGTTTTTTCGTATGTGCTGCTCGTTCTCTGCGTAGCCGTCAGTTTGCATTTTCGGCTGCCATCCGGGCTCTCCTTAAGGATACAAAATAGCATACGTCATTGGATCCAAATTAGGACTGAGAATGTTGATGTGAACGAATCGCTGATCTGGATTTCGAGGAATGATCGGATAAATGCGAATGTCCCTTTCAAATGGTGGCTCGCCATCAGCATTGATAAACATCTTTGCAATTTCTTTCAATGTAGGCGTGTTGTATCGCCTTTGATTCGACCGACGATCTCTAGGCAGGACCATACTGATGATAGGGAGCTGTCTTCCTTCTCGATCAGCCTTCTAGATCTCCTCACATTCGATATCCTTCAGCACGCGAAAGCTGTCGGCGATTCTATTGTTTGCACGAAGAAATCTATCAATCTCACGAATGACTTCAGGCAAGCAATTGCTATTTTCCGGCAAGGTCATCCATTCTGCTGTAGCCTGTGTGCTGTCCATGAAGAACAACTGAGCAAACTTGCGTGGTTTACCTTGTTCTGGATGAAGATCAGAAGTGCGATGATATATACTACTCGTCAAAAGTCAAGGGCCACCCTATTATTTTCAATACACTGTTATATAAGCGCATAGAATGATTAAATTAAGGGGAAGTTTTTAGTAAAAATGGGTGCAATATCTTCCTCTGACAGTCCTCTATGCACGTTAAGCATAAAAACAACTTACCGACAACAATGGTAATCACGTGCAATTTGGTTTGCTGACAATAAATTCACATTTTTAATCTGTTTTTTTTCAAACTTCCGTACGACCAAACAGGTGAAGTAATCGTGCTGGTTGACATTCCACGTGCAATGGCAACTTTTCGTGAACAGAGTTCACTCTTACTTTGTTTTACAATCAGCAGATTTAGGGTAGTTTCATCACTTGCAAAAACCATGCCACCGAGAAGAAGTCTTGACATCTTACAAAGAATGAGGGTTATAGCGTGGGTTGAAAGTGGTTTATCTGTCCGTGAGGTTGCTAGACATCTTGCAGTGTCACACTCTACTATCCAAAGAATTTTGGAGAGATTTCAGCCACAGGAAGTGTGAAGGATCGCCACAGGCCAGGTCGCCCTAGATGCACCAATAGACATGATGACCGGTACCTCTTGTTGTCAGCCCTGCGCCATCGAACAGTGACTTGTTCCACTCTAAGATGTCAGCTGAGACAAACTGTAAACGTTAATGTCAGTCATAGCACCATTCGCAGACGTTTTCATGAATTTGGACTGGCTGCTCGACGGCCTGCAGTCAGAATCCCTCTTACTCCTGCTCATCGCACAGCCCGTGTTGCTTGGTGTCGCGAGCACATCCGATGGACAAGGCAACAATGGAGTCAAGTTCTGTCATGGTCTGGGGAGGCTTCTACAGACACGGCAGGACCCCACTCTACATCATCCAAGGCAACTTGACCGGCCCAAGATACCAGAACGAAATCTTGAGATCAATTGTTCAGCCTGCTCTGGAGGCCATAGGTGGTAATGCCATCCTCCAAGATGATAACGCTCGACCCCATCGAGCTCGTGTGGTGAATGAGTTTATTCAGCAACATGGGATCATCAGGATGGCGTGACCAGCTCATTCACCTGACCTTTCTCCGATTGAGCACCTCTGTGATGTCCTTGGTTGAAGATTGTCAACAAATCACCCCCTGCCAATGGATGTTGCACAGCTGACTGCATTTCTGCTTTAGGAATGGCAACCTGTTCCTCAGGATACTCTTCGGACCCTTGTGGACTCGATGCGTCTACGCTGTCTTGAATGCCTTGCTGCAAACGGTGGTCATACCCGATTTTGAAATGTCTATTTGTCCAATATCTATTGTGTGACATTTGAAAAGGTGGGTGACACACTTCACAGCTTCATTGCGTTTGAATGTGTGTTTCCATTTCTTTACGTGACATGTCAATTTGGTATTCAATAAATGCCGTTTTGACTGATACCAATTACGTTTATATCAGATTTGTTTTATGGTTTCAACCAAGGTTTTTCTAAGTGGCCCTTGACTTTTGACGAGTAGTATATTTGTCCGTGAACACGAAAAACGTAAGGACCGCGTCCTGGGAGAGATGCTAATTTTCCTCCCATTGAAGCGAATGACACAGAACTGTCATATGAGCGAATGTTTTCACGGAAATTGCTGTAGTGAGGATGAATTGGATTACTCATGAGTTGCTGCAGATATTCCGGATATTCTAAAGAGTATTCGTTGGCATCTTTCGGCTTCTCCAATTTTACTTTCCCTTTGTGACAACAGCTATTGAACCTTCCATCCAATGCGCGTTCCTGGACAAAATTATGAGAACCGCAAATTTGGCAAATTGCATTCATCGAGCCACAGCTATGAACACAAATATGATTTTCGTTTGCCTGTCGAAACTCATCACGAACACTTTCACTAATGGCTTCTTGCGATTGTCGGTATGCTGCTAAACTTGCTGCTTGTCTGGCTTGAGTCTGCTCAAGAGCCTCTACAGTTTGGCGTTGATGGTGTGCCGCCAGATCCGCAGCCAGTCTGGTTTGGGTTTGTTCACCAGTTTCTCGAGCTCGGCATTGTCGCTTAGCAGTCAGATCCACTGCACGTCTGGTTCGAGTATGTTCATGAGTTTTACGTGCTCTTATTTGCGACACTCCAGCAGAAATTTTTTGTTGCACTCGTTGAAGTGTTTCTTAACTTTGGCGACTGCGCCATCTTTGCTGACGTTTACGATTCAAGCGCATACGACCCTCTTGGGGTTTTTCGTTGTTCATTTTCTTTACCTACACTCAACTTTTTTGGAGGAAACACATGTGGAAAGTTTACAACAATTTTGTTTTAAAATCGGGTGTTAAAGTCTGAACCGTTTACAGTGAGATGTTATTGGCGCATGCACACCAACACTTGCACCCTTTTCTTTGTCGAGTGTTACTTTTAAAAAAACCAAAATATTTGTTTTACATCCGAGGTTAAAAAAATGTCCGAACATGCACGCCCGTTCAAATTGCGCTGGCACACCGTGCTTTGCGCACTTTTATTTGTCGAGTGTTACTATTTTCGGGCGTTATTTACAGACAGAAAAAGCTGGGATATTATATATAGGATTAATTCGTGTCTATTGGCAGGCTCGCGTTGTATCTGAACCCGTAAGAGTTTATAAATAGGCATTGTTGCCACTCTGACTTTTTGAAAACCTAGATGCTGATTTTGCAATGTCTCATGAAACATGTAGATCTTATTATTTACTGTGGGTGAACAAGTCGTCTTGTGAGCTGAAATTTTGACCTTCCGCATGTTGCTTGCTTGTGGAAATTAATGCAAGCTACTGTTTTGCTTCGAGAGGCCTACTTTGTTTAGCAGAAACATTCGCTATTAAACCATGTCACAACTGTGATGGTTTGTTTCTAACCGGGAGATCCAGTATTTTGCAGTCGCCATTGACTGTGTTGGCTCTGTGGCTCCTGCTGTTAGCCGAAATCTTTTCGTCGAGGGAAGGAGAGTTTTGATTATCTGGGTGTCGTGACCGACAACTAGCCCGTGAAGACTATATTACGTATGCTATTTTAAGCCGTTTTTAAAACAATGAACGGTACACGCATTACGCGTTGTTACACTATGGACTGGTTTGTTTACTTGTTGTAAAACTCAACAATTTTGCCATGCTCCGAAGAACAGTTGTGCCAGTGTCGAGCGTCAGCATTCGGCGAACTGAGTATACCGTTGGATCTAAGGTATTTATCATTTGAGGACTGTGACTTTTATGAAATATTCACCTCGGTGATGACTTAATGGAACGCCTTTAATATGTTACATAAACGTCGTTCTGTTAACACTAAGTAATGTACTTACAGCTGTGTACTAAACTGTTGTCATTTGACATTTATTAAGTTATATATAGCATATCAAACACACTGATTTCACTGGACATTCGTTAAGTTATATACAGGCGTGTGCTAGTCTACGCTGTCAACGTAGTTTCCTAACTTCAGCATCTGAGACACAATGTCGTCTGCGGCACAGACAGTCAGCAGGACATCATGTTACGGTAAGTACCTCTATGGTGTTTGTTCCTGTGTGTCTCTAGTCCCCAGCACGTAGTCGGCTTTTCTTATAGTCTTTAATTTTGTTTTATCGCTGTGGTCGTTTGTTAAAGTCACTGTGTCGGTATTCAAATAATTATTATCAGTTACATTTGTGGGTGATAGGTGATAATTATATCCTCTAAGGGTTTTAGTTTATTCTAATAGAAACATAGACGGTTTCGTCTGGAAGTTATTAGTGTCTCATCTGAATAGGTTAAACTTTATTTCTGTTAGTTGTATTCGAGTTGTTTGTCTCAGTACAACCAGGCCAAACACGAGCTGGTGTGGTCACACAGAACCATCATTAATCCGTGTTAGCCCTAAACCTTACTCTATGTGTAATCGCTCTAAACCTTACTATCTACAAGTAATAGCCCTAAACCATATTCTCTGCGTAACAGCTCTAAATTTTACTCAATATGTAATAGCCCTAAACCTTACTCTACGTGTAATAGTTATAAACCTTACTCTCTGCATAACAGCTCTAAACGTTTCTCTACAGGAAATAGCCCTAATCCTTACTCCATGTGTAACAGCCCTAAACCTTACTTTATGTGTAATAGTCCTTAATATTACTCTACATATAATAGCCCTAAACCTTACTCTATCTGTAATGGTCTTAAACCTTACTCTACGTGTTATAGCTACAAACCTTACTCTCTGCGTAACAGTTCTAAACCATACTATATACGAAATAGCCTTAAACCTTTCTCCATGTGTAACAGCCTTAAACCTTACTCCATGTGTAAAAGCCCCAAACCTTACTCTATGTGTAACAAGCCCTATGCTGATCAGGAAGCTAGAGTGTACACTATACTTTTAATCACATTATAACCATATGAATGAGCTAAATGAATAATAACGGTTCTCTAAACGGAAACAAAATAGATGACCAAAAGCAAACTGGCAGTGAACAGTAGAAGCACACACTACTCGAAGGATGGCTGCCGACCGAGCAAAGAGGTGACAGTTTGTTTCTGCTTTACGAGACGCAAGCAGGCTTGACGGTCACTGATTACTTTGTCAGTAAGGGCCAAGGATAAAAAAGGAGAAAGAAAATGGAAAAAAAAAAAGTTTCTTCTGATACTGACAAGTAGAAACAAACCACAGCTATCTACATTGTATTTTGCGATAGAGCATCTTCGAACGGAGTAGGCTATCCATACAAAAAATTGTTTTTTAAAACCGGTTTTGCTTTGCTTTCAAACCTTAGCTTAAAAATCATCATCATCATCTTTCAGTTCCCCCAGGAGCATAGGCCTTGAACAAACGTATGCCAAGTCCTCCTGTCCCAAACCATCAGCTTAAGGTTTGTCCATGTCTTCTTCGTGCCCTTCAAGTCTCCAGTTGACTTCTCCATGTGTTCCCTTGTCTCCCTCTACCTCTGTTACCCTCGGGATTTGTCGTAAATTTGGATAGGTATTTAAGATAGATTTGGTCCCGTCTGAATAGAACTGAAGAAGGTGGTAACTCAGTGAGAAATAAGGTATAAGAAATAAATTTCACGAGTGAATAGTTTAAGGGAAGAATCTGTCACTGGATTGAGAAGATACTCTAGTCCAGCCTATCTTTACGACTGTAATTTGTTATCAGACAATCCTACTCTCCGTACATAAAACATATACGTTTAACCACTCACACACACACACAGAGTTAAGTGACGACAAGACACAAAAACGTGAAAACTATAGTAAAGGGAGTATGGATATGGGCTGAGCTGACCAACACAAGTAATTAAGTTTTGTTAAGTTTATTATCACATAAACTACTCACAACATCAAACATCTATCAATAAAATAATAGGTTACACAATTTGAAAAATAACCCCATAAGTGTTATCCCCTCTGTTGAGAAAAAAAATCCCGCAAGAAGTTAATAACCCCAAAAGGTCAAAAGATTAACTTTAGGGTATAGAAATAGACGATAACGTAAAGAACAGAGTTCCTAGTTAATCTATCCTGAAAATAATAGCATTAGCGAACAAAAAATGAAGTGGGTACAATGATTATACAAATAGAAATATTCACTCCTCTTATTCACTCTCTGTCAATCTGTGGCCACATTCAATCTCGCTTACCTACTAGTTGGTTAACAACATCTTGAACATATCATCAGGGTACATGTAACAAAATCCAGTGTGGTGTTTCGCCGAAGTGAGCTCCAGTTCCTCCACGAATAATTAATCCTCCTAATGGGGAACACATACTTTGGTGGTAATTATTGGATATGATAATGTCACGTCAGATAGTTGAGGTAGCAAAATAATTACCAAGATCTAGTGTTCACTGTGGACAGTAGTTAGTACTTCCAATAGTTAAAGAAAATGTCTGGTAGGTAAATCTTTCTGGATAAATCCACTTAACAACACAATGGTCAGTAGTCGGGAACAATGTTATGTTTAGATAGTTAACAACATCTTGAACATATCATCAGGGTACATGTAACAAAATCTTTCTGTAGTCGGGAACAATGTTATGTTTAGATATTTCGCCACAGCGGGCTGATGTAATTGAATGAAAAAAAATCTGGATATTTGGTGTCTCCAGTTATAATTTATTCTTATAGTCTATACGTTTGAACTCTCTCTCTCTGGATGAAGCCAGAGGACCGCACATGTCAACATCGAAGACCCGATAAAGACTAAGAATTGTTACTGGTTGTATTTAGACTTAGACCGCTGACAATCTGGTTTGTGATCAGTACTAGATTTAGGAGAAAACAAAACATTTAATCACAATATCAATACCCTATCCTGTCACGCGTACTGTAAGATCTCTTATCCACTCCGTCATTTAATTACATTAAAAGCACACAGGTCTTAACCTATCTTATCACGCTTCGCTCACCTGTTACGGGTTGGGTTTTAAGGTATGCGCCTTTTCCCCTTCCCGCCCCCGGTAAAATCTCCGCGCACAATATCAGTGATAATTTAGTTATGACTACTTTACAAATATCACTTATCATTACTAGCTATTTGTTTCGCCGCCTGATATTACACTAGTCACTTACACAATTACACGTAATGAATTAGAAATAAATTTATATTCCGTCAATAGTCAGTCGCCTAGTGTATTTATCAGTCAATTAAAACATCTCTTTCTGGGTGATAGCGATTGGTTACATTTACGTTACAGCTGGCAACATTAGCTATGTGTTATTTAATACGCTAGTCAATTAACACACAGAAAATCACAGTGAATTATAATGAGGAACTTAACACATTAAATCGCCAAAATGCTAATATATATTACCGCAAATCAGAAAAATGAAACAATCGCCACGGAATCTAATAATCCACTTTTTACAATGGCTCTAGAATGGCGAGCTAGATGTTTCCAAATATTCTGAAGCGATTAGATAAACTGACTTTGGAAAGACGGAGTATATATACGGAAAAACAGTTATTTTCACTAACTGGTGAATAATTCGCGCCTTCGGCCATATCAGGAAAATCAACGCGTTCGGCTGCCGAGATAAAGATTTTCTGCTCACCAATGCCGACTAGGAACATAGACGTCGCTCAGCGTCTCTCTGCTATAGATCAGAGATTACCTCCCCTGGGATCACGGACAACGAATGTGCTCGGTAAATCTTATTATCTCCCCTTTTGCGTTGGCTTAAGTCCCCTGAAATGTTGGACATCAAACCGTTAGCGGCCGAACTCCTGCTCGCGTTTCCCCCTGATCAAAGAACCCAATTATCTATCCGCGCGCTCCTGTCTGTCAGCAATGCTAATTGCCAAATCAGCTCACGTGATAATTTATGATAAACGAATTATGCATTCCCTGGCTATTATCTTAGCCTGTACAAACGCAGGTAAACGCTTGTCAGCCTGTAAACAGAAGAAATAGGCGTAGCTTCAAAGGTGAGTCTACAGTCAGTGAATTTCGTCAGCGAATTGTATGTTTTTGCGGAGCAAAAATTATAAACCTAAGATGGGGAAGCAAGGTGGACGGGACACTGCTGCACTATTTACATACATATGTGACAGAATTCAAGCACAAGAACTGTCTGGTATACTGTCAAAATGTTTTCTCAATGTGTATCCTTTCCATCGCCAGCGACGTCTTCTCATCTCTTGTTTTACTGGCACTTTTGTTCTTGTCAGCAGTTCCACATTAGTTATCTTGTCCTACGGCTGTAATTCTTATATTTTTACGCAAGCACCCATTTATGATTAGCTGTCTCAGTCTTTTCACACAACATGCCTAAGAGAAATTCTCCGAATCTTTTGGCCGAATACCATCACCAACCAAGATCTGCTTACCCAGAGCAAGCAAGAGGACATGCACACCATCATAGCTGGCAGACGCTGGAGCTGGGTTGGCCATGTCTTCAGAAGAGACCCCGTTGCCATCACAAGAATAGCTATACTATGGACCCCTGAAGGAAAACGAAAGAGAGGCCGATTAAAAACAACTTGGCGGAGGACTGTGAAGGCTGAGATGCAAAGAATGAACCAGAGTTGGGGCACTGTACGAAGGATAGCCACCGACCGAGCAAAGTGGAATCAATTTGTTGTTGCCCTACAAGACGCCACCAGGCGTGATGGCCCTGACTGCTTAGACGGTTGGCGGCTAAGGATCAAAGACGAAGACCCTTTTATGAAAGTATGTACCCTTCTGGGCGTTGTGATAGTTGTTTTCTGTGTTTCAGAGCCATGAAATAGGAATGATTTGACATTTGAATTAAAGATTCATTTTTGTATGTTGGACTTGATTTCCTTTAATCTTCATATATTACTATATGCACTGAAAGCTCTTCTAGCTTTCTAGCATTCTAATTGTGATAACCTTGTCTATCTCTCTAACAGTGTCTATATTGCTGCCATGGTATGTGCATGATTCTACATCTTTTTCGGTATTGAAAAAAAAATACCATCCAACAATTTACCGAAAACTACAGATAACTGGTTATTGCATCAACATGTAGAGACAAAGGTGGCCCTGTGGATATCTAAAACTGGTGCTAGGTCTCATGATCCTCTCCCCGGTTAATTACAGTACTTTACTCTTTCGATATTCAGTTTGATGCTATCAAGTTAGATCACATTCTAATTTCCGCCAGTGATGTTTACTTTAGCATTTAAAAAAAAACAACAACAAACAAACAAATAAAAAATACACTTATGTTTTTTTAAAAATGTTATGATATGTTAATAAAAATTGCTCGGTGTGATGTTCTTGAACAATATCAAATACTGAAATATAAGAAAACTATCACTATAATTTATGTAAATAATTTTTTACTTTGAAATTTTCCGTTTCATTTTGCTGGTTCTTTTCAACTTTTAATGTTTTTTTATTTTATTTATTATCTTTGTTTATTTCGGCGTTGTTATATAGAATTATCGGGCATTTTACTGGTTATATAGAATTGTCCGGTGCTTTACTGGTTATATAGAATTGTCGGGTATTTTCCTGTGTATATAGAATTGTCGGGTACTTTGCTTGTTATAAAGAATTTTCGGGTACTTTAATAGTTATTTAGAATTATAATTTAACAATCTTCACATCTGGCTTCAAGCCAGAAGGGTAAAAAGGCGACAGACTCCATTTGCCACAATCCATGTAGGCTCTCCAAATATGTGGGGCTAAAATTGTGTGCTCTGATTCTGTGCTCTCTCAAAGAATCATCACGTCCTGCACAGAGCCACCTACTAGCCCTCCACACCCCCTTATTCTCACTTATTCATTGCGAGATCCTCCTGCACACAGACAAACAAGTAAAAGCCTGAGTTAAGGCTAAAATGCTTCCGCCGAGCTTCGTGTGCAGTTCTCGGTTCTCATCAAGCTTCACCACAGAGGGATTCATGTCTAGTCGATCACCGAAGCGTTGACCAGTTTATCTGTGTCCAGGATGCACCACGAGGAGCATTCATTTTCATCTCACCACTGTGAGGGGTTAATAGAGGGGTAAAGGATCCCATTTCCCACCCATTGAAGTATATTGGGAATATGAAGTTAGGCCCATATTTTCTTGACCATCGAAACACTAGGGGTGATGTGGTCTGCATCGCGCCGGCCACCTTAAACTTCCCAGAGTCGCTCTGGTACCCAATTTATGAGGCTGGGTCGACCCCGGAGCCGTTTGCAATCTAAAAAACTTCCCCTCAACTGGGGATCGAACCATGGACCACCGAGCTAGGAAGCCGCTGCACTAACCACTGAGCTACCGCGGCTTCCAGCATCTCATAGTGCAGAAGTAAAACTGTCTACCTCCCCTATAAGCGACACTTTTCAATGTGTGTTCAAGAAAAATTTAAGCTTCCCATACTATCCAAATCCCAACTAACATAATTACCGATGTATGTTACGTCGGTCGGTCTCACTCAAAATAGTAATTCGCACCAGAAAAAAAGAGTGCGCAACGCACGGTGTAAAACTTGCGCGGCGTGGGTTTTATATAAAACAAATACTTTGGTGTTATTATTTTTATTTATTCTTTCACGAAATTAGTAGCGCTCGACAAAGAATAAGTGCGTAAAAATTGGTGTGCATGAGCCCTCACTCGATGTACAAATTATGAAAACTTGAAAGTTTTTGTTAAAACCGCTTTTTATCAGGGAACACTCTTTGAAAACAATCCACACACTTTCACACGAAATGTTGTCACCAAAGAACTTTTAAATTGAATCTAAAATAACATAATTCTCGCCGTGTGTACGTTGGTCACAGCTGAGGAATGCAACCGTGTTGAAAAATTGTATTGTTTCCATTATATATACTCTCCCGAAAATAGTTACAATCAACAAAGAAAAGCGTTCAAATGACTGTGTTCATGAACAGTTTGATTACACTGTATAATGGAAAGGAACCAAAAACACTAAAAGAATGTACTTCTATCTGCTCATCCGAGAACGGAAACAGCACACTATAATTTAAAACCCATCAAGTTTGACGGGTTATTGCTAGTTTGATATTAATATTTTAAGTATGAGATCTTAAATTCATGCATTTGGAAAATAAAAACTGAGCAAACAAGGATCTTATTAGCTCATTTAGGGATCTGAATTGATTTTTTTATTCCTTCTAAATAGTGTAAATTGAAACTATCCCGAAATGATTTTTTTTTTTTATTCCGTGTTCGATCACGACCTAGTTTTTGTAGGACTGAAGAAAATACAGCCATGACAAGCAGTTGGATGCAGCAGTCTCTTGTGGAGTGGTTCAAACCATGCCTTGTCAAAAAATATTTGAAAAAATTAAGAACTTAACTGCGTTCTCCGTGTAAAACATACTAGACTACTTCACACTGGTGTTAAACAATTAAAACCTTCGTCTGGAAGGAAACCCAAAATATTTGTCACAACATGGCTTATATAAGAGTTTGTCTGAGTAAAGAGACAAGACACCCATATTTGAAGAAAGTCTGAGAAGATAGATTAAGATGAGAATTAAAGTGACTGTAGAGGATGAGACTTATAGCTTCAAGTGTGAGAACCTAGATTGACTCTCTCGCCACTTGTGACTTGTCTTTATAGCTACTGTCTCATCAATTCTTGCTTCGAGGGAGATAAGGTTTACACTAATTTATTAACAGACACAACTGTACAGTTAAAGAATACAGGTACAGTATAGTGAAAGACAAACTGATCCAGTGCACATTTATAAGTTTATTAAAAAAAACCAAATTACAAATTTTTACCACAGCAAAAAAAAAAAAAAAAAAAAAACACACACACACACAATATCGTGCGAGTTCGCACAAGCTGGAAAAAAAGAACGAATAAATGAATTACACAAATATCAAATTTCCACGCTCTCGTCCACACCTACACGAAACACATAGGGTTAAAACATTAACCTGGGGGTCTCTATGTAGGAGCCACCACCAACTGAACACTACTATTACTAACTAAATACACTGTGGGGTCCCACACATCACAAGACTACACTCCACTAGTTTTCACTCTGTCCCGTTTAACCAGTCAGAGGAAGAATTATTAACTAATCTGACTCAAATGTCTCAAGGCGCCCCCGGCTGTCCTACACAACTAACTTCTATACAACTAAATTCTGCACAACTGAAATCTGTAGAGCTTACTCAGAGGCTCACCTCCAAGTATTATCTATCTTTCAGTCCCTGAAAAACTACTAACTCCACTCTCTCCCTTCTCCGTCAGTTCTGTGCCTTCCTGTCGCTATCGTCTTCTCTGAGGCTCAGATGCGTTACCCTTCGTCGGGTACCTCCTCCCTGTCACGAAGTGAATTTAAGTATAGAGTTATGTCTAAGTGTAAGACAAGACCCTAGAATGAGAAAGACTGAGAAGATAGATTTAGATGAGAAATGATAGTGAATGTGGACAGATGAGACTATTGGCTTCGAGGGGTGAGAACCGAGATTGACTCTCCCTCGCCACTTGTGACTTCGTCGCTAGCTATAGACTCACCCCCTCTGACTACCTTTTAAAAAAGAAGATAAGGTTTAACTAAGACCACAGACACATTATACAGACAAATATATACGTACAGTATAGTTAGAAAGAAAGAACCTGATCCAGTATATTGTTTAAAGTTTATTTACACCATAAAATAAATTACATATCCAAAAAGAATAATGTGCGTGGTCGCACACCTGGAAAAGAACACAACAGCTTAAAATGAATGATATTATATCCGCACCACCTTCACACTCTCTTGAAAACCTGTATGGAAGGAAGTTAAGGATTAACTGAACAAAATTACACGGTGAGTTCTCTAGCTTAAGAATCACCACTCCTAACTAACCTAATATAGCTATAACTTTAACACCACGGTCTGGCTGCAGACGTACTAAGTGTTTACACTCTGGAATTGCATTATCTGATGTCCTACAATGCTAACCACTGCTTCACAAGCACTGATTCACTAAATGAACTTTTTCATTTGCTATCTCAGAGGCTGTCCTAACACGACTTTCTATTTGCCTCTAACACCTCACTCTCCCCTCTGTATCTGCTCAATGTCTACTCTGACACTGCCGTCTTCTGCTGAAGTGGCGTCTCCGTTATGCATCTCCTCTCGTTTGTGTTCAGAAAAGGAATGTTGACCGTTTCTCCCCCCCCCCCCCCCCCCCCCGGACTCCTAGTACTGATGACTTCTGAAATAATGACTAAGTACTTGACATAGGATGTAGAGGCTTCACTGTTGACGACACATTAATTCGCCTGCCCTGTTACCCCTCATTGGGTTTAGGGCCGTCGGTTTTATTATGACCGATTTTTTAAAACTACAACACCAGGCCAAGCGCCTTTGGTTCGGTGTGTATATGAGATAGAGCTCAGGTTTTTAAGAAATCCGTTCACTGAAGAATGCTTCGCTGCAAATGGAACTGATTCTTTTTTCTATGGCAGAAGTACTTGGCGCCGGTAACTTCCGCTTCACCAGTGCTCTTCACCTCTGCCATATCTCGAGAATTATTCTCCTGAGACGACAACTTTGCAATGACCTTTAGGTCTCCACAAATCCGCCATTGGTAGTCATTGTACTTTATTTTTTCCAAAAGTATAGCCATATTATCATAAGTTTCTTTCATATGAACAGAGTAGGTGACTGGAATTGATGAAAATAAATTTCCGTTATGCAATAACACGGCTTTTAGACTAGTCTTGGAAGAGTCGATGAAAAGTCGCCATTCGTTGACTATGTGCTCATGACCGAGGTGCACCATTAGACCGTTTACATCTTTGCAATAGCAAATGTCATCATCCATCTCAAAGTATTGAACAAGTTCTCTGTGTCTATGACGAAATTTAGATATCGGAGTATTGGGCGCTAAAAGATTCCATTCTTTGAGTCGCGAACCGAGTAATTCCGCTTGTCCTTTGGTAAGAGCGAGATCACGTATTAGATCTGAAAGTTCTGAATGGTTAATTAAGTGAACACCATCATTCACCGGTATATAATCCGAGTCAGAATTAGTTTCTAAAGCAGGTAAACTATCACTTTCTGATGGTTCATTCATGTCCAACGGATTTTGTTCTGGTGGAACTGGGATCGG
The DNA here is from genome assembly GCA_024509875.1 of Oreohelix idahoensis. Lineage (NCBI taxonomy): Eukaryota > Metazoa > Mollusca > Gastropoda > Stylommatophora > Oreohelicidae > Oreohelix > Oreohelix idahoensis. Next base: position 62,149 of record JAMPIV010016172.1, read on the forward strand.
ACACGTGATTGGATCATGAGGCAATGGTTTCGAAACCGATTCAATATTTTGATAAACCACAGACTTTCTAGTTTTAAAAGTGAAACTATGGATATTTGTCAAACAGACGTAACAATCAGTAGCGTGATTTGTCGGTTCACGCCATATTACTGGCACTCCAAAAAGCATCGACTTATGCTTCGGCGATTTTCGTAACCAACCTGCCAATGTATTTGCACAAGTCGAACAAACTGCATTTGGCTTCCAAGATTTATTTGCGTCATCAACTTTCGAATCGAAATAAAGTTCAAATGCTTTCTTTAGTAATGGTGTAAAGTTTTTCTGGTGAACACGATCGGTAAAATATCCGCACACGTAACAGAACAGATCAGCCGAATTTCTACAACTTCTCGAAGCCATATTTCGCTCAGAATTATTTCAAAATACAGTAACTATTTTAAAAATAGCGTAACATATGTCATGCATCTTTTAGCAGTATAAAAAGTAGAACTATTTTGCATTTTATTAATTTTTAATAAGTTATATAGTAAAAATGAAACGGAGCAAATAACGGTTTCCCAAAAATGTATTTATTCACAAATATCTAAAGAACCCGATGTGATAGAGATAAACTGATTTCAGATTTGAAATCAGCGCAAGAAACTGACCTAAGAACACTTATTCTTATATAAGAAAGAAAAATGTTGTTTGTCAGTGTTATTATTAAAATTATAAGATATCCTGGACACAAAGTTATATCAGGTGATACCAGGATAGTGCCAGGTAAGAGACTGGTCTTATAAGAAATACCCCCTTTTCTGAAAAGAATAAGGGTGTATCGACATCACAGGTGGAATCAAGCTATATAAGTTCCTAGAGAAGATGGTAATATTCTACTTTAAGTCCCTACTTGCCCCTCTCCAGATCCCCCTCTGTTGATATATTATTATTAGCTCTGCTAGGGGTATTTAATTAAACTATTTACCAACATAAACTGTAACTTAACTTAAATAATTTAAGTAAGTCTGCTGGTAATTATTTACAGTTTATTTTTACAAGTATTATTTTCTGCTTGAAAATCTTTCACGAAACCCATAATTCAATTTACAAAATTACATAATTAAACATTTGAAAATTGTTCATAAAATTATCAAAAGTCTCTCAATTTTGTAGAAGGTTCTCTCTTGGTTGAACTCACTCAGGTGGTAGAAGGTTTGTATGTTAATCTTAATTCTATGTAGCTCACAGCTCTAGAGTTTTTGTCAAGTACTGACTAGAATGTTTGCCTAGCTAAAAACACTCGAACTTCATCATTTTATTTCACGTGCCCGTGGTGAATTGGACTAAACTGATCAGTAACCTTGTGTGGCTACTTAGCTTCAAGTCTTGATTTAGTAATCTGTCCCACCTTGGGTCTGGCAAGAAAACTGTGTCTCCTCCAGGCCTTAGGATTGGATGACCGTCCCGATGGCATCAAGGGCGCTCGCACCACTGGATCTTATAGTAGAGTCTGGCTCCTTTAGGTGGAAGTAATTGCAGGATGCAACATGAAATATATTTAATTTCACCACTATATTGCCTATCTCTATCTATTTATCCAAGAAGAAGGAGATGAGAGATAGTTTCAGACGACAGAGTGCAGGTAGACGCACAGGTCACATAAAGTCAGCATTAACCTAATTCAATTCACTGTGAAAACAATTTTCTCCAAATCCTTAGTTATTAGGTTTTGTGAAAAAAATACTAAGTGATATCTTAAACAATACAGTATTACAATTCCTTTCATCCTTTCCTTTGTTCCTGGTGTGTGTGGTCCATTCCATCAAGAAATAATTCTTTAAATGCTTTTCTAAATCCATGGACACCTTTTCTGCTTCCATTCTTAATTTATTTAAATATGCACAGGCTGGTAAGTCCTCCAGAAATTTACACAGTAGTTCAAGCACATCTACATACTTCCTAACGCACACTGTAGTTAATCAATAGAAATACATATTTATATACATATAGATATATTCTTTCTTACCCTCAGACGCACACAAACGAGCTGTTAATGGTTGTAATGGTCTGCTCTCATATGTAGAAGGCAAAGGCACTCTTCATTAACACTCTTTTTCTTTTTCCGCTCGCTGTGATTTTCAAAATATGATTGGCTTGGATTCGCAGAAGACAAGGTCTATTTATACGTCAACATCCGGCGCTAGAGAGAGCAGTGGCTAAAGGGGGGTTTTCGTATCTCAAAATGTATGGCTATTTTGTCTCACTGTTCAATTTCTAAAAACTATAAATTCAATTAGCTTCCTTATTTCTTGAGCGATTTCCTTCATCTTAGGCTTAAAATATCCCCTGAATTATTCTTTATCCATCAAGATAATAGTCTTTATAGTACATGCTACCGTCTTTTCCTAGGTGTAGCCTAAACAGCAAAATTATGGACCAACCTGATGTGTCGATGCCTTTCACTAGAAATTTCTCCCTTCCTATACTATTATTTGTGGAAGTCTCTGCAAAGACGTGTAGAGCAATATTCCTAGTATGGTATTCTTGACCTCTTCCAGATGGTATTTCTTTCATAAAGCTGTAGTTAAATTCCACATCCAACTGATTTGCACAGATTTGATCCTCCATGCTGAATGCGTAATCGTTATTTGTAAACAACTGAATAAAGACGGCGTTTTCATTGGTTCTCTCTGCATTCTTCTATTTCTAACGTATGGCGTTTCGGGTGGGTAAAGAATGACTGGTTGTTGAATCCGACTTCACGACACATCGGTCTGGTAATAACCTCCCAGACACGTGCTAATCTAATCTGTTACGCAAATCTAATCTCTGCGTCACAACATTGCATACACTGAGGGAAAAACTCCTGTGCTAAAATACTTCGGTCTGCTTTCTATACTGACCCGTGATTGTTTCCTCGCTTAACGCCAAATTAAATTAAACCTCTCTTAGGGATAATTTACTCCCATCTCCATAAACATGAATTACTCCTCTATGTAATATAAGTTTCACTTATATTTTACATCTCTTACCATCCGACTGCATTGCCAAAATAGCACAACTAAATCAAACCCCTAAATAAAATACACAACTAAGTTCGCGTAAAGGCACTTGTAAATTATCAGAATTAAATACTCAATACAAAAATACGCTCTCGGATATACTTACTTGTAAATTATCAGAATAAGAATTGAGTTTGTCGCAACTACTTACTACATATTACCGAGTGGGTTTATCTTAGCGCTCAACCTTACACAATGAATATCTCAAAAGCCTGTACACAAATCCTAGACAGCACTCGCTTATCATAGAAAACTGATATGCACACTTACAATTAATACTTTCTCTAAGATAGTAATTGATGGCACTTTCGATAAATTACTTTGATGAATTTCTCAGAAGAAAACTTTACTTTAACGTGTAGAGAACTTACGGAGCTATCTGCTAAGCTAAATAAATTGCTTTACATACCCAATAAGGAATATCTAAACTTTTAGCAAGCGATATGACTTCGATTTCCACGGCTGAAAGTTCTGCAGACAAAGAGAGCACTGATTAAAATATTCTGTTATTGATAATTGAAAACCCACGCCAGAAACCCCCACTGACCTACGCCCTACGTCATCGCTTGGCGTCGCTCTTAAACCAATAGAATTACTACAAAATTAATAACGGTAACTTCCGGCTATTAGATTTGCAAGCAACTCGTGAGTCATATTTGTTACTGCCGCGCATGTCCAAGATTGCGTCATGTTACATCGACCACGTGAGCAAAATAACTTTTGATTCGATGAAGCGCTCGGTTTTACGTACATGGGTAGTGCTTCTACGCACCCACCCCTCGATTTACCGGGTAGGAGTTATTAAACGTCGGAAAATTTCCACCCAGCCCAATTAATACTCACGCGCTGATATACAATAAAATGACCGCGATTATGTTAACAAAGAAAATGAGCTACGTGATCGCAAATTACGTTATAGAAAGAAGACTGGTGCAAATCTTAAATTTAACCCTACCGTCATCCCTCCTGAAAATTCAATTAATTACCAAGAGAAGAAGACTAAACTCAAGTAATTACAGGACAAAAGTACAGATAGAGAAAGAATGAGCCTGTTGAAAAATAAAACCACTGTACTACATCACACTCCTGTTAATATTAGAGAGGCATGATCTCCCTCTCTCCTCCCCAGAATAACTGATAAAGGGGCCCTAGGTGACTATATATATATTTTTGTGCAACTGGCTGTAGATCTAGCAATGATGATGGCACTCAATTCTTCACACAAACGACGAGCTAAACCGCTTCGGGTTTTGGCCTACAGTTTTATTGTGGACGTATGTAAACTATACAAGGCAACGTTGCCTGTTGTGTATTGGGCCGTAGGAGCCAAGCGCACCAATTTCTAGGCAATTCAACGCTGAGGTATATGTTTCCCCACGTCAGGAGAATCCCTAATGCCTCTCCGTCTTACAGATGTAACTAGGGGCGCCCGTTACTTTGCGCGTACCCAGCTTTCAATTACAATGATGTCTCTTGCCTCCCTCTCCGAGAAGGCAAAGTTCGGTGCAGGCTTAAGGTTGCCTACAACGCCGTGAATCGATGTAAAAAATAACAAAATATTTACAACCAATTCACTAAAACCATAATTCAACAACATTACCTGCACAAATATTCACATACACCCCGTTTTCCCTTACCATAATGAAACTCCAAACTAAATACAAGCCCTCATGCTCTATCCTATTTCTGCCCTCGGGTCAGACTTAACAGCTCACCCCTTCCCCTCTCTTTCACAGACAAAACCTTGTATATTACGCTTAACACAGACGCGGGCTGACCTGATTGCTTCTGAGGTCAGCTCGTGACCTAAGCAGATACGCGTCACAACACCGCTTCGCTGTCTCTCAATATTATAACTTTACTAAATAATTCCCCAGCACTATTCTTATTTTAAAGGCAGCCCATGGAAGGTTATCAAAATAGCACAAATATTTACACACAAATGCATTCACCATATCCCATAATACTAACCACCCCCCCCCCCCCCCCCCTCCCCCCGTATCCTTCTGAACTAAATTATATACACATGGCCACTTAGGGACACACACAAAAAACTCCGCGTACGTACGCTTCTATTTTATCATAACCTATAGTGCACTGGCTTCCTAGCTCAGTGGTCTATGGCTCGATTCCCAGATGAGGTGGGATTATTTTAGGCCACAAACGGTTCCTGGGTCCACCCAGCCCCAACTGGTTACCAGAGCAAATCTGGGAAGGTTAAGGCGGCCGGCGTGATGTTGACCACGTCACCCCAAGTGTGCCGATGGTCAAGAAAATATGGGCCTCACACCATTCTTCCCAATATGCCTCAATGGGCGTGTAACGGGATCCTTTACCTTTACCTAATGTGGTTACTCTGAACTCGTTATTACGTTACACAGTACTTACGTCAGGCCTAAGCACCTATACGCATACAGTTAAATATATCAAAACAGCGCCACTTTATCTAAGAAACTCGCTAGCTAGACATCGTATAATTACCAACACAACTTACAATACACTGGCTATAGCCTTTAGAAGTCAGGTAATTGATGGCAACTACAGACTAATAATTAAAATAATCCCACTTGAAGGCTTACTCTGTTTTGCTAAAAACCCTAAGTCAAAATTCCTTCACATCAACTATCTAATTCTAAGTACATACCAAACTTCAGAATATCCCTTCAGGCAAATTGAATTTATGTCTGACACTATTCACGGCAATACAATTCCAGGACTGAGAGACGACTAACGAACCAGGGCCTTGTTTATATTAAAAACTCTCTGATGCAACTGTCACGGGATTGCCTCCCCTTGCTTTGCAGTAGTAGTCCACTAATGGTCACAACGCAAGCGTATCTAAAAGTAGGTCGTCCAAGATATCTATCTTCGTGCAAGATTACTCTTGGCAAAGATATAGATAGAAGATGAATGGCGATTATACTCTGGGAGAGCCTTCACAAGAAATTCCCAGAAGTCAAGAACAAACGCTGCTTAAGGGCTGAGCAAATTTGTTAACTTATTATCTGGTCCGTTGCCTTTTGTGAAGGGGTTATGCAATGATTCTGGCCCGTCAAGCCCCCAGTTGGAGTAATCCAACGAATGCTTTCTTATAAGTAATGGCTCTATATTTATATACGAGTATATGTATTTATCAAGAAAAATTGGCTCATACGTTTGCTTTCGTACAAATAAACTGAATCAACTTGTATTGTTTAGTTTAAAATAACATACAACAAATTTAATAGTCAAGTAGTTTTTACATGGGAAAATAAATATGAAAAATTTGGTGAAAATTTACATTAAAGTTTCCTCCCTGACGTTTTGGTAGGGCGTTAATAATAATAATGTCCGTATTTTTGCTGAGCCTGTTATATAAAACTTAGATCCAGATGCGTCCTGCAGCTGTGGTTTCCGTCTCTTCTTTTTGGTGATGAGTGCACTTCTCCACGTAATTCGCCCACTGTAGGCGGCCAGTGTTGATACTCTTCTCTCACACTAGTGGCGTAGGAACTTCTGTACTTAAAGTCTGATGTCTTGTAACCACAAACTGTGACAAATTTGAAAGAAACAAATGCCTCAGTACATTTGTTCTCCGCAAACTAACAGGCCCATTTTCATGCGCTCCACCAACGAATGTTAACCTCTCAGAAGAATTAAATTTCCGAGCACACAATGTAACTCAGGGAATTTGATGAAAATTCACCAATATCCTTCTGGGGATCAACTAGGAAATTGCGTCTGGAGTGCGTGAATAATGATCTGTCTGAATTATAATTAAAAAAGGTATATAAATCTCACAACGTGATTCTATACACTTTAGGCACATGTGATGTCATCATCACTCATTACTCATCCTTACACCCGCTTGAGTTCTGGGGTCATCTCTGCTGTCGGGTTTCCCGCATGACAAGTCAGAAACAATCACCATCTCTTGCAGAAGTGGTTCGTGCATATACTATTTTCATATGTTACGTTGCCAGCCTCATATATATATATATATATATATATATATATATATATATATATATATATATATATATATATATATATATATATATATATATATATATATATATATATATATATATATATATATATATATAACCACTTAGCAAGAAGCCTGTAAAATTTACATTAGTAAATAAATTGTTTACACTTATCCCACAATTTTGGGAATACACACTTCTCCTGACGCAGATAAGAATGGACCCACAGCACTGTATTTAGATGCTGTTCGAATCAGTTAAGTCTGAGAAATTCTTCTTATGACGGATGAAACACTTGGTTTGGAAATCTATAATTCCTCTTATGGCGGGTGAAACGCTTGGTCTGGAAATCTTTAATTCCTCGTATGACTCTGTCGTGAGAAATTCTAATCCACATATGTAAATTACACGTCAACAACCAAAATGTACCAGAAATGAAAATAGCTGATCTTAACTAATTTTGGTGTGCTGAAAACGAAAATGACATTAAAAAATGTTGATTGGCTCTAGTTTTCAAGATATATGCTACTAGTTTATTTAATTACGGTAAATTTATATATATATGACGCAACTGTTGTGGGCGATTGCATTATTTTTTCTAATGACCAATAAAAATGTTACTAGAAGTTGATGATGCAATCCTACCTATGATTACATCACCTTTGTGTATAAATACCTTATCTCTGATAAAATTTTGCCATTAGTTAGTGCATTTGTCCTTATCAAAAGTATCGTAGTTAGAAATGCCAGAAGGCGTACAGTTTGTATTTTGGCTGCAGAATAGGAGATCAAGATAAGAGCTGGGTGCCACACATATGCTGCAATACATGTGCAGCACATCTTAAACTGTGGTTGACTGGCAAAAGGCAAGCTATGCCTTTTGCAGTCCCAATGATTTGGAGAGAGCCCACTGATTATCTCAACAACTGTTACTTTTGCATGGTCCCTCCAATTGGGAAAGGCATATCAAAGAAGAAAAAATGGACTGGAATATCCAAACATCCCCTCTGCAATACTTCCGGTACCACATGGCGATGACCTACCAGTCCCCAAAGTGCCAGAATCCTTTTCAGCTGCTTCCACTGATGAAGAGGACATTGGTGGTCCTGAACCATCAACCTCAAGTGACACAGATTTTGAGCAAACTACATCCACTAACCCAAGTAGAACTGAATGATCTTGTAAGAGATCTGAATTTACCGAAGAACAAGGTGGAGCTTTTGGGTTCCAGATTGCAACAGTGGAATCTCCTGGCAGAAGATGTTACAATTTCTGTGTATAGGAACCGCCAGAAGCCGCTTATTACATTCTTTTTCAAAGAGGGTGACCTTTCAGCGTGCCACAACATTTCTGGTTTAATGGCAGCCCTCAACATCAATTACATACCGGAAGAGTGGAGGCTTTTCATTGATTCATCCAAGACAAGTCTTAAAGCTGTTTTGTTGAATAATGGTAATGTGTTACCGTCAATTCCAGTTGGTCACGCAGTTCATATGAAAGAAACTTATGAAAACATTAAGCAGCTTTTGAAGTGTATAAACTACGATCATCATCATTGGTCACTTTGCGGTGACTTAAAAGTGGTCGCTCTTTTGCTTGGACTACAGGGTGGATACACCAAGTACTGTTGCTTTCTCTGTGAGTGGGATAGCCGTGCACGAAGTGACCATTACATCAGAAGACATTGGCCAATCAGGCAGTCATTGCAGCCTGCAGTAAGAACGTTGAGAACCCAGCAGTTGTCGACACCAGCAAGATTTTGTTGCCACCCTTGCACATTAAGCTGGGTCTCATGAAAAACTTTGTCAAGGCAATGGAGAAAACAGATGAGGCTTTCAAATACCTCATCAGAAAATTTCCAAGACTGAGTGAAGCTAAAATAAGAGAGGGAGTATTTGTTGGTCCGCAAATTCGAAAACTTCTTCATGATGACGAGTTTCTTTGCGTGTTGCATGGCAAGGAAAAAGCAGCATGGCTAGCATTTAAGTCAGTGGTGATCAATTTTCTTGGAAACAACAGATCTGATAATTACAATGAAATTGTAGAAAATCTCCTTCAGAAGTATAAGAGTCTTGGCTGCAACATGTCTTTGAAAATTCATTTTCTGGATTCTCATCTGGATTTCTTTACGTCAAACTGTGGAGCGGTCAGTGATGAGCATGGTGAACGATTTCACCAGGACATTCCTGCTATGGAGACAAGGTATCAAGGCAATTGGAGCCCTTCAATGCTTGTTGATTACTGTTGGACTGTGACAAGAGACACCTCATCGATTGACTACAAGAAGCAAGCAAAGAGAGCTCGAACAGCGACTGAATAATGACGGAATGGGTTCAAATGTGCCTTTTTAAGCATGATATGTGAACTTTAAATAATGTTTTTATTTTTTCTATCATTTTATGTTAAAATATCAATTAATTGAGTATGTAACAACAATTTTTATAATGCTAAAGTAGAAAGACTAGCTGTTTAGCCCAGAGAAGTAAAGAAGCATACATTATTTGTATTACTGTAATGTAAATTCATCATTTAAAAAAAAACCAGAGCCAATTGGTGAATTTCATTATGATATTTGAAATCAGCATGTCAAAATCAATAAGAAATGGTACATTTAATTTCTGGTACAAAAAACTTTTGAAAATTTGTTGACTAGTGTTATCAGGTAAATGTAAAGCCTAATACATAAATTCAATAAAAGGAAAGAAGAATGGTAAAGAACAGTGCTGTCACAATGACTGTACGCGAAATCCCCCTTGTTTTCTCCTGCGTCTGCAAATTGTAACGTTTCACGTTGATAGTAAAAGCCTACTGCTTCAATACCCGCTTTCTACGATAAAACATGTGCTGCATTTCTAAGAAAAACCTTGAGATACGCAAGATGACCTAGATTTAAAATTCCATTCATGTCATTTTATACACTACGTTACCATAAACGAAAGACAGATGGACTTAAAGATAGAAAGAAAGGGAGAGGCTGAAAGCCGGAACGCAGGCAATACTACCACAGTCGCGCGATACACAATTGCTGCCATCACGCGTGTAAGGCCACATGCACTAGCTTTTTTCAAATCGACAGTGATAAAAAGCCACTACCCATACCAGAGTTAGGTTTTAAAATCCTGAAAAACGCTTATTAGGAAATATGACATTATACTGGTTTACGTTTGAAAACATGACAGTACCCAGACATCCTAAAGTTTGGAAGTGAGGAGGTGGTAACAGCACGACTATCCTAGAAGAAAATGCATATTGGCTCCATTAAATATATATATTTGGGTTCCTTAGAACTTGCTGACAAATAATATGTTGAGTGTTACGCAAATAGTCTAGGAATTACCAAATTATAGCCAAAAGAAATAGTGAGGGATGTCAGACAACACTAGAATCAGAATCGCTCAGTGGCAGATTTTCACCCCACCATTGTACGGGAAATGGGTCTCCATGTAAAATCCGATTTGATTGGAGCGCAAGAAATGTAAGGCTAAACACGATTAGTCGGGCTATAAATACTATCTTGTGTTGTCAGGGGAAACGTGAGTAGGAGTACTTTTTTTGAAAAGCTGTGTAAACATGGCATGATTGGTTAGACTTGCCAATATAGTCAATTAGAGGCGTCAGGTCAGCACCACATTTGCAAATAAACTTACTACAGAATCAGTGCGTTGAGCACCAGTGCATATTTTCTAAATAAAAGCCTGGGACATCGGCAGATCGAAATTGTGCTATATTCATTGCCGGTCAACGTAATTCTGTGTTATTTCCATGAATTGTGGGACTGTGGTCCTAAAGCTATTGAGCAGTACCTGGTCAGAGCTTTGCTGAATCCAGAGGCGGACAGCATACTCCTTGGTCCATATAGCAAACAGTGAGGTGTCTCCAGAACACAGGGGAGCAATCGAGCAGAGGAGTCTTTTCCTGCCACCATCACGAAAGTTAAGCCTATGTGGCCAGCGGAGCTCAACATTATGTAACCCCATCTTAAACTGACATTGTATAAAAATAAGAGGGGAAATTAATTGTTTTAATGAACGGAACTGAGAACATCTCCAATACTAGTTCCAACAGAAACAAACACTTGAAGTCATGATGACAAATAACAACATAGCTTGAAAAAACAACACCAGTATTACCTCATATTACTACTACACAACTGACACACATAGGATAAGATTAATAAAATATGTCACTACAAGATTCATATTGATAAATTCTGTACATATAACTTGTAATTAAAATTGATTGTGATTCCTGGTTCACTTTGTATTTGAATCAGGACACATATATATTAATGAAAAGTACTTAATACATATTGATATTTGAAAATTTACCAGTGACTCATTCAAGATAGTCTTATAGAATGTTACATGTGTGTGAGTGTCACAGTGTTGTCACGTGTGGTGGAATAAATTAAATTGTTTATCTGTCTGTTGTTGTTGTGACTTACACTTCATCATATACATACCCTAGACATTCAACGTAGTCATCACTATATTCCAGAATAATTCTGACTGAGGTATAAATATGTGGTAGCAAGTAAGGTCATCTATAATACACTACCCTTATTAGATATAGATACCTTCACAGCTGATCTCAGTCAGTACACTAAGTCCCCTATAAATATTTATATTATCCCACTTTACCACATATATTGGGGTCTCGCTCTCGGGATTTTGAATCTTTCCCTATTAAAAATATTGGGGGTAATTCACTTCAGGGAATAATAAGAATTAAAAAGTATCCTTGGGTGAAAATAAATAACGTTGAGCTCTCAGTGCCTGTAGTGTCCTTAGATAATTATTGAAAGATTGAATTGCATGTTAGACAATGGCCGACTTGGCAAAATTTCGATCTGCTGCTGTACAGACTGCGAAAGAGTTAGGAATGGACGGGCAAATTATGATTGCTTATGTCACTGCTGAATGTGACAAATATATTGAACGGGAAGAAAGAAGATTAGAAAAAGAGGCCGAAAGAAAATTAGAATCTGAAAGATTGGCCGAAGATAAGAGAATAGAGGCAGAAAAAGAGATTAAGAGGTTGCAGATTGAGGCTGAGGCTAAGAGGTTGCAGATTGAGGCTGAGGCTAAGAGGTTGCAGATTGAGGCTGAGGCTAAGAGGTTGCAGATTGAGGCTGACAAAGAGGCTAAAGCATTGGAGGCAGAAAGAGAAGACAAAAGATTAGCTGCAGAAAGGGAAGCCGAGGAAAGAAGACAGGCTGCAGAAAGGGAAGACAAGCGATTAGCTGCAGAGAGGGAAGCAGAAAAGGAGGAGAAGAGATTACAAAGGGAACATGAGTTACGACTAAGGGAGTTTGAGTTTCAAGGCCATGCTCCTGAAAATGGTGCCAGTCCCTTTACCTCTGATGCCACTGCTAGCCAAGGAGCCTCAACCTCAGCTATGAATTTTCATTTAGATCATTTCGTTGAGAAAGACGATGATATTGAGAGCTATCTAAATAGATATGAACTATTAGCTACCACATATGGGTTAGAGAGAGAAAGGTGGAGCTTAAAGTTATCTCAAGGACTTCGTGGGGCAGCTTATGAAGTTTTTGCTAAAATGAGCAGAGGTGATCAGGAAAATTATGACATGCTAAAGCAGGCTCTTTTGTTAAGATATGAAAAGAACGCAGAATTTTATAGGAAAAAATTTAGGAATGCTAAACTACTGTCAGGTGAAACCTATCACCAGTTCTCTGCACGAATAGAGACATACTTGGAGAAATGGACTTCTCTGGGGAAAACCCAAGATCTTAAGGAAATGTTCCTTATAGAACAATTAAGAGAGTCCATGGCTCCAGACCTGAGAAAGTTTCTCATGGAACAAGGTGCAGAGAGGCTGGATGAGTTGCTAAATGTTGCTGAAAGGTATCAAGCAGCTCAAGCAGAGGTAACAGGCAATAAAAAGAAACAGGTGGATAATTTTAGGGCACCACAGAACTTTAATAAATTTGATCCTAGGGATCAAAACAAAGGTAAGCACCAGTTTGATAGGCCACGGTATGACAATAAAAATAAAACCCCACAATTCGATGAAAGGAAATATGATGAAAGAAAATCTTTCAACCAAGGAAAAAGGTGGTGTAAAAATTGTAAAATGAACAATCATGACACTGACCGTTGTAGAAGGAACCCTATAGTTATGGCCACCCTTCAGGTCAGGTCGACCTCAAGACAGGAGGAGGATATTATGTTAGATACCACTCCAGAAGAGATGAGGAAGGCATAGGCTGGGGATAAGACCCTCAAGCCTTGTTTCAGGAAATTGTCAACTTGTCATACAACTCCAGGCAAGCGAGATTTTTACATGAAAAACAAGTTGATGTATAGGAAGACTGGAGCTAGATCCAAAGGTCAGGGACAGCTGGTACTTCCTAAAAGATATAGGACAGAATTAATAAGGAGCCTACATGTGAAACCAGATGGGGACCATGAGAAAATAGGTACCGTCATTCAAAAGTTGGCTCACAATTATTATTGGCCCAAGGCAAGATGGGACATTGAGAATTTTGTAGAAAGGTGTAGCATAGCACATGAGGGAACACCCACTAGTGGGAACATTGATCAGGACCTGGACACGCCACGCGGCAACCATAGGCCTGACAGTTAGTTAGTTGCTTATCCTTTACAGGACGTGGATATCAACCCCAGCTTTTATTGGCTGTTTGTGATTTTTCTAGGCAATTTTTTTTCATTCAGTAGTTTGCCATTGCTTTCTGAACGGTACGGCGCTTATACCATTGTTAAAAATCCACACAAAGCGATCTGCTACCAAACCGCCTGCAGCAGGTTTCGAACCTGGTATATCTGGATTATGAAACTGCGTTCATATCCATTAAGGCCTGACAATAGAAAGAAAAATAAATTTGATAAAGTGGACCAAAGGGAATGGGAAGCCCCTTTTCACGGACAAGCTTCACTTAACTGTTTTACAATGGCCACAATGCGGGGAGTGCAAAAAGATGTCTTACCCCAGGATAAGCCGAAAATCCCTCAATCGGACTTAAACAAACTGGAGGAAGAAGATGTAGAGAGGAAATCTCTCATCAAGAATTTTAAGTGGGGAGACAGCCCCAAGAGAAGAATTGGTAGCGGTCGTTTTGCGCATGATAATTCTAGGAAGAAAAATCATCACTATAGCGCTTCAAGTGGAAGAGACCATCTCGGTGCATGGACAAATAGGTCCACAAAATTAAAGGTCCATATGTAACGCTGTTAAGAACGTGGACTGATGAAAAAGCAGAGGAAAATATTACATCCTCATACCAATATGTGAATGAGCTGACCACTCGTTTAAAAACTGGCTGGAAACTTGCCAATGAAAATTTGAAACAAGCCAGGAAGAAACATGCTGCCTATTATAACAGAAAAGCTAAAGACAGAGATTTGGCTGTGGGAGAGAAGGTACTGCTTCTTCTACCTGGTAGTCAGAATAAGTTACAAATTGGATGGCAAGGTCCATATACAGTTCTAGAGAAGGTGTCTAGAACAAATTATAAGATAGATAAGAAGGGGAAAGAAAAAATCTATCATGTGAATCTCCTGAAGAAATATTTGGAAAGAGAACATCAGGAAGAGACACACTTGTTGACCTTGTCTATCGCCATGGAGATGAAAAAGGAACCACTTTCATCATTTGAATATCCATTACACCCCTGTGATACAGCGGCACAGGTGAACATCAGTACACATTTAACGAAAACTCAGAAAGAGAGAGTGCAACAGGTTCTAGATACTCATACAGAGGTGTTAACAGACCGACCTGGTGTTGCGTGCATATTTTGACGCACATATTACAAAAATTGATATGGCTATTTAATATGGAAAAGATATAGACGGTCATTCATTTGTGTATGAAAATACTGTCTATGGTAAAGCTAGATAACTCATGATTGATTTACCCTTTTGATCATAGGAGTAATCGTTCTTGATATTGATTCGGCGCATGGATATGACACTCATGTCCGTACTTATTTGTTCGGGCCAGAAAATATATTAATTTGCTTATTATGTTTATGGCCTGAATTCATATGTATTACATATTATTAATACAAGTAGAATCAGTCCTATATTGTATATTTTTGATGGGTAGGCAGGACTATATTCTTGTTATGCCGCTCTAGCGGAAGTATGAGTTGTCTTGACAAGTCGTGATGAGTTCCGAGGTACCGTTTACAATGGCGGTTACGCATTTTCCAGGGCTGGTACATTCTTCAATAAAAATGATTTATGAAGTGGTTTTCTTCTGTAGGAGATTGTGTCTCTACTAGAGTTTGTGTTAGAGACTCTCCTAATGTACGGTACCATGTATGATTCGGACTCCAGATAATTCCAGACCCTATTTTTGATGATCTCATGTCGGTTAGACCTAGCTGGAATTTTGTGCTTCGCAACGCTAGGGTCACGTTTGTATCGACAAAGATGACGGGCTTCCATACAACAGTTATGTCTACGTGAAGTAACTGGATTACTGTAGAACTGTATGGAGAAACTTTAGGAAATCATTCATATGTATTTCGAATTAACTTTGGCTTATATATATACCCTCCTGTGAGCGAGTGAGCGACAACTCAGGAAGGCGGCCATGTTACATTCCTGTCATCGTATTTTTGAATCACTGTCCAAAGAACGGGGCATGTATCGTACTATTCGGACAGTGGCAAGGAGATCTCAATTTTGATAGAAACCCCTTCCATGGTTTCATAATATGATATAAACTGTGAACATAAATCAACTTTAGTTACTTACCGATCCGCCTTCACTGACGCGCTTAGTCAGATAGGGGATGCGGCCATTATGTATCATGACATTGGAAGCTATTGATGTACTACCCATTATTTATGAATGTGTCATGACTTGGGATCTACTATGTATGCCTGCAAATTGATGTGTCAACCTGTACCCATGATTTACTCGTTATGCCCCAGTGTGTGCGTCTAAATAAACAGTGTAAACAAAGATTCCAGCAGTCTGCATTGGTGCCTTGTAGACACAAGTGAATGAGTGTTTAGATTGGTCAGAACACGAACAGTACACCATTCGCGTTAATCACACTCTACACTTCTACTCCATATATACACCATCCTGTGTCGGTTGCATTGACCAAGTTTAGGGCCTGCTTCCCCTGGAGCCTTAGAGGGAAACTACTGCTTACAGCTGCCTTTGCCTTCCCTAACTCAGGACTAGGGTGAGTTACCCATTTACAGCTGGGTAGACTGGAGCATGCCTGATCTCAACAACTCTGTACACTACAATGGACATATACAGTAGTGGCACCACAAACAACATGTTACAGTGATTGATAGTGGAGCTTTCCAGAAGAAAGAGAATACACCACACTTCTTTACAGACTGACACTTTACAGTGTGAGAGAACTCTACAGTGGTGAGCCAGATTCCTGGGTCCAGCCTACGCAGTTTTGTTGTGTTGAGAATCACATTTTACAGTTGCAAGAACATTTGTTTGACCACATCAACACCAGTAGGACAGCTATACAATCAATGTCAGCTTGACCTGTTCTGACAAGTGTAGCAATATCTGGGTCAGCACTTGTTGACATTTGGCACAGTACAGTCAGGATTCTAAACTAGTGATTGTTTATCCTGCTGAAATAGAAGAGCAATGTTGAACTTAAAGTGCAAATTTCCTCGTTGGATCTTCTTATGTGCTCAAAAAAATTGAACAGTGTAACAGTTAGAAAGCAAATCTATTACTCAATAAAGTGGTAGTCTAATTTGTTAAAACTGAGCATACAGTACAATACATTACAACTGCAACACATTTCAGTATATAATGTATACATTTATGATTTATATGTATTTATGTTTATATATTATTTGTTATATGTGTGATTGTTATGTGTTTGCGGGCCTGGATGGGAGGTGACTAGAACAGGAAATACCAAGTGATATTGGTCTTGTTCTGGCGTTCTATAGGGAGCAATTTCTTAATTGAAATTTGCATGCAACATAGTTTGCAAATATTTGGTTAGTTGTGACGACTGTTTCATATTTGTATTTGTAACATTTTTCTGTTTTTTATTTTTGTTTGATTTGTTTGTATAATTGTAGGTCTCATCTTTCCTTTCATTTCAGTTCTTTACACCCTTATGTTTATACACTGTGGCGTTATTTGTCTTGTTATCTTATTGCAGTTATCATCACAGATTCTGTGATCATTTTTTTCATTTCTCCTATTTAATTTAATTTGATCTCTGCAAATGTTTTCAGATTGTCTTTTCTTGTTTGTCCTTTGTAATGTCTTTAGTTGACATATGACATAGGAGGTATAGTTGAATACACTTATATTATAGTACAGATCAGTACTTTATGATTATTATTGTTATAAAACAAAGTATACAAGACCTTTGTAAGGCTTGTCTCCCAAAGTGATTGGTATAGGAAATATTATTTTCCACAGGTACTCAAGTGATCATTGATTACATTAAGGTATACAAGACCTTTATAAGGCTTGTCTCCCACAGTATTTGAGATATACAGTTATTGTTTTCCACAGGTACTCAAGTTATCATTGGTTATATGATAAACAAAATAACCATACAGGTTTTTCACTAAGACTAAGTCTATGATATAGACTTGTCTCCCATTAAAGTGAAATAAGGTAATTTATTTACTTTTTCAGGTTTCTGATTTAAGAAGACAAGATGTCTACATTAGATTACTTTATTGCACAAGGAAAATCTCTTGATAAGACTGGAAAAGAGTTAGAAGAATGGGCAACTGCTCAATTTGCTATTGCACTAAAATCAGAAGAGAAAAAACAAAAAGATGAGAATAAATGGAAAGCAGAAATTGAACAAAAGAAGATAGATGCTGAGAATTTCAGATTGCAGATGCAAGCTGAGGAAAGAAAAGCTGCTGCTGAGGAGAGAAAAGCTGCCCCTGAGGAGAGAAAACTTCAAATAGAAGAAAAAAAATTAGAAGCTGCTGCTGCTGCTGAAGACAGAAAAGCTGCTGCTGCTGCTGAAGAGAGAAAAGCTCTGGCTGAAGAAAAAAGATTAGAAAAAGAAGCTGATGCTGCTGCTGATCTAAAGAAATTGCAGATGCAAGTGGAGGAAAGGAGATTTGATGCAGAACAGAAGAAATTAGAAGCTGCTGCTGCAGCTGAACAGAAGAAATTAGAAGCTGCTGCTGCAGCTGAACAGAAGAAATTAGAAGCTGCTGCAGAACAGAGAAGATTAGATAGAGAAGCTGAAGAGAGAAAAGCAATAAGAGAACATGAATTTGAGTTAGAGAAATTAAAATTGACAAGTATGAGTAATGTTAATCAGGCATCTAGTGGTAATGGTAAACCCTTTGTGTACAAGGTCAAGGTACCAGCGTTCAACCCTGCCAGTGATGACATAAAATTTTGGCTTTCTAGATTTGAACGGGCTTGTCGAGCTCATAATGTTGACAAATCACAGTATGTGAATCAGTTGTCTGAAAATCTAAAAGGGGAGTCTCTGAGTAAGTTATATTTCGTTGAAGAGGCCGACAAGGATAATTATGATGCTATTAGGGCATCTCTGATAAAGAAATATCAGCTGCCTGAGGAAGGTTATCGTCTTTTGTTTAAAACAATGAGACCGGAGGTAGGTGTAGAATTCTCAGAATTCATCTCAAAAGCACAAATTACACTTTCACGATGGATTGAATTATCCAAAATAGAGAAAACATTTGATGGTCTTACGGATTTATTGCTAAGAGACAAGGTCATGTCTTCGGTAAATAAATCATTCCTAGAGTTCTTACATGAGCGTAAACCTAGTACATTAAAGCAAATGGAAGAATATTGTGACCAGTATGCCACAGCACACCCTGACATGATTCTTAGTAACTCTAATATTAAAGAGAGTATGTGTTGCAGGCTGAATTACCTCACTCCTAGTCCAAGGGAATTAAGTGTTAGGAATTTAGGAGATACAAGCCGGATTTTGGTTGTCCCGCTTGGTTAATTGATTTAAAAATATAAATCTATTGTTTGCTCGTATGGACGAGAATATAGCGTGTTGATCGCTACAAACATCTCACGGCGTGTCCCGTGTGAGATGAGTTTGTTTAAGTTTTGAGGTGAGCGATATTCGCCCAGCTTGCCCGGGTCAGGTGTTTCGACTGAGGGGTTCTGGGTAAAGGTTTTTTGAGTGACATTGAGTCCCCAGAGGGTGTTCGGGGAAGAATGGTGTGGCCATGTTAAAGTGTGTAGTGGCCATGTTTTTCGGAGGGTACCTGGGAATATGTTGGTACCAGAATTACTAATGGATATTTATGTGTGAATCCATTAGGTTAATATGTGATTTATCTGCAGATATAATGTCCATTATTTGATACAGCTGTGTAATAGGCTTTGATGTGCACAGGCTGTGATTTGATACGTATTATTGTTGATAGAGGATCCATGGAGATATATACATTATTTGAGGCCATATGCATTATTTGACGGATCCATGACCATAAATAGATTCTTGCAGTGCTATGGCAGTAGGTGCTATTTGAGGCCATATGCATTATTTGACGGATCCATGAACATAAATATATTCTTGCACTGCTATGACAGTAGGTGCTATTTGAGGTCATATGCATTATTTGGAGGATCCATGAGTATATATTAGTAGCACTGGGATCTTTACAGGCTACAGAAAGGGAGAGCGCTAAGGATTTCAGATATATTACTACTGAGTGGATCCAGGAACATATATTGGTAGGGCTGCGGTGTTGGTAGCCTACAGGATGAGATAGCGCTAATAGGATCCATGAACATCTTAAAGTTCTTGACGATACGTCGAGGCCGGGAGGAGTACAGGCCTTTAGTTCGTATGCAGGGTGAACATTGAGAACTTACCTGTGTTATTTGTTAGTTCATATGCAGGGTGAACATTGAGAACTTACCGGTATTATTTCATCTATTATAACTGTATTTCGTTGATGTCATTTGTATGGTGTTGTGGCGTGATTAAAGTTTCTGAAAAACGTCACCAGGCTTTTCAGCAATCAATGACTCTTATGTACGTTACTGTGAGTGACTGTTGCAACACACACTCACTTCTTCACCAAACGCACCAGCACTAAACACGTCAGTATCAGACAACGAACAGTAGTTGTAAAACAATCAGATTGTGACTTTAAGATTGTAACTACCAGTATTTATCATAAAGACATTTATCATCTGGGAACCAGTCATTATCAGTCTTATAACCAGACTTTATCAGTGGTGGCCATAAATTGGAGTACTTCAACAGTGATGTGCCAATTGTCGGACGTTATGCCTACGACTTCTGCGTCAGATATCCATCAATAACAACGGATTAAGAAGGAACATCATATTACATTGCCTTGAGCCTATCACTTGGAATTGACAGCTGGTCAGCTATTAACAGTTGGTGTTAACAAAACATCGGACATAACAGTAGGTCAAGGGCGCTAATCTTCCTGAGTCAACAGCTATTATACTCTGTGTGGGCGTGGCCTGGAGGCAGAACATCAATGTTTACTTCGCAAGCCTGCCTTGAGCTACAAATATGAGATTTCATTCATTGTCGCAAATCTTACGGGTTTGAATGCCCGCGATTTCAGTTACAGGCCTGTACATGACAATAATTGACACTGTGTGATCGGAGAGATATTTCCTGCATTGTCATCATCTCTGTGAACATTAACACTGATGTCCTACAGCTATAGATCAAGTAGATGTTTGCAGTCTTTCTACACGCGTGACTCAAGTGGACAGTTTGCAGTCTTGTTGTGCTGTAATCGAGCACATAGTATGCTGTGTCAAGGATAGTTTTGAAAATTTGGAAGGTTCGGCACTGGAGAAACATGTGATAGATAGATTTTTGGTCCACGCGTCGTCAGCCTTAAGAGAGTTTGCTGAAAATAGATTTCAGTCTATCCCTCATTTGAATATGGCAAAGGATTTAGCAAGATTACTGCTTTGGGACCTTCGTCTGATCTTGTACAAATATATTCATATTAAACGTGATAAGATATTGAAGGGTATACTACAGATAATACGCGACGGCAGTCATGATGACCAGAAAGAGGAATTAGAGGATGAGGAGCGAATGAAAGTCATCAAACAAAATGCTCTACAGCAAAGGAAAAATGTCGTAGAAAGTGTAGCTAAGGACAGAGAATTACAAGAGACAGTGGCTAGACTTAAAAGAGATTTACATAAATCAAACTCAGAACTTTCTAGTGCACAAACTGCATTGAAGTCTGCATTAAACGAGAACAAAGAGTTGAAAACTCAGATGAGGAACAATGATGTCGAAGTTGCTAATCTCAGGAAAGGGATGCAGGAGAAAAATGAGATGTATGACAAATTGAAGATTGACAGCAATGTTCGTGAAGAGACTTATATAAATATGCTTCATGACGTGCTGGATGATAATAATATTCTCAGTTGCCAACTGAAAGAAAAGAAGGAGATACATGAGAAATTGAGAGTTCAAGCCAAGAAATGTGAGAAGTTATGTGACGAAACTCTTACGGAGCTATTGGGCGACAATACGAATTTTAGTCACCAACTTAAAGAAAAGTATGCATTACTTACGAATAATGTATCTACGGAGAAGGTTAATGCGCTTAGAAATAGCCATGATAGTGAGATAAGAAAGGAGGAGAAGAAGAGAACGGATGAGTCAACAATGGAGGAAGATAAATTAGCTAAGATTGAGAAATCGCTAGCGAAGGAAAGCTGTAAAGATTTGGCATGTGATAACGTAGATGACAAACAAAGTGAACAGATTTCACTCAGAAATGATGAGATCAGTGAGTTGAGAAAAAGATTGAATGGTTTAATTGATGTTCTTTTGGGTTACAAAACCCTGTTTTCGGTCAATGTTGACAATATAAGACATAAAATTGATTATCAACAAATCAAGAGTGCAAAAAGACAGCAAGATACACTTGATGATAATACTAAGGTTAAACAAAGTGGACATAGATCCCTGCGAGGAAAATACAACTTCCCACGTAACGCTAGTGATGCTGCTAATATTACTATTTCTTGGCGTCAAGCTAACAAGAATAACCCTATTTCAATTGGGAATAATAAGGGTAATGGTTTTTGTAATAATACTACTTAATCCCGCTGTTTTGGAATGTAAAACTTTGTTTCAGTCTAGAGCGGTACGACCTTGAGTTACGATGAGCTTCTTCCCAAGCCTTCTGTGTCGTCTCCACGTGATGAAGGAAGGTTTCTTGATAGACGTGAAGAGGGCTGGATGTTTTCATAGCCACGGTTGATGGTAAATTTGTCCTAATTTTCCGTGTTACATCGTTAAATCCTACCGTTCATTAAATGCAAGTTTTTTATTTGTATTTATTCACAGCTACTTCTTTGAAATAGAAGCAGTGCTCTTGTATCACATTAAATGAGAAGAGTATATGCTGCCTTACAACTGTATGATTGATGAAGTAGCCGATCAGCATGTACATCACAGATTATTCGATCTTGCCACTTCAAGTTTATGTATTTTTTCAGCGCTGAATTTTCTACACCGCAGGAGTTATGTTATATTTTACATTTGGGTTTGCGAATAATAAAAGATTGTATTGTATAATGTGATGCATTAGATAGTGTTGTATTAAACATCGTGTATGTCTATATTTATCCATTATTACAACATCAGGTGCTTGTTTGTATGACTCTGTTTTGATTACATATCAGTTCATTTACAAACTATTTTCACATTGTTGTAGTTTTGATAGTCATTAAGTACATATTATGATTGGAATAAGGAATAGTACTATATACTGGTTCGAAGTGACATGTCTCTAATTTTTTTTCTTGTTCATTGCGAGTAATAGACTATGCTATTTTTTCACGCTAGTTATATGGCTAGGTGCATTTAGATCATATATGATTGACCTTTATGCTACATTGTGAGCTTAGAGCTACGATAGCAACTACATCAAATATTGATGTGCTCCAGCATTTATGGTTGATAGGATAGTTTGTATGTAAGAAGAGATTGCCAGCCATATGCACAAACTCTGTGGCTATGCGTAATGCAATAGTCGTCTTCAGAGAGTTCCAAAGTATTTTTCTGCACCAGATTTAATTTTTTTTCTTATATTTTTACATCATGAGTAATTAATTAATTGTAATTATTGATTATGGATTTCTTTATAATGTATTTCATATAAAGTTGAGAAAAGTATAAATTTACAACTAGGAACATGATAGTCTACATTACTTATAGGTCTAATTAAACTGTATATGGACAGTTAACTATGATAGCTGATACTTTTGATTGATCGATGTAATCCAAAGGTTTAGTTAAATCAGCTAATGAAATATATGATATTCATTTATGTATTTACAAGATTGTTATGCAGATAACGGGGTGTTTGATTTTTTTTTCTCTGTTTCGAATGGTGTTAAATTAGTATGCGATTATTATGCGTCTACTCAAAGATATGATTTTTTTTTTTTGGTTAGAAATCATACATTTTGTTAACATCGATATCATTTTTGATATATTAGTTATAGATTTAAATTACTTAGAAATAAATATGCAATTTTTCGGTAACTTTGAGTTACGAAATTTTTTGTATTGTATTTTTTAGAAAATATTTTTCTGGCATTGTAATATTTTTCTGTACCCAACGCTTCACTATGCGCTAGGGGTGTAGCAATGTATGGTAGTGGTAATACTTTTGGAAAAATATTTTTCTAATATTATGATGTATTTTTTTTTCTTTACTTAGCATCTTATGGTGCGTCAGTTTGAATTTATTGATACTAGTCATCCAGATTTAATGATATTAGTGTTGCTATCGATTTCATATGAGTATTGTCTATGATAATTCATTATTGCGTATGAATGAGTTTGATAATGTGGCAGTTAGAGAACGATTTACAGTCAAAGGGAAGGAATAAGGAGAGTTAGAGGTGGGGCGGTTCAGATAGAGTACAGGAAGGGGACGCGCGGACAATGTTGCGCAGGACAGAGGTGAACAGTAGTTTGGTGAAACACGCTTTTCTCAGCGGGCAGTCCAGAAGGCGTGAGTGAGTGTGCGGATGGCACGTACGCTAGCAGCCATGATAATGGCATTATTCTGATACTGTAGTTTAAAGGGATGAATATTTCATGGACAAGAAAGTAGTTTGGGTAATGATTAACCCGAATTATTGAATAGGAGAAATTCTTGTCTAGAAGGAGAAACGGTGTGAGTTAGTATTATTCAGATAGGAAAAGGTACGTAGAGTGAACTTTATTTCATATAGACAGTAGTCATGTTCCTCAGTGATAAAAGGGAAAACAACATCCCCGGAGAGGCCCGGTCTACCAATAGATAACCTGAACACTGAGATGATAGATAACAATAGACTTAAGAAACTATAAGGAAGAAAGAACAGAACTAGAACACCTGCATGATCACTGATGGTTAAAAGGTCAGAAGGTGTACATTCGATACTGAGCGAGAGAGAGTAAGGAAAGAAAGAACTTACATTGTATATTCTATGCTGGACCAAATGTGGAGGTCAGAGCAGACAGCAATGATCTTCTCATATGTAAAATAAACAGTATTCAAATTACCATTGCGTTATCACATCACGTGCTGTGTGTGTGTGTGACTGTTGTGGTTAAACAGCAAGTCAATGCTAACCACAGAGGTAAGCGAACCTGGACAGACATGGTCACATAACAGTCTTCATAATACAAAGAATCACGGGCTGTCACATCTCATCAATTTTGGTGCCGTAACCAACCTCTAACAGCAGCACACACACATTGTTTCTAAACAGGAGTTCAACAACTATGCTTTATGCTGTCATCTCTCCTCGCTTCAGGCAGAAGACATAGATACGTTTGACGCTGTAACAGATTTCAACAACCACGGACGACAGATAGCCGTGATAATACAGACAGCAAAGTACAACGAAGAAAAAATCATATTTACGTTTTTATAACATGAAAAAAAAAACAACAGAGTGACAACAGTGTAAGTTGTAAACACAGAACAAAGTGAACAGTATCGGAACCAGCCAAGCAGAAACGTCGGTCCGAAAAACCAAGTCGGAATTTTTCTTCTTTCAAATCGACCTGCACGAGAATAAGTTGCCACAACAAGGCAAAGTACGCCACACATTATACAATTCAAGAGCAGAGACCAACCTCAGCCAGCATTGAAATCAGTCATTCACCAAGACAAAGTACAACACACGCACTGGTTGATGACAGACTTCAAGAACCACAGACGGCAGAACAACGCAGAATTGCAGTTTTACAACATACGAAGAAAAACAGGACAGTCAAAGTGTAAACAGAAGCTGACAGGTTGCGAACTGGTCAACCGAAGACGCCAGCTCAGAAATCAGGTCAAGATTTTTTTTCTTCACGCCTCCTGCACGAGAGGGGTCGCAAAGACAAAGCGGGTACAATATTCACAAGTCCTGTAACGTCAATTCGGAAACAAATTGTTTTCATTCAAATCTTTCAGCACGGGGACACTTATCACAGCAGACGACAGGTCGACGTGCTTCGCGCAAGGTCACAGAGTCCAGTACAGTAACCGATTCACGGATAGAAGCCTTTGTGTTTAGCAAAACAGTGTGTAGTCCGGATGGTATAAAAATATAACAATAGTGTTTGTTAAAAAGAAAAGTCGGTCGCGTGCGCAATATCGCGACAAACGAGTACTCCAACGTAGACATCTTAATTAATTAGTTTAATTAGACATTGTTGTATTATTATTCTTGCCTTATTAATTAGACATTATAGTAATATTATTGTTATTAATGTTATTACTGTTGTTTAATTATTATTCTTATCATTATTATTAGTATTGTGTCTCACTAATATTGAATTATAACAGTGTATGCATAAATTTTTTTTGTAACTAACATTATTTTTTTTTTCAGGAAACCCAAGACTAATGTCGTAGATTTTTGATAGGAGAATTAAGACTAGGTTTGGTCCCTTCTGTATAGGTTTGAATAGGTGGTAGACTCAGTGAGAGTTAGTGAAAGGTAATAGAATTTCCACACACGTGAGATGATAGATTTTGATATAGTGGCTGTCTCTGAAAGCGAAAAAAGAATTCTTCTCTCTCTCACCTATCTTCTACAACAGTTGTTACAGCGTCAGACAGACTACACCAATATACATATTACGTATATTTCTATCACTCACAGGCACGCACATACACGTGACGACAGGTAAACACACAGACGTGGGAAAACTATAACAATGATATATATATTATCTAGAACGAGCTGACCAAACACGATTATTAAGTTCAAGAGCGATTTTAATATCAGGAAAAAATCGGCTCACAACATCAAAGAAAGTACATCAAGGAGAATACATATACACATAGTCATAAAAATTCAAGGAAATGTTGCAAGGATGATAGCCCCCTTATAGTGTTAACTCTAGGCTTAGCCCAGCCCCGTTAAGAGAACAGATGATGGCGCCAGAGTCACAGATACATAGGGTTTGGTTCTAAGAGTTTTCGTTGTTTTATCTCGTAATTATATGCACAGAGTTTGAAAACAAAAATCTGATTTAACCTAAGACAAAAACACAAGAACTCTAGCCTTAGCAACAAATTATGCAGATTTAAAAAAAATTAGGACAGCAACAGGGTGTCAAAGATATAATAGTGAAAATATCACTCAAACCAGCGTACACTCATTCATTCCGCCATGGCCTCTCATACATGTACTCACGACTTGGCTCGCTGCCTCTTGGAACACACTGATTTTAGATCTTCACACAGACTCAAAAAAATGCAGTCTTCTGCCAAGAAGTCCCCAGTTCCAAAAGACGTATTTACCTTGGAGTCTCCGGGAACGACTACTTGGGTGTGCAAATTTGTTCAAATGTCTGATTAAGTCACCTAAAATTATTCCAGGCGCGGGAGTTAGCAGAGCACAGTGTCAATAGCGTAGGTTTCTAGAAATGATGAATGTCAGGTCGGTGCCTTCCCTCAGTATAGGATTCACTTTAGTCACACCACAGATTTGTCCACAAAAAAAAAATATATATATATATATATATAGTCGGGAAATGTTAGTTAATACTTGAAGTATTTCGCGCCACCAGGCAGAAAGATTACGTAGAGTTTTTTTCTAGAAGAAATTAAGATCTGGCTCCAAGGTCCAGTATTTATCATTACAGTCTTTGAAAACCCGTTATTGGGAGATAGTATTTCTGGCTAACTCGGGTTGCATATGCACTGTTAGACCAGTGGTACTTAAGAAACCCACGTGGTTCAAAATAAGGACTGTCTATTTCTTCACAAGTATGGAAACTACTACTAGGTGCTGGTAAAGTTAGGGTCACCCCAAAACTTTCACTGTGTGGAGGAAAAAATAACACATATAATATAATAAACAGAATATGTACTGGTTATAACTTACATTTAAACTTGCAAGCAGAGAGCTTTGCTTATCATTTAAACTTCCCGTGACGTAAGTTATATTTAAAAATCAGCAATTCTCATGAATTAGGAATACGTGCGTATTCCGTCACCATTCATGAGGCTCGATTCTAGAGTTTATACGGTAGTTTAGAAAAATACACTCGACTGAGTATTAGCGGTTAAATTAAATTCATAAATAGCTACTCTTGCCGTTATAAGCTAGAGATTTTAATTTTATTCTGCTTTCCACTGAATGCTTCCCTAGAAAATATAATAGCCTACCACTTTATTTCTCTTCTGCGCTAAAGAAATAGATTAAAATGAATTAAGCGATTTAACACTTTAACACTCACAAAATCTATATATCTATCATATTAATTACCTCAACCACAGAATTACAGGTAGTCGCACAACTTAAGAATAAAATGCTGAAAATATTTCTGGAAGTCTAGAAGTTCGACAAATTGCCGAAAACAAACTGAGATACTTCGCTAACAGCTATTCTGTTTACGAGCAACCTATCTACTGTGAGTCTATGAGCGAGAATGAAATTAAAGTTTCAAACTCGGGCCAATATCTTAAAATCAGACAAAGGGCCCACACTTATTTCGCCAAGCGAAATTATCTCCCCTACTCCCAACATTTACGTCCGCTTAACGCGTGTCGTAACTGTCACCTACTGACCACGATGTACGCGTGTCAGTTTCAAATCCCAGACAGCCTGACTCCAATGCAGGGCAGTTTTCACACTACAGCTGACCATGGCCCACAGTGAGCGCCGTGTCAGTTTGGGATTTTCCAGACAAATGTCTGGATACTGACCGGTGCAGATGTAAAGTATCACACCTCACCGGGACTTATGCCGAGAAGAAGCTCGCGCGCTCGGTGAGAATGTAGACGATTTGCTACGTCCTATGTTCAGCGAACCGACTTATCACGCCTTCTGACGCCCTGCAGCCCTGACATCTACGTAATATCGTCCTAGCGCGATTCTCAGTTTTAGAGAAAGGAAAACAGGTAAAGTTTGCGAATTATATGAAAATAATATTCGCAAAACGAATGGATGAAAAATATACAGGAAAAAAAGGAAATACAGAGATAATAAAAGAGAGAATTCGGGTGAAAGAATAGGAAGAAGATGTAGGAAATTAAATGAATATAAACCCTACGTGACAACTAATAGAAAAATTTCTATTCATTTTCAGGTGCAAGTTATAAGTTAACGGTAGAAATAAGTAACTATTTTTCAGATTGTGATGATGGCACAGGCCGAACAGACACAGCATAATATGCAAGACAGTCCACATAATCTGTTGATCTGATCACAGACTCTATCAGAAGGCAATTAGACACATTACTTAATGAAAGAGATCTTCAAGCAGAGTCTAAAGCGTACGATACGAAAGGGAAAGGACATTGTCACACTTGTGATAGAGAAATACAAGGACACAAACAAAATCCCAGAAACAGCGGATGTACGCGCACACTGGAACACACTTAATAAAAGAAGAATAAGAATGGCGGTCAGAAATTTTGTGGCAGAAGTTAGAAAAGGGAAGTCCATAGAAATAAATAACATCAACAGAGCAAACCAACAGAAGTGCCATATAAGAACACAGAACGGTTGGGAAATGAAGGTAGAACCGCTAGGAGTGTGGAGAAACATAATAGGATCTGGTCAGCAAAATATTACAATAAAGGAAGAAGGTAATAGGAATAGACCATGGACAAGTCAGGTTAGGACAACAGTTCAGAAACAGGAAAACATACAGCGAGACAGGGTCAGCGTTGGTACACAAGAACCAGAAATAAATGAAACAAAGATGATTAGTGCCGGAACACAAACTGAGATTGATACTGTAGCGTCACACTTGGGGCCAGCACACAATGAGAAAGACGTCATGAGAGAAAATGAAACATGGTCACATGGGTTAGACAATACGAGAAAGTCTAAGATTCCACTCAGTGTAAAAAGGATGAACCTACAAACTGCTAAAGAAGTAGTGGTACCACAGCATAGGGATAGCATCGAGGTAAACAATAAGAAGGATGAACCGATGCAGTCGACCAGAAAAAAAAGTCGACAGACAGATAATGAAGCAGAATATAGCAGTAGACGGAGATGGTCGTCAGAATTGGTGTCGACTGACTCAGACAGTGTAGGATCTGACGAGAGTGACGGTAGTCACAGACACAAAAGTACTTATAGAAGAGGAGAGAATAGTAGAAGAAGTAAGGAAGAAGGGAGCAAATGTGGAGATAGTAGTAGAGAAAGGGACTTGTCAGTATACAATCTGGAGAAAATAATAGCGGACAATGCAGACATGTGGATGCGACATGCAGCGACAATCACGCAGACTGATTGGAGGGAGGCATATAATCGACAAATTGAAGACTCGGAGAAAAGAAAGACGAAACAGGAGGGTGTAAGTACAGTACAAGAAAAGTACCAGCTTGACATAGAATCAGAATTCGATTCGTCAAGTGGGGAGGATAGAGTTATGGGCCCCGACGAAATTGGATACAGGTCGGATGAGCTCGAGCATATAACGGACGACGAAGGTCGTAGAATTTATTGGCCGAAAAATGAGAATAGTGATCTTGGACGTATAAATCAGATAAAGACGGAGAACATTACCAAAAAGGTTGAGCCAAATGTGGTTCTATGGCGCTCGGAGAGGTCTAAATTCTTGGAAAAATTGAGAAAGAATCCGATTAAAGCGGATGAACCAAATATCGACGAGGTGAAGAAGGTAATAGAAGCTACCATAAAGCGGCCTGATTTTAACTTCTCGGGAGCCATGCTATGGAGCGTGCTGGAGCAGAAGTATCAGACATACTTTCCACAAACTAAAACTGAGGTAAATATGGTTCTGACGAAAATGTTAAATGACGCAAACAGGAAAAGGTTGATAGAAAAGGCAGAGCAGGCAAATCGTCATCAAGGTCGGAAGAGAAATAAAGGAAGAAGAAATTATAGATATTGATAAACACATTTCGCTGGAAAGGCATAGCGACAAGGAAGTCACTATAGCTAACATAGCGAAGTTTATGAGTAAGTGAAGTAGAGGGGGAGATGAAGGATAAAAGGTCATGAAAAATGACGAGGATATTATGTGAGAAGAAGAAGAGCCATAAGAGATGGCGAAAGTAAGAGTGAGTAATTGAGATATTGGACGGGGAGTATTAAGGGCCATGGGAGATGGCGAAAACAAGAGAATCACTTGGATAAATAAGAATGGGAAAATTGAGAGTCACGGAGAAGTGACGGAGTATTGAGAAGCCACAGGAAGGATGGCACGGACATTTAGAAGAGATAGTTCTAGAAGGAACTTATGGAGAAGTAAGAAGCCATGGAGCATATGGCAAAGATAGAGATTTTTGCGGCAGTAGCCGAGTCTTATGAAGATTTTGGGGAGAAATCATTTTTTTTTCTCCGTAATACATGAAGAGAAAAAATGTGTTGAGAACGTTCCAGGGAGGGAACGAAAAACATACGAATAACGTTAAGTGCGGCGTTTGCCAGACTACAAATGTGAGTCTATGGAGGGTAACCCTCACCGAACATATACAATAGAAATTTAGACATGGGGAGACAGTGTTGTGGAGAAGGAATAAGGAGATAGCACAAAGAGAAGTTCCAGGGAGGGAACGAAAAACATATAAAAACGTTAAGTGCGGTGTTTATCAGACTACACATGTGAGTCTATTGAGGATAACCCTCACCGAACATATATAACAGAAATTCACACACTAGGAGACAGTGTTGTGGAAAAGGTAGTCAAGTGACAG
This sequence comes from Oreohelix idahoensis, assembly GCA_024509875.1. Taxonomy (NCBI): domain Eukaryota; kingdom Metazoa; phylum Mollusca; class Gastropoda; order Stylommatophora; family Oreohelicidae; genus Oreohelix; species Oreohelix idahoensis. Next base: position 93,324 of record JAMPIV010016172.1, read on the forward strand.
GTCAGAGGCAGAAAAACACGCAAGTAGGTCAAAGCGACAACGCGGTTTAAGATAGGTAGACCAAAGAAGTTGAAGATATTTCCGCGTAGTAGACCAATGGACAAAGGTCTAGTTAAAAAAAAGGGTGGATAGGAGGATGGCAATTCAGTGTTGCCATGATAGTAAATGGCTCACGCCATCATGAACTATGTATATAGGGAGACATGACAGAAGACATGTTTGGCTTTATACGAGAGAAGAGGAAGGCCAGATAATTCACACCAGGTGTGTGGTGACAGAAGATAATACTATACGAGGAGTTTACGTGTATGACAACAGGAGTGACTGGATGTGTAAAAGGAAATAAACTTTGTATGGTGAAATACACAGTTGGCAGAATGTGAGTGAGAAAGACAAGGGTTAAGAACAGTCATAAATGTGATGAAGGAAGGTCACTTAAGAAAAGTGACGGGAAAAGAGTTATTCCTCAGTTTTGTTATGATAATATGTTGTAACATAAGAAAATAATGACATGTTATGAGAAAAAAATAATAATGACCACTAAGAAAGTGGAATGTATAACATGTCTAAAAAAGTATGTTTTTTGAAATCATGTAACGTGAGCAGATAGGACAAAGCAAAGATGAGTGGTCGTAAATGGGAACGAGATGTTGATGAATGTACGTTCCCAGTACAATTTAATTGAGTTGTGTAAAGGGAAATTGTCCTTTGGCACAGATAAGAATTGGTAATGTGCTGAGCTAGGGTTGTAACAGCACATTGCTAAAGATTTTTTTTTATATAGGACAAGTACAATAATAGTGTTGGTACAGTCATGAAAATAAATTTTTTCTCCTACGGATAAATAATTTATTTTTAAGCGAGAAAGGGAGATAATGTGGCAGTTAGAGAACGATTTACAGTCAAAGGGAAGGAATAAGGAGAGTTAGAGGTGGGGCGGTTCAGATAGAGTACAGGAAGGGGATGCGCGGACAATGTTGCGCAGGACAGAGGTGAACAGTAGTTTGGTGAAACACGCTTTTCTCAGCGGGCAGTCCAGAAGGCGTGAGTGAGTGTGCGGATGGCACGTACGCTAGCAGCCATGATAATGGCATTATTCAGATAGTTTAAAGGGATGAATATTTCATGGACAAGAAAGTAGTTTGGGTAATGATTAACCCGAATTATTGAATAGGAGAAATTCTTGTCTAGAAGGAGAAACGGTGTGAGTTAGTATTATTCAGATAGGAAAAGGTACGTAGAGTGAACTTTATTTCATATAGACAGTAGTCATGTTCCTCAGTGATAAAAGGGAAAACAACATCCCCGGAGAGGCCCGGTCTACCAATAGATAACCTGAACACTGAGATGATAGATAACAATAGACATAAGAAACTATAAGGAAGAAAGAACAGAACTAGAACACCTGCATGATCACTGATGGTTAAAAGGTCAGAAGGTGTAAATTCGATACTGAGCGAGAGAGAGTAAGGAAAGAAAGAACTTACATTGTATATTCTATGCTGGACCAAATGTGGAGGTCAGAGCAGACAGCAATGATCTTCTCATATGTAAAATAAACAGTATTCAAATTACCATTGCGTTATCACATCACGTGCTGTGTGTGTGTGTGACTGTTGTGGTTAAACAGCAAGTCAATGCTAACCACAGAGGTAAGCGAACCTGGACAGACATGGTCACATAACAGTCTTCATAATACAAAGAATCACGGGCTGTCACAATAACTAGGTTAACTTATTTATTATGCTTTACTTAGTTATAGCTTGTTTTTGTGTTTTGTTATACACACACACATTGCTTTTGTGTTTTATACTTTATGATATGATTGTATGTAGTTTTATCATACGTTGTTTGGTAGTTATGAAGTATTATTACCATCTTCGTCTACATACATATCTTCACTTTATTGTTTCTTTGCGAATTATTCTTCATTGCATTCCATTTCTGCTATTGATTTCTCACTAGCAGTTCATATGGTTCATGCTTCCAGGATTCGCCTGCGTGTCTCGTGGTTCTATTTGGGTACTTTTTCGTCTTAATCTACTGATACTTCCATCTGTTGTATGGTTGGGTAGATTATATGATTACGTATAACGTAGTTATTTCTAATAATTGAATTTATTTTATATGACAGGTATTGCGTAAACTATTATTAGTACCATGTCATATTGGTGATGATTTCGCCTATTCTGATTTTGTTATCTGAGACTATTGTCTATGCCTCATTTGTTACTGTACATTTGATGCTTATATTTTTGCTGGGATATTTTTTGACTTAACACATATTGTTTTCTAGTTGGATAATAGAATTTCATTGTCCCCTAAATTTTTGTAAGGTACTTTTCAAAAAAATGATGTTATCATTTTTTTTTCCTCGGGGGGGGGGGGGGGGGGGGGGGGGGGGTGGGGGGGGGGGGGGGGGGGGGGGGGGGGGGGCGGGGGGGGGGTAGTGTAAGCTGTTGCAGGCTGAATTACCTCACTCCTAGTCCAAGGGAATTAAGTGTTAGGAATTTAGGAGATACAAGCCGGATTTTGGTTGTCCCGCTTGGTTAATTGATTTAAAAATATAAATCTATTGTTTGCTCGTATGGACGAGAATATAGCGTGTTGATCGCTACAAACATCTCACGGCGTGTCCCGTGTGAGATGAGTTTGTTTAAGTTTTGAGGTGAGCGATATTCGCCCAGCTTGCCCGGGTCAGGTGTTTCGACTGAGGGGTTCTGGGTAAAGGTTTTTTTGAGTGACATTGAGTCCCCAGAGGGTGTTCGGGGAAGAATGGTGTGGCCATGTTAAAGTGTGTAGTGGCCATGTTTTTCGGAGGGTACCTGGGAATATGTTGGTACCAGAATTACTAATGGATATTTATGTGTGAATCCATTAGGTTAATATGTGATTTATCTGCAGATATAATGTCCATTATTTGATACAGCTGTGTAATAGGCTTTGATGTGCACAGGCTGTGATTTGATACGTATTATTGTTGATAGAGGATCCATGGAGATATATACATTATTTGAGGCCATATGCATTATTTGACGGATCCATGAACATAAATATATTCTTGCACTGCTATGACAGTAGGTGCTATTTGAGGCCATATGCATTATTTGACGGATCCATGAACATAAATATATTCTTGCACTGCTATGACAGTAGGTGCTATTTGAGGCCATATGCATTATTTGACGGATCCATGAACATAAATATATTCTTGCACTGCTATGACAGTAGGTGCTATTTGAGGTCATATGCATTATTTGGAGGATCCATGAGTATATATTAGTAGCACTGGGATCTTTACAGGCTACAGAAAGGGAGAGCGCTAAGGATTTCAGATATATTACTACTGAGTGGATCCAGGAACATATATTGGTAGGGCTGCGGTGTTGGTAGCCTACAGGATGAGATAGCGCTAATAGGATCCATGAACATCTTAAAGTTCTTGACGATACGTCGAGGCCGGGAGGAGTACAGGCCTTTAGTTCGTATGCAGGGTGAACATTGAGAACTTACCTGTGTTATTTGTTAGTTCATATGCAGGGTGAACATTGAGAACTTACCGGTATTATTTCATCTATTATAACTGTATTTCGTTGATGTCATTTGTATGGTGTTGTGGCGTGATTAAAGTTTCTGAAAAACGTCACCAGGCTTTTCAGCAATCAATGACTCTTATGTACGTTACTGTGAGTGACTGTTGCAACACACACTCACTTCTTCACCAAACGCACCAGCACTAAACACGTCAGTATCAGACAACGAACAGTAGTTGTAAAACAATCAGATTGTGACTTTAAGATTGTAACTACCAGTATTTATCAAAAGACATTTATCATCTGGGAACCAGTCATTATCAGTCTTATAACCAGACTTTATCAGTATGCCAGTTGCTTCGGCAACAGAATATAATCAGAATTACTCACACAAATTCCAAGGAGCTAAAAATAAATTTGATAAAAAGGTTAATTGGAATAAGTATAAAAACCAAGATAACCACTCAAATCAGGGTTCTTCTTCGCAGAACTGGAATCGGGCTGATAGTCCTCGACACGCGAGGGGTACCCATAATTTTAGAAATTCTCGAAAAGGGAGTAGTTATAGGAACTACCCAAGTGCTTCATGGAGAGAAAAGAACCAATATTACAGGGATACTCAGTATAATGAGCGTGATGCTTATGATCATGAATATTATGATTCAAACCCAAATAGGGGTTATAAAAGAGGAAATAATAATTATAGAGACAATTATAACCGAGGTAGATCACAACACAAAAGACATGGTAAATCTTATTACCAGGCTAACTCTTCACAACAGGAGTTCCACGACGCCGGTAATCAGAATAATGATAAAAAAGACTCCAATAGTGTAGCAAATTCCGCTTTCGATTTTGTTAGAGCATCTGAGTGTTCGCAATGCAAAACATTATTCGATCCAACCACAGTTTCTACTTTAAGCTGCGGTCACCCGCTTCCCGCTCTCCCTGCGTCAATCGCGCATAATGGAAGGGGTGCTCTTGTTTTCAATAGAGGCTTAATAGATGGTACTCCGGTATCAATTCTTTTCGATTCGGGGTGCACTACTATCGGAGTGAGGCAATCACTCGTAAATCCTTCTCGAGCTACAGGCGATGTAGTCAAATGTGTAACATTTGGTGGCACATTGGAGAAGTACTCCACTGCCATTATCAATATTGCTACGCCTTTCTTTACAGGAGAGGTGCAAGCATGTCTCTTGCCGAATTCGATCGCTGATCTTATCATCGGTCGCATTCATGGAGTGAAAGAATGCACTCCACAGCAAATTTCTAATTGGGAAAATGTTAATATGCAATCTGCTAATGCAGTAATCACTAGGGCTCAAGCTCTTAATATGCCACAATCTTCACATTCTGAAGATAATGATGCGCAGATCCAAGATGATCCCTTGGAGATTTCCCATGATTCCTTTATAAAACAGCAGGAAGATGATCCTACTCTAAAGAAATTCTTTACTCTGGCAACAAAAGGTGATCCGAATAAGGATACAAATCGTAAATCTTGGATTACGATGAAGAATGGCGTACTTGTACGTATGGTACAAGACTCCGCTAAGTCCATTCATTCTCAAATCCTTGTGCCTAAAAATATGAGAGTTAAAATCTTACAGCACGCTCATGATTCGCAGTGTGCTGGACATATGGGTTTTTCCCGTACTAAAGCTAGAGTTCTTGAATCTTTCTTTTGGCCTGCTGTGAATAAGGACATACGAATCTATTGTCGATCTTGTAAAGTATGTCAAGAGATTAAATCCAGAGGTCCACGCCATGATGCACCTATTCAGGCTGCAGACATTCCCATTCGACCATTTCAAAAAATGGCGATAGACATCATTGGTCCATTTAAGATAAAGTCTGCTAGAGGACACCAATTTATTTTGACGTGTGTTGATATGTGCACACGTTGGCCGGAGGCTGTTCCTCTAAAGAGCATAACTACTGCTGATTTCGCAGATGCTCTTTGGTTAATATTTTCTCGTCTGGGATTTCCAGCAGAAATATTATCCGACCATGGTACCCAACTCATATCGGATACCATGTCTCAAGTAATGTCGACTCTTAAGATAGAGAGATCGCTGAGTAGTATTTATCATCCTATGTCCAATGGGATGGTGGAACGTCTGAATAGAACTCTGAAAAACCTACTAGGTAAGATAACAGAAGATCATCCTCAGGATTGGGATAGGGTTTTACCCGCGGCTCTCTTTGCATATAGAGAGGTCGCCAACGAACATACAGGATTTTCTCCCTTTGAACTTGTCTTTGGCGCGAAACCGCGAGGTCCTATGTCCTTACTTCATGATCTTATAACTGCTGATAATATTGTCGATGACACAAAATCCTCTTATGAATATGTCATCGCACTTAGACACAAGATTATTGAAGCATGCAAATTGGCAACTGCTTCTTCTGAATTTGCGAAACAGAAGGCAAGGGAATTTGCCAATAAAAAGAGATGCTTGCGACAACTTTGTCCAGGTGACAAAGCATTCGTCTTGCTACCTTGTAGGGAAAATAGACTTCTTATTTCTTGGAAAGGTCCGTACGATATAATATCAAAAGTTTCCGATGTTGACTATATCGTCGATATTGACGGGAAGCGTAAAACCTTCCACATCAACATGCTCACGGAATTCCATGAACGTCCGGATTATTTACAACCTGTTTTCCAGGCAACGGACGATTTTCCAGTCCAACATGGACAGTACTCATCTCTGTCAGTAATACAGGATGAGGAAACGAGTTTCTCGGATGTAAATCTACCTTTTCCAATGATTCCTCTTCACTCTAATGAATCATGGAAAGATGTTGCAATTTTTCCCGAATTATCTCCAGGAGAGCAGAAACAAGTTTCTACTATGTTAGAACAATTTCAGGATGTCCTTACTGACATTCCTGGTTAAACTGATGTCATTCAACATGACATTATTCTTACTGACCATAGTCCTATAAGAGTCAGACCGTATCCTATCCCGATACATTTTCAAGCACAGGTAGAGAAAGAGTTGGATGAGATGATAGAGTTAAAAATTATTGAACCATCCACATCAGCATATTCTTCGCCGATGGTTATTGTACGAAAAAAAGACAATAACATACGTCTTTGCGTGGATTATCGCAAATTGAACCAAGTGATGAAATTTGATGCTGAACCTATGCCTTTACTAGAAGAGCTACTTACGAGACTATCGAATTCTCATTTCTTTACTAAACTCGATTTGTCTAAGGGATATTGGCAAGTTCCATTATCCGAACACGCCAAACCGTTTACTGCTTTTTCGACGCCTAGGGGTCTATTCCAATGGAATTTCATGCCTTTCGGTCTTATGAACGCCCCTGCAACATTCGTACGCATGATGCGTCGAATCCTATCTCATCGCTCAGATGTCATTGCGTATCTTGATGACATCTGTCTTTTCAGCGATACTTGGAACGATCACTATAATGGGATAAATGAACTATTGTCTATCTTACGCGAGCATAACCTGACAGCGAAACCATCGAAAGCATGTATTGGTTTTAGCGAAATATCTTTCTTAGGACACCGTGTTGGTCATGGGTTCCTAAAAACAGAAGACCATAATACAAGTAAGATACTTAACATTTCTATTCCTAAGACTAAAAAGCAAGTGCGAAGTCTCTTAGGTCTAATACAATTTTATGGACGATTCATTCCGAATCTGTCCTCCATTATGTCACCTCTTTCTTCCTTGCTAAAGAGTCTCCTAATGTAGTCCATTGGACTCAAGAATGTCAATCCTCTTTGGATAAGGTTAAAACTATGTTTTCTACTTTACCTATCCTAGTATTGCCCTCTAAGGATAAGACATTTATTCTTCGTAGTGACGCTTCATCCACCGGGATTGGAGCAGCACTAATGCAAGAGTACTCTGGAACTCTGCATCCTGTGATGTATATTTCTCGTAAATTAAATGCCGCAGAGAAGAACTACTCGGTCCTAGACCGTGAATTATTGGCTATGGTTTTGTCAATCCTTAAACTGCAAAGATTTCTTCTTGGCGCGCATTTCATCGTGGAAACTGACCAGAAAGCTCTTACGGCTATTCAGAGTAAAAATCTGAAGAGCGCGAGATCAACGCGTTACGCAATTGCTCTGCAGCCATTTCATTTTTCGGTGCGAGCTATCCGTGGGTCAGAAAATGTGATGGCAGATATTTTGTCTAGATGCCCACATGATTCATAACTGTTAAATTATATACCTAACTTTGATACAGTTGTTCCTATGTTGAAATGTGTACACATAGGTAATATCATATATTGATTGTAACACTACTTAGCGGTTCATTGATGTTTATTCACCGCTGATCTTTCAATGTTTTTTTTTGTCTTTGATGATCATGATGTTAAGATATCTTAGATGAAATTTATGTATAAACTAAAGTACAAATTGTGTCATTGCTAATATTGTAGTATGCGTTGGTGACACCTCTCTGGAAATATTTATACTTAGAGAAGTATTTTCTCTAGGGTCATAAAACTTATGCTTATCAAATGTATCATTTTTTTTCCCGAAAATTATGTCTCGGAACAGGTAGAATGTTTCATGAGCATAATGGGGCAACAGAACGAATGGACAGCAAAATTCAAGGAAGAGAATGTTTAACATGAGAGTCAAAGACAAGAAAAATCCCTCCAGTGTAAGGAAGAACTGCAAGAAATGGAAACTCAGTTTCAACCTACAAAAATGGAATCCAGGAATAAACTTGAATCTAGGAATACTCATCAGGCCCCTCCTTTGCCAATTGCATCACCACCCTCATCGGTAAATATAACTGCATCACATGAAGCCAAATCTATGTCTCAGAATTCAGGCTCAGACAGAGCAGAGGCTAGGATATCTAAACAGAGACATCTAGACTATTCTGAAAAGAAGATTAAGCACATCACTGCTGATAATCTGAAGAGACCTTCCGCATCCTCAGCAAAAAACTCACAACAGGCATACTGAAAACAACCGCACCAAAAACCTGGTAAATAGGATCGCTCAACCAAATAGGATCACTCAACGAAAAAGGATTACGCAACCCTATGGGAAGGGAAGGGATGTTCCTGAACATCACCTGTCGGCCACCCTACATCAGTTAGACTGTAGGCGCCGAGACCAATTCCCACAGACTTCATGCAAAGCAAAGGTCCCTACCATGGATGGGAACCTGACGAAGGCCCAGAGTGGATACAGGGATTCTCAAAATGTGGAGACTGCCACAGTAAATGGAGAAGAAATCACCTGTTTGTATTATCAAGGTCTTGGGTGTGATGCCGTTGTCTCAGCCTCTGTCATCGACCTTGATCAAGTCACCGAAGAGGATGTTGAGGTAACAGCACCCATGATAAACAACAGGAGGATGATTTTGCCTTTAGCTTATGTAGAAGTTAGGTCGAACTTTGTAAACGGCAAAGTAAAGGCCGCAATATTAGATGAACGAATTTACCCCATACCTCAAGGAGGGAAATATATCATCTTAGGAGACTCAGCACGATCCAGAGACGGCGTGACTGAACAGGCTATGGAGACTCCAATGCCAAACTCTTCTTCCAATATTTTCACTGAAAAGTTGGAAGAGTGCAAAGGGGATGACCACCCCAGCACACTTAATTCTGAACCAGTTTTGATAGTCTCACCCACTCTCTGCGTGCAGAAAGTGAAGCCGGGCCAGAGTTTCTTGGTACCTGGTGGGATGAAACAGGTTTCAGAAATATCTTCCTTTAACATGGGAGAAGCAGCTGTAGAGGAACAGGACCCTCAAGCACTAAGACTTCACTCAGTTCCGATAACCTCACCCACTCTCTGGGATCAGAAAGTGGAGCGGGTCCAAATTTCCTTGGTACCTGGTGGGATGAAACATGTTTCAGGAATATCTTCCTTTAACACGGGAGAAACGGCTAAAAAGGAACATGACCCTCAAGCACTTAGTCTTCAGTCAGTTCCAATAACCTCACCCAATCTCTGGGATCAGAAAGTGAAGCGGGTTCACATTTCCTTGGTACCTGGTGGGCAGGAACAAATGGTGGACTTATCATTCTCTGTCACTGGAGAAACAGCGATAGAGGAACATACACGCTCTCATACCTGGGGAGATAGGTATGTGTCCTTAGGCAGGTCAAGTAATATGACTAAAATAAGGTTGTGTATGAGGTTGGCAACCTCATCATGCAAAACTATTTGCTATAGACCTCATTGCAAGCAGAGTGTAGGCTTTAATGCAAGCTCTTTGCCAGGAGGCAAGCTACAATGCAGGGTCCACAAGGAGGAACATAAGAGAGGGAAGATCATACGAGCAGGATTGCTTAACATACCTCAACTCCTTGACAATGAGGAAACGGATAGACGTGTGTTGATTACAGGCATACCGTTCGACAGAGGGAAAAGAGGAAACACTGAGATTGAATTAACAAGAGATATGAAACAGGAAGGTATTAGCAGACAGAAGAGAATAGTCGGCTCAACTTAAGTTAGCCGTAGGCATAACTTTTAAAAGGGGGCCTATGTCACGAAGTGTATTCGCCTTCTTTTCTCTCTGTCAATCTTTTCTCCTACCAAAACATTCCTTTTCTCTAAATTCTCTAGAATATCTACCTCTCATCAGAACACATCAGGAGATCTCCCATTTCTTCTGAAATTCCTTTTTCTTAAATCTAGGTTACCAGCAAACCGCTGTGAACTTCCGCGCCTTGAATAATTACAGTTTAGCCAATGGATAGGCCGCGCAGTATATTGTCCTTTGACCTTAGCAACCACCATGGAGTCTCGCCTGGTATCAAATGCCACGTACCGGCCAGTTTGTGTGTGTGTTTGGGGGATGGAACGTAATGTCAAAAATAGGTCAGGCGCCCCACCCCTAACGTAGGCAAATTAACGCCACCAAACAGAAACCTGGAGGAATTTTGGCGCGATTCTCAAAGCGCAGGCATATTCTGGTAAGCGGCATTCTCTCGCTAGCCGGCAGACTGACCTGGACAAAAATGGTCCTGTCTAAGCAATTGCAGAGGGGAACGGTCCAATTTTAACACAGAAATGGTGCTTGCCTGAGCAATCCAGCAGGTTGCCATACCAGAAGATTAAACCATAAGCAGTGTTCTCAAGGGCAGACATACTCCATCCCAGTTGGTGATGAGCCCTGTGTCAAGACGGAGAAGAAGCAACTTGCCATCCTCTGAAACCCTAAAAAGAACTTGCGGGACCTGGAGTGCTGGGCCATATTGAACCCGTGACAACAAGACTACATAAATTCAGCATCTGAGATGAGTATCTGGAACATGCCAGCAGAACCACTACCGAATATTCATATTGTCCTGTGATGACAAATTAATTCTGACATGGTTCAGAACCATTCATAGATTAGGGAACATATCTTATAGTTGTACATTTGAATATAATGTAAGATTCAATTTTCATTTTTGTAAACTTTACATAACCGAGTCTGTTGTTATTTTTTTGTAATATTTAATTGGGTTGTATAGTTTTAGTAACATAAATCTACACCCTGGGGGCAGAGCCAAAATTAAATAACACTATTGGGTCGGGATATTTTTAATGTGGCTGGGCACCAAATCTCTTATCCATCTATATGTACTATACATAGTCCTTTGTAGGATATCGGATAAAGAATTTATCGCCTAGAGAATATCCTGTTTAGTTTCACCAGAATTCTCTTAGAAAGTTTTTTTGAGTGGACTAATTCCCGAGGAGAGACCGTGCATTCAACTTGCAGTCTGGAAGAGTTTCCTCTAGAGATTATCTTTTATTCTTCCATCAAGTCTGTCATACTTACACTTTCTCCCTCTAAACAAAAACCATTTCGCTACACCAATGTCAGGATGTTATACTTAATAGGTAGAATATAGGTAGGTATTGATTAACTTCACCAGTCTTCGGTTATCCCTCGACTATGACGAGAATGTACCAAATAAGTGTTATACCAGATGAAGAGCTACAGTAAAATACTATTTTCGTTGTTAATCACAGGATTTCAATGAAAATGCACAGAATTAAGCTACATTATAGATAAGCATAATGAATAGTTTGATGGTATTGCATCATTTGTTGCCATGGAAACGCTTTCATATTGAATTCTATTGTTCTATTTCAATTTGCTAAGGCCTTTTTATTTATTAATTTATCAATACCAAATTTGTACAAAATGTTTAACATTATATTTTAAAAATTTTGTCAGATTGAATTTAAAAAAAATAATAATTTATGTGCATTCTGAGACATAGAACTTTAAAGTTCATGAGGAAATGGCTAGGGGTACCACCAGGTCTGTCAAACGTAGCACTGTACTGCAAAGAGTCAAAACGTGTGCTTCCTTTCAAGTCAGTTGTTGAAGAGTACAAAGTGGGAAAGGCAAGGCTCACAATGATGCTGCGTGAGTCAACAGATAACGTGGTTACGTACATTCAGCCCACACTGAAAACGGGAAGGAAGTGGAAAGCGGAAGAAGCTGTTAATGCTGCCCAAGAGTCGCTCAAGCTGAGAAAGGTAATCGGATACACACAGACAAATAGATGGAGATTTGGCCATGGAGACATCGGCTGGTGGTCCAAGGCATCAAGCAGGGAGCGCAGAAACATGTAGTTCAGGAGATACGAGGAGCTGAGAATGATAAGAGGTTGCAAAAGGCGGTGCAGCATGCCCAACAAGGCCAATGGACTACATGGGAAGGAGCCCCCTGCAAAGGTCCTTGATATGGAATGATATATGGCATATGGCACCTCTTAAGCGCAGCTTCATTATTAGATCAATGTATGACCTCCTGCCATCGGCCACAAACCTTGTGAGATGGGGAAAGTCGGATGATGAGCAGTGCCTCCTGTGCCATGAGAGGGAGGCACTTAAACACGTGCTCTCAGCTTGCAAGGTGTCATTAGGGCAAGGGCGACACCCATTGCGCCACAACAAAGTGCTAAATGAGCTGGCTGCGAACACAGATCTGGCAAGAATGAAGGCGAATAGCAAAGTCAGGCCCAGTACCGCAAATACATACTTTCTGAGAGCAGGAAAGTCAGCACACCCCAAACCGAGTAAGTCAGGTAGCAGTTTACCATCTATTCTTGACCGTGCAAATAACTGGGAGATGGCGGTAGCTCTACCTGGACGAGGGGCATATCCAGAGAATATCAGAAAATCTCGAAGACAACCGGATATAGTGCTGCATTCTTCATCATCGCATCAAATTATCTTGATTGAACTGACCGTGCCATTTGAATCCAGATTGGACGAGCAACATTCGTTCAAAGCTGCAAAGTCTAATGATCTGGCCTCGGGTCTCAGACACGATGGGTTCACTCCAAGCGTCATGGCTGTTGAGGTGGGTGCAAGATGGCTCGTAGCTGCGTCAGTGTATGATTTATTGAAACTTTTGGGGCTGAGGGGATAGCCGAGAACAAGGGCACTGAAGAGGCTTAGTGAGACTGCAGAGAAGGCCTCATGCTAGCTGTGGAACAAACGCAACTAGCTATGGAACTCGGGAAAGTAATATCTAGCCCTTGATATGGATTTTTCTAAGTCCGCAATACACAGAGTTTTTCGTTGTATTGGTGAAAGGAAGGCGGTTCTACAGGTAATCTGCGGTGCATGTTATAGGAGGTGTGTGACGGATGAAAATGAGGCTACCCTTGAATCTCACCGAGGGCCCTCAAATTTTGATGTAATCTAATCGCCAACGTGGGTCCTACGTGGAATCCCCCACACGTGTTAATTAGTATGCAAATAGTTATCATGCTGGCAGCAACGTCATTCGCTTTTGTCTTATTTTGGTTTAGCCACGCCTACTGTCTTCTCTCTCGAGCTATTAAAAACAAACTATCTCTGGATCTCTTGCTGTCATCCCTTCAACGAGGCGTCGCCAGAAGCGACAAGCGGTCAGTTATCAAAGACTGTTGTAGTCACTGTAGTGGATTTGATGGTACTGTATGGTTGTGATATTACCTAGTGTGATGCATGAGGTCAGCTGTGAAGGCTCCTGAGATAAATGTAGCTGTGAATTTACAGAAGGCCCTTCTTGCTACCACTTACGACCTCACACATATCGTTTTTTACTAATGAATGTGGCTACGTTAAAAATCTAGGGTACTGAAATGTAAGGTGTTGTATTAGTATATACAAACACACACACAGATATTTAATAAGTCTAATAATATTAATAAAATTTATAACACACTGAACTAACTCAAGCTGTTTAAAATTTTGATATTAAATTTTCTTTAAGTTTATTTGTTCTGAACCAAGGTTTTATTTTGGTCAGAACATATGAAAGGTTTTGAAATTATGAACGAAATGCATGAATATATGGCATAATAAATGAAAGGTGTGTACATATGAATTTTACAAGACTAGTTAATATTACTACTGTTTATATTTGTAATTTATCTGGGAGAACGATTAATGGATGTGCTGTTGGGGTGGCTTCATCACTCCCAGTCTATGACTACCAAACATTGTCCATTTACTGATGGGAAAAATACAAGTTTATTTCCCAACATGGTATGTTCTAGTTGATGGGAATATAATTGGGTGTTAGTTATTAAATAAGTTGGTGAATGTCCAGCAGGCCAGACGCTCACGTATCTTGACTGAGTAGTTCTGGTGCTGGAATCTGGTGGCCCCACCTCTCCGTGCTTGGGGGCAATATAGGCTGCTCTGCCAAAATTTTAGACTGCACGGGTCCACACTTGTATTTTTCAACATAGCATTTGACACCACTTTGGTGCCAAATAAAAAAACTCACAGTTCTGAAATAAAAGTATTGGGTCATGTGTCAGAACTCTACCTCCTGAGCCACTTCTACACACAACACTACACAACAACACCACATAGACGGGGTCAGATCTCTCTGACCATACATCACATCTTACCAAGTTGGTTTCACATAGTATAAGTTCCCCAAGACTACATATTCTGAAATATGTTCATTAACTTCCTGCCATTGAATAGGATAGGTGATATGTTCCACTGATCTCAACACTTGATCCGCCCTTCATAATTCTTGCTGGCGTTTATGTATTTTGTTTGTCTCTAGACCCTGAACTGGGGCTGGGGGTCTAGAGCGAATCCTTACTTGTTGTAAGGGATAGATTATGATATGGCAGTATCAAATCACTCGAAACATTAAACAATATTAAAATATACAAAGAAAAACTTTCAGTCTTACCAGAATTATGAATAGAGAACACAGTTATATGCTAGCAAAACTCAGCTGAGCTGCTGGCTCTAGTATGGCGTCCCTCTAAATATTGCAATTAGCTTCTTGGAGTTACACCACTGAAGAATTACTGTGTCTACTACTGGACAATTTATGATGAATGGCAAAGATGCGCGTCTGAGCGCCGATAATATGTTTATTTGTGGCCAATCACCGCCTTTCCTCCTTTTCAAACTTCAAACCTCCTACCAAAATTTAATTTCAGTCATACCTCAGTCAAGTATGTATTATTGTCTGTTGGTCCGTCTGTCTCTACTTGCGTTTTTTACAAAAACACACTTGTTTATACATGCATTTCCTACACGAATCTGCCTCTAGAGTTATTTTTAGCCACAACTTTCCACTAATTCCCCCTCTCTTTCATTCATCTAGATTTTAGCACTTGAGTCTCAAGGCCGCAATTTTTTGAAAATTAGTGACATGTTTTTGTTTCAATGCAGTCGCTCGCTGATATGAACAACACAGTCTTTTGTCAATATCTTCATTATTATCTATCCGTCTGTATAAATGAAAGCATATTATTTCTCTGCTCAAGATGGGCCATCCGGCCAGCTAGGTTTTATATTCCTAACATTATTATTAAGAAAAAGTTATTTTTCAAGGTTAGTTGTTTTTTTTTTTTTTGAAATATGTTCGAGCATCTTCTGTAATGCGTTTGCCGCTGAATTCAAATAAAAGGACTAAGTATCGCAAAAGCGTCCAAGAAATGACTGTTGCGTATAATAACTAAGGTCCATTTTGTCAATTTCTTTACCTTGTGTCAACTTGGGGACGTGAATTTTTTTCCTTTCCCTACCAATTGCGTCTTTTTAGCCTTGCAAGTTTCAAGCACGTGTTCAGTCATATTTTTCTTTTTGATCTCCGTTCTCATCCCGTCTACAAGGGTAAACGTTCTGCCTTCGCGTCTAACAAGTTAGTTTCCATGGCGGGTGGTGACCCGCGGCATGGGCGATCATGTCTCCTAGTAGCTTACGCATTATTTTTATCCCTACATTTTATCTTTGGAGATATTTTAACGTTGTATGACGGTTAATTTTATCACACACACAAAGAGCGAACAGAGTTTTAACACCTCTGGTTAGCACGTGAACGCGAACCGTCTAAAGAGAGTTAGAAATCTCTGCAGGACGAAGAGGAACGGGGGAGTCTGGCGGTAAAAGTTGTGAAACAGAGCCTTTTAATTCAGATTTGAACGAAAAACTTCCCGAGAATTTGCCAGAGGCGAGAAATTTCACGTGTAGATAACTTTTCTCATCCATTTAATATATAAACGCATCCCTTAAAATTAAGTTATCAGTGGCGCCAGAGAGTTGAAGAAAGCACTAGCTCGCATATAGAACCAAATTACAAATCTTGGACTTATTTGTATATGTGGAGGCAAATTCATCTTTTGTGCGCGGTAATAATATATTAGAAGTTTGGGTGATTTTAATTGTTAAGGTGTTTCCATTATATTTCACTGAGTTTTTATCTGTGTTAATTAAATAACGTATCGCAAAGTTTACCAGCTATAAATGTAAAAATTAACCACTCACGATTTTTCTCAGTAAGTTAGTTGCTTATTCTTTACAGGACGTGGCAATCAACCTCAGCTTTTATTGGCTGTTTGTGATTTTTCTAGGCAATTTTTTTTCATTCAGTAGTTTGCCATTGCTTTCTGAACGGTACGGCGCTTATACCAGTGTTAAAAATCCACACAAAGCGATCTGCTACCAAACCGCCTGCAGCAGGTTTCGAACCTGGTATATCTGGATTATGAAACTGCGTTCATATCCATTAGGCCACAGACGCCGACTTTCTCAGTAAGAGATACTTTAAATAAATTAATAGACACTAGGCGGTGGATAATTTTAGAGTACGCGATTTATTTCTATTCCATCTGGTGAATAAATTTTAAAGTGACTAGTGATCATATCTCATGCTAGGAGCGACGAGATTAGCTAGGCACTTGTGGGGTTTAAAATTTAATTTAATAACGGAGCGCTTAACTAGTCATACCTAGGTGTGTTAGATTATGATATTAATAATATTGTTAAAGCATTTTATTTTTTCTTCCTATACATAATCCAGGCTGATCCTACCCTGCGATCCAGCGTTTTTCTTTGATTTGATGTTCCTACCAGCATATCAATAATTATTGTTATGACCAGCTTCATGTTGTGACCCCTGCACGGTCCACTCCTCTATTTATGACGAGAAGCAAAAGCAAGACACAGAAACAATAATAGATAAAATATTTAAACTGGTATTGAACATTCCCAGAATCCAATTTTTTTTCTGACATCATAATATATTTAACATTCGGCTGAAGCCGTAAGTCAGTACATTTTATCTGACCACTGACCGGAGTTTTTTCCTGGTGTTCCTTCATCGGATTTATTTAAGAGAACTCAATGTTCGTATTCCGTTCCCACCTCAACGAACAGTAGATTTTATCAGTTAACATTTTTCCCCATCACGTCACTGAGTGTCTGATAAGGGTGGATTTAGGATGACGTCAAATTACCACCCCTATCGACACCAGGTATTAACGTGCAAGATGTGGGTGTCTTATCTGGTTTATAATGTTGCTGTGTATGTTGCAGTAGAGTAGTTCACAGGGTACAACACAGGCAACATGATGTGTAGAGTCATAGAAATGGTAACTTCGTTGTATAATTTTTACCATTTATTGCACGCCACAAAAACAGTCATGATATTTATGACATCAACATAGTTCAACGAGTTCAGCATTCAAATCATATTAGCCGATAGTCATCTAGGATTCAATACTCAATAGTTGTATTGTAAACAGATAGCTTCTGTATGTTCGATATCCTAAAGTTCTGGTTCGTGAAACTGTATAAATAATATATATATAACTTCTGCAACAGTGTCAGCTGCAGCTCAACAATGTTCATAGACAATAATAAATATTCCCTTCCTGATGCTAGCAGATCAGATGTATACAATAAGTTCGTTTACTGTCTGCACGTGAATAGCATACATGGATTACAGGTCAGCTCGACCTTTATAACCTTCCTAAGTCTAACCATCTGACTTGGACGTGATCTCTGATATAACGAATCCTGGAACACAGACAATAGTCTTGTTGGTCTAGAGCGACCCATATATATAACTAGTTCAGGTATAAAGATACCGGTGACTTAATCCTAGTCAAAGTACCTCTCCATTTTGAAACACTCAGGCGAGCAAAAAGGCGACAAACTGACGAACCTCTAGATGATAGCATAAAGTTCGATACAAGAGGAATCACCTTATTTCGGAAAATCAACCATGAACATATGCCTCCAGGCAGGCTTGAATAATACTGGGAAATAGTCTAGTTAGCTAACTAACTCACAAAGACAATGTATTTCCCTCAGAGAATCACAAGACGCAGGTCGCGTCTGCTCGCTACTCAGACCATTTCTAAAACTGCCAGTTTTTGACATGCGCAGAACTCATCTACGTGAGTATCAATTCACACAAAGCGATTTTAAGAACATTCGAGATAAAAGTCTTACACAGTCGCGCCTTTTATGGTCATGAACAGAAGCGTTAAGACAGATTTTCAGACATCTACCATAGTTGACTGATACTACCAAATAAGGAGATATGGTCACGCTTCGTTCAAGAAATTATAGACCGAACGTGTCTCTATACAAGAGGCGGCAAACTCCTAAAAAATTGTAGTCTCAATAACTCGGATTATGTCCCTTTGACCGTAAAAAACATAATACACATTTCAGTCAAAAAATGATCATACATACAAAAAATGATCATACAAAGACTTTGGAAAAAGTAATTATTTGTGCGTAACATTACCGCACCCTCCCGGGAAAAAAAATGAAACATTTATTTTAAAAATCCTGGAGCCGAAAAAATCAAGGCTCCTAACGCACGTATGATGCGCGGATATATACCTAACAAAATAGCTCAACACTTGGAGCGAAACTGAGATCATATCTCAGATCCTTAGAGAAAAAATTTATCTAAGTATACGCTTATATATTCCAGGAAGGTGCCACCAACACACGCCACAATGATGGCAACATCATAATAAAAGTCAAATTATTCTCATACCAATATATGAAATTAAATATATTATTATGATATCATACAATGTGTTGCAAATAGCGGTGTAATTTACTAATATACCGCACTATATTATTACATTATATAAAGCAACAGTAATTAATAAGTAATACATGTGTTGATCTTCGTTGACATAAAACATTCAATAGAAGAAGATGTGGACATCATCCGCTCCCAATCTAGGACAGGACTTGATATCCTCAAAGTTCCACAATGGACATAATGTCGCAGACTTCAATGATGTGCTGCGAAAATATCAATAACACAAATCTTAAAGACAACTGGTAAATCTCTTAATACAATTATGCAAATATATTATGTAAATGTGGCCGAGTGATCTTTTGGCCCGTATATCACTAACTAAGCCTTCTTAGATAATTACATGGTACAATGTTATAAATTTCCCTCAAAAAAGTGAGAAAAAATCTACTAACATGTATTTATAATATTGGACTGTATATCAGGAAATATATATATATGACAGAAGAATCATGTGGAATCGTGTGGGCATCTGGACAGAATGTCTGCCATCACATTATCCGAACCACGGATAGCTCGAACCGAGAAATGAAATGGTTGAAGAGCTATGGCATAACGAGTGGACCTCGAGCTCTTCAAGTTTTTGCTCTGAATAGCAGTAAGCACTTTCTGGTCGGTTTCCACAATGAAGTGTGCGCCTAGAAGAAATCTTTGTAACTTCAGAATAGACCATACCATAGCCAATAACTCACGGTCTAAAACCGAGTAATTCTTTTCTGCAGCATTTAATTTCCTAGAGATATACATCACCGGATGCAGAGTATCAGAATACTCCTGCATTAGTGCCGCCCCAATCCCAGTTGACGAGGCGTCACTTCGAAGAACAAAAGTCTTCTCAATAGCAGGTAACCTAAGAATAGGCGGAGATGAAAATAGGGCTTTAACCTGGTCCAATGAGGATTGACATTCTTTAGACCAGCGGATCAGATTAGGCGACCCTTTCTTCAATAAAGTAGAAAGCGGTGCCATAATGGAGGACAGATTCGGAATGAATCGTCCGTAGAATTGGATCAAACCTAATAGACTCCTTACTTGTTTCTTCGTCTTAGGGACCGAAATGTTAAGTATTTTTGACACATTGTGGTCCTCTGTCTTTAAAAGACCATGACCAACCCGATGACCTAGGAAAGAAATCTCACTAAATCCTATAAAGGCTTTAGAGGGTTTTGCAGTCAAGTTATACTCGCGAAGAGTAGACAGTAATTCGTATAAACCCAAATAGTGATCTTCCCAGGAATCACTGAATAGACAGATATCATCTAGGTATGCTATGACATCTGTACGATATGCGAGAATTCGCCGCATCATGCGTACGAATGTAGCAGGGGCGTTCATAAGACCAAAAGGCATGAAATTCCATTGGAATAAACCCCTAGGTGTAGAAAAAGCTGTAAAAGGTTTGGCACGTTCAGTTAGCGGGACTTGCCAATAACCTTTAGACAAATCTAGTTTGGTAAAGAATCTAGAATTAGAAAGTTTATTGAGTAGCTCTTCTAATGAAGGCATAGGTTCAGCATCGAACTTCGTAACTTGGTTCAATTTGCGATAATCTACGCAAATGCGAATGTTATTATCCTTCTTTCGAACAATAACCATAGACGAAGAGTATGCTGAAGTGGATGGTTCAATGATTTCCAAACGTATCATTTCATCCAATTCTTTTTCGACTTGAGACTGGAAATGGATAGGTATTGGATAGGGTCTGACTCTGATAGGATTGTGATCAGTTAGCACAATGTCATAATCAATGACATGTGTGTGTCCCGGGATGTCTGTAAGAACATCCTGAAATGTTTGCAACATCGAAGAAACTTGTCGATGTTCCTCAGCGGAAAGATTTGGAGAAACGGTCACGTTTTTCCAAGATTCCGTAGAATAAAGTGGGACCATAGAAAGAGGAAGATTGACATCAGAAAAAGTAGTTTCCTCATCCTGTATAACTGACAGAGATGAGTACTGACCATGAGGTGCTTGAGAATTGTCCGTTGCCTGGAAAATAGGCTGCAAATAGTCAGGTCTTTCATAAAATTCCGTAAGCATATTTATGTGGAAAGTTTTATGCTTTCCATAAATATCGACAACATAGTCGACATCAGAAATTTTGGAGACTATTGCATATGGACCTTTCCATGCAATTAGAAGTCTGTTCTCCCTTGAAGGAAGTAGAACGAGAGCTTTGTCACCTGGACAAAGTTGTCGTAGACATCTATTCTTATTTGCAAACTGCCTTGCCTTTTCTTTAGCAAATTCGGAAGATGAAGTTGCTAGTTTGCATGCCTCGATGATCTTTTGCCTAAGAGCAATGACGTACTCATAAGAAGATTGAGTTTCATCGCTAATATTATCGGCAGTGATTAGATCGTGAAGTAAAGACATAGGGCCGCGCGGTTGCGCGCCAAAGACAAGTTCAAAAGGGGAAAACCCCGTATGTTCATTGGGGACCTCTCTATATGCAAAGAGAGCCGCGGGTAAGACCCTGTCCCAATCCTGAGGATGATCCTCAGTTATTTTACCAAGTAAAGTTTTCAGAGTCCTATTTAAACGTTCGACCAACCCATTAGACATTGGGTGATAGATACTGCTGAGAGACCTTTTAATGTGTAGCATAGACATTACCTGTGACATAGTGTCTGATATAAGTTGAGTGCCATGGTCTGACAATATTTCTCCGGGAAAACCCAAGCGAGAAAATATCAGCCAAAGAGCGTCTGCGATGTCAGCAGTTGAGATGCTCTTGAGAGGTATTGCCTCTGGCCAACGTGTGCACATATCGACACATGTAAGAATAAATTGATGTCCTCTAGCCGACTTAATTCTAAAAGGACCGATAATATCTATTGCCATTTTTTGAAAAGGGCGAATAGGAATGTCAGCAGCCTGGATAGGCGCAGCATGTCGTGGTCCTTTAGATTTGACCTCCTGACATACTTTGCAAGAGCGACAGTACATTCGTATGTCCTTGCTCACAAATGGCCAAAAGAAAGCCGCAAGAACCCTCGACTTTGTACGGGAAAAACCCATATATCCAGCACATTGCGAGTCATGAGCATGTTGCAATATTTGCAATCTCATGCTCTTAGGCACAAGAATTTGTGAATGAGTGGACGTAGTCGAGTCTTGTACCATACGTACAAGTACGCCGTTCTTCATAGAAATCCAAGACTTTCTATTAGTATTTTGATTAGGATCACCTTTTTTTGCTAGAATGAAGAATTTTTGTAAAGAAGGATCTTCTTCTTGCAATTTGATAAATGAGTCACGTGTAATAGTCAAGTGACTATCTTGGTCATTTACTTCATCATTATTAGTTAATGAAGTTTGAGGTGGATCCAGAGCATGTGCTCTTGTGACCACCGCATTGGTAGCTTCAATGTTTTGCTCTTCCCAAACAGCAATCTGCTGTGGGGTACATTCCCTAACTCCGTGAATACGACCAATAATAAGGTCCGCAATAGGATTTGGAAGTAGACACGCGTGGACCTCTCCCGTGAAGAAAGGAGTAGCAATATGTATTATAGCAGTAGGATACTTTTCCAACGTGCCACCAAATGTGACACATTTGATGACCTTTCCTGTAGCACAGGATGGATCTACAAGAGATTGCCTAACGCCGACAGTAGTACATCCAGAATCAAACAACACCGAGACTGGATTACTATTTACAAGCCCCTTATGTAATATAAGAGAACCTCTCCCATCATGAGCAACATTAGCAGGAAGAGCGGGCAAAGGATGACCACAGCTTAGAGTACTAACGGTCTTCGGATCAAATAAAGTACTGCATTGGATACATTTATTTGCCCTACCAAAATCAAAAGATGAGCATCCGATAGCATTATGGTCCTTATCATTATTAACCTGCTTATCTACTCCCTGAGATTCTTGTTGAACAGAGTTTGTCTGTTGATATCTTTTTCTCTTATGTTGCGATCTACCGCGACCATTATTGCCTCTGCAATTATCATTAACGTCCCTACTGTAATTTTTATCCTGGTTTGAGTTCCAGTTTCCATAACTGTCATTACAATCTCTATGCTGTTGAGAACCTCTATTATCCTGGTATTGAGGTCTCTGAGAAAAATATTTTCCTCTATACCGATTACCTTTGTGAAAATTTCTAAAGTTAACCGGAGTAGAATACCGTGTAGTATTAGGTTGTCTCCAGTTCTGGGAAGAAGAATCACCCTGGAATTGATTACTATGGTTCTGGGCATAATTACGATTACTCTTTTTATTGAAATTTAGCTGGCTACCCTGAAATTTACGCATAAAATTTGGGCCATAAGGTGCTGCCGAAGCAACTGGCAGACCTTCTTTCACCTTAGAGTTGCTAATGGTTATGTGCGGATGCGCAGTAACATACTGGCTACAGTATTCTTCCATTTCTTTTATGTTTTTAGGCTTACGCTCATGAAGAAAAGAAAGAAAAGCTTCATTAACGGAAGACATGACCTTGTCTCTAAGTAGTAAGTCCATAAGAGCTTCAAATGTACTCTCTGTCTTAGACAACTCAACCCATCGTAAAAAAGTAAGACGGATGCCTGAGATGAATTCAGAGAATTCAACTCCAGTTTCTGGTAACATGCTTTTAAATTTAAGACGATATCCGTCCTCGTTAAGTTGGTACTTCTTTAACAATGCCGCCCTGACAACCTCATAGTTGTTTTTGTCAGGCACATCTACCATACTCAACAAAGTCAAAGCATCACCTCTAAGTATCTTGGACAGATGATAAACATATAATGTTTTATCTATATTATGCACATTACATGCACTTTCAAATCTATCTAGATAAAATGTTATATCATCGATTGAGGGATTAAATGCTGGTAGATTAAGCTTGAAATCCTTAGCATTAGTCTTATCTGACACCTTATTTGCATCATTAGCATTACCAGCGTTCAATAACTTTAACTTCTCTAACTCTAAAGCTATGAGTTTTTCTTCATGCTCCATTTTTGCTTTTCTCTCATCAGCTTCTCTTTGTAACCTTCTTTCTTCAGCCTCAGCTTGTTTTTCTAATCTTTTATTTTCAGCCTCTATTTCAAGTCTCTTATTTTCAGCCTCTTTTTCAAGTCTCTTATTTTCAGCCTCTTTTTCAAGTCTCTTATTTTCAGCCTCAGCCTGAAGTCTCTTCTCCTGAGATTCTGCTTCTCTTTTTTGTTTTTCCATTTCCATTTGTAATCTTTTCTCATCCACTTGCATCTGCAGTTTTAAATTTTCAGCATCTATTCTCTTTTGTTCAGTTAGTTCTTTCATTTTCTTTTCCTCCGACTTCAATGCTTTGGCATATTGAACAGTCGCAAATTCTTCTAATTTATCACCTGTCTTCCCAAGGGCTTTACCCTGCTCAATAAAGTACTCAAATGTAGACATGATGTCTAAAATGTGAGTACAGAACCTGAAATAATTAATTATCTTATTTCAATCTTAATAGCAACAAGACTTAATAAAGTGCTTGTATAATCACTATGTTTACCCCAATCTCTGTGGGAAACAAGACTTGACACCAACTTGTATTATCAAATGTATAATAATATCACAAGTCACTTCTTAATCATCAGTGCACTACCCAAATCAGTGCATAACCATCAGTTATTTATCATAACTGCACTACAATAGTGCATAAGCAAAAAACCACCAGTTAGTTATGATAAGTGCACTATAGACCAATAGTGCATGAGCATATATGTAACAATAGTGAAAGCTAACTATGCAAGAACTATGCAAACAATAACAAGACAATGTAAACAATAACAAAGGTCACCAACAATGTAAACAATAACAAAGATCAAAGTCAATGTAAACAACAACAAAGATCAAAGTCAATGTAAACAATAACAAAGATCAGAGTCAATGTAAACAATAACAAAGATCAAAGTCAATGTAAACAACAACAAAGATCAGAGTCAATGTAAACAATAACAAAGATCAAACAATACGAAAACATTCGCATAAGTCAAATAAATAAACAGCGAAACTAAAAAGAAATGTGATGACAAAATGCGAAGATATGACAAACAAATGACGCTACAGTGTATACACAAAAATATACGTAAAGAACTGAATAATAGAAAAGGGGAGACCTACAAATACAAACAATCGAAATCGAAACTAAAACAGAAAGAAAGAGAGAAAAGGAAAAAAAAAATATACAAAAAACAAAAATAAAGCACAACTCGTCACAACTAAACAGATATAGCAACGATTGTCGCTAGCAAATTTCACAGTAGGAAATTCGCACAGTCCCTAACGAAAACGCTAACAGTAGAACCTCTGTGGCGTGGTATCTTCTACTGAAAGACACCGCCCAACCGAGAAAACCCGCTGAATATAAACATATAAATATACAAATACAAATAACATATAACATGTAATTAATAGCAAAAAGTGTGAAAGAATTTAGAAGGCTCAGCTAGAACATAAGGGCACAGTTCACAAACAAAACAGGCCACTTAACTTCTATGTATCCACAACGTCAGCACAGTTCAGAACAGGATGTGATCAGCATTCTTAGGACAATGATCCAACGTTGATCCATATCTGCTCTCGTAAACTGCCATGACGAAGGAAATGAGCTTCTAACAGGAAACAGCTTCTGAACTTGACCTTCTGAATTCTACAAATTGACTTGAGCACTTGACCTTCTGAATGTTATAAATTGCTCAAATCGGCACTTGACCTTCTGAACCCGCAACAGTACGTCTGAGACCGGAACAGTTGTTACGGCACTTGTCCTTCTTCCTAACAGATCAGGAAATCCATTCGCTCGGTACTTGTCCTTCTAGTTGTAGACAAACTTCAATACAGCCGAGCAGCGCCGGGTAGTTTCAAAATATCAACAACTGTCAGTAATGCCGCGTCTTTCAAAAAATTTCATCAAAGGTGATGAATAGAAACTGCAACGTTGTCTTGTAGTCTGCTGATGATGTTTGGGTTTGTTGACCCCCTTGAGAGTTGGTACCAGAATAAACCAACTTTTGGCCACCATGAATTGATAAGGGTGGATTTAGGATGACGTCAAATTACCACCCCTATCGACACCAGGTATTAACGTGCAAGATGTGGGTGTCTTATCTGGTTTATAATGTTGCTGTGTATGTTGCAGTAGAGTAGTTCACAGGGTACAACACAGGCAACATGATGTGTAGAGTCATAGAAATGGTAACTTCGTTGTATAATTTTTACCATTTATTGCACGCCACAAAAACAGTCATGATATTTATGACATCAACATAGTTCAACGAGTTCAGCATTCAAATCATATTAGCCGATAGTCATCTAGGATTCAATACTCAATAGTTGTATTGTAAACAGATAGCGTCTGTATGTTCGATATCCTAAAGTTCTGGTTCGTGAAACTGTATAAATAATATATATATAACTTCTGCAACAGTGTCAGCTGCAGCTCAACAATGTTCATAGACAATAATAAATATTCCCTTCCTGATGCTAGCAGATCAGATGTATACAATAAGTTCGTTTACTGTCTGCACGTGAATAGCATACATGTATTACAGGTCAGCTCGACCTTTATAACCTTCCTAAGTCTAACCATCTGACTTGGACGTGATCTCTGATATAACGAATCCTGGAACACAGACAATAGTCTTGTTGGTCTAGAGCGACCCATATATATAACTAGTTCAGGTATAAAGATACCGGTGACTTAATCCTAGTCAAAGTACCTCTCCATTTTGAATCACACAGGCGAGCAAAAAGGCGACAAACTGACGAACCTCTAGATGATAGCATAAAGTTCGATACAAGAGGAATCACCTTATTTCGGAAAATCAACCATGAACATATGCCTCCAGGCAGGCTTGAATAATACTGGGAAATAGTCTAGTTAGCTAACTAACTCACAAAGACAATGTATTTCCCTCAGAGAATCACAAGACGCAGGTCGCGTCTGCTCGCTACTCAGACCATTTCTAAAACTGCCAGTTTTTGACATGCGCAGAACTCATCTACGTGAGTATCAATTCACACAAAGCAATTTTAAGAACATTCGAGATAAAAGTCTTACACAGTCGCGCCTTTTATGGTCATGAACAGAAGCGTTAAGACAGATTTTCAGACATCTACCATAGTTGACTGATACTACCAAATAAGGAGATATGGTCACGCTTCGTTCAAGAAATTATAGACCGAACGTGTCTCTATACAAGAGAAGGCAAACTCCTAAAAAATTGTAGTCTCAATAACTCGGATTATGTCCCTTTGACCGTAAAAAACATAATACACATTTCAGTCAAAAAATGATCATACATACAAAAAATGATCATGCAAAGACTTTGGAAAAAGTAATTATTTGTGCGTAACAGTGTCATAGTCAACTGAGACTAGACCCCACTGGAACAATATTTTACCATATAACTTCCCAGGACTGTGCCACCACAATAGAAACACTTATCCAAAGAAAATACCTGCAGTGAAAAGAAATAATAAACAAGCAGAATTACTACGCCTCAATCGCTACGACTTCCCCGAAACAATAGCAGTCAGCTCATCGGAGATGTCTGGGGAGGCCATTGAACACTTAATATGACTGTTTAGTTTAATAACTGCTTGTGTTTAAATTTCGAGGAGAGTATGCAGAGTCACCATTTGGTAAGCATAAATGTGAGTGGACCACTTTACTGTCTGTGTGAGCGAACGGATATTCTCGTATATATACTGAAGCACATTAAAAACGCACCACTATTATATATACTGATGCCGAGAAGCTGGCAAAAAAAAGTGTGGGAATGGATTTTCCCCGTGTTTGCCATGCGGTAGAGAGCGAACGGCTGCTGGAATGGAAAGTGCAAGATTCAACCCATGGGTGTGTGTACAGACTACATGAAAACGATGAAAGTTACACGTGCAACACGATTCTCAACAGCTATGACCCTGAAAATGTGTACGCGTTGTGGCAGTATACTCGGTATAAAAAGGCCGTTGAGACAAAACACCCAGTACATGTGCTTGAAATGCCACGACTATCTGAAAACGACCGCCAACGAGCCATTGGTATGTTGGAGACCGGAATGAGCTCGCGGGCCATTGCCAGAAGGATGAATTGCCACCACAGCACTATTGTACGTCTCAATGAACGTTACGGAACCACTGGCAGTGCCCCGGATAGACTTCGGAGTGGCCAACCACGAGTTACTACCCCTGCGCAAGATCGTCATATTGTGCTGAGTCACCTAAGGAATTGACTCTCCCGGCAAGTCAAACAGCAAGAGCAATAGTGGGTAGACATGGGCAAGTCTCTCGAATGACAGTCATACGACGACTCAGAGATACAGGCCTTACTGCAAGACGACCTTATGTTGGGCCAAACTTGACTCACAGACATCGTTAGCAGCGCCTGCAATGGGCAGAGCAACATATCAGATGGACTAGACTGCAGTTGAATGCTGTCCTATTCACAGACGAGAACAGATTCAACATATCCTTTGCAGATGGACGTATGCGGATTTAGCGACGGTGTGAAGAGCGCTTTGCAGATTGCTGTGTCAACCGATTTCGAGGTGGCAGTATTCACATTTGGGGAGGATTCAGTTTTCACCATCGCTTGCCTCTTCACGTCTTCCGTGGAAATGTTAATGCTGTGACATATCGAGATGAGGTTCTGGATTCACTGGTTGTTCCTGCGTTCACAATGTATCCAGACTTGCAGTTCTCCAGCAGGATAACGCACGTGCATTTTTTTGTATTTTTGGTTTTCTCCCTTGCCTGCACAGAATGCAATGAATTTCATAACAATCAAATGTACAAATTAATGACCAGCATGGATTCATAGGAAAATGAATAAAGATTCCAAATATGTAAACTTGTACACACTTATATTTACATTTCACACTCTGTTCCTGGATTATACAGGTGGTGCGTTTTTAATGTGCTTCAGTATATATATATATATATATATATATATATATATATATATATATATATATATATATATATATATATATATATATATATATATATATATATATATATATATATATATATATATATACTAATATTTGTTTGTTATTTACTAACCTACCT
>JAMPIV010016173.1:0-151625 GCA_024509875.1 Oreohelix idahoensis
TGGTAGAGATGCAGAGACCTCTACATCTCCCCATGATTCTGAAGCAACCAATGGCAATAGTGGGATCTGGAGATTGACCTCCTCACCTTTGTCTCCATCTTCCTCGATGACGGCTGCACTTGCTACAGTAACTGTACTATCAAGAACAGCGCTCACAACTGGTTCCAGTTCAGTTGGACGTACTACATATGGTTTTAGCATATTAATATGGAAAATCTTCTCCTTCCCTCGGACTAATATCAGATAATCCACATCAGTAATCTGTTTCTTTACTTGAAATGGACCTTGCCAGCTCACTAGCAGGTGATTTTCTTTGGTAGGTAGCAACAACCATACCTCGCTGCCAGGACTGAGGGATACAAGTTTGCTATTCCTATTGGCGTATGCTCTATACCTTGCACCCGATGTCTGTAATGCCTCACGTGCTATCGAACATGATGTAATTATGCGCTCTCGCAAGTCAACGACATACTCATAACTTGACTTGACGCTATCATCAGCGTAATTCCCGGTCAGTAAGTTTCTCAACATTTTCATTGGACCCCGAGGATTTGCGCCAAATACTAGCTCAAACGGTGAGAATCCTGTGCTCTCTTGTGGCATCTCCCTGTATGCAAACAAAACTCCCGGTAGGTATCTATCCCACAACTGTGGAAAATCTCCTGTCACCTTACCTAGCATTCTTTTCAGTGTTCCATTGAACCGCTCGCAGACCCCATTGCTCTGAGGATGATACGGGGTGGTGAACACTTGGGCTATGTCTAACAGTTTAGATATGTGTTTCATCTCTTCTGAAATGAATTGCCGGCCCCTGTCAGACAAAATCTCTTCAGGAAATCCTAATCTGCTAAATAAGCTCATTAGAGCCTCTGCTATATCCTTTGATGTGATGGATTTCATTGGCAATGCTTCCGGCCACCTCGTACATAGATCAACTAATGTTAGAATAAATCTATACCCCCGATCAGCCATAACTGGAAGGGGCCCAATAATGTCTATTGCAACCTTCTGAAAAGGCCGAAATGCCAAATCTGTTGCTACTAATGGTGCCTTGGGAGTCCTTCCTTTCTGGCTTGTCTTCTGACACACTTTACACGACCGACAGTAAACCTTCACATCCTTATTGTATCCACGCCAGTAAAACTGGGACAACACTCTACAGCGAGTTCTTGCAATACCCATGTGACCCGCAAAAGGGATGTCATGTGCTGTCCTTAACACTGTATTCTTCAGTTCCACTGGAATAACCACTTGTGTAATGACTGAATGTTGCTCTGCAAAGCATCTGATTAGAATGGAGTTCCTAACCTCAAACCAGTATCGAGCAGACTTGGTATGCCGTATGTTCTTGGACTCCGCCAACCGAAACAAAGGCAGAAGTGAAATGTCTTTCCTCTGCATGTCTACAAAATCCGATGCTGTAATTCCAGCAACCGTAGGCACCCAAGGGATATTATTGGGTTGCGATATCATAATATTTGCATCCTCAGCCTTAGTCTCAGCCCTCGTCATCACTGCGTTAGCAACCAAATCATGCCCATTTTCCCACTACTCAATATCCTGACTGGTGCAATCATGAACCCCATTAACATTTCCAATAATGAGATCAGCGATGGGAGAGTCAAGGACGCATACTCGAACTCTACCCGAAAAGAAAGGGGTGTCGATCTGCACAACCGCCAATGGATAGTACTCGACCTTACCACCAAATGTAATGCATTTTGCCATCTTTCCAATATAATAAGTATCCTTAATAAATGTCTTCCTAATGCCAATGGTCGTACATCCCGTGTCCCTCAAAACAGATACAGGTTTATTCTCCACAAAACCCTTATGTAAAGTTAAGGTTCCATTCCCATCAACTGATGAAAAGCAAGGCAAAGTGTGGCCACATATTAAAATAGGCTTACCATCAGACTCGAACAATGGTTTGCACCCCTCACACTCCTCGCTATTAAATGTATCAAGGACAGTAGCTGAATTTGCA
The DNA here is from genome assembly GCA_024509875.1 of Oreohelix idahoensis. NCBI lineage: Eukaryota > Metazoa > Mollusca > Gastropoda > Stylommatophora > Oreohelicidae > Oreohelix > Oreohelix idahoensis. The sequence goes on from JAMPIV010016173.1 coordinate 1,988, forward strand.
TGCTCAGTGTTTTCCTTTGGGCTCTCTTTTCGACTGTTTCTTTTCTCATTACAATTGGGGCAGTGGGAATCCGTCTCTTGGCGCTTGTACGGGCTTCTCTTTGGACTGCCATTATAATTTTTCTTTGGGCTGGCATATGGACTTCTTTGTGGGTTGAAGGGACACCTCTCTGGGTCCCTCCCACACTGATAAGATAGATGACGCCTTGAGCCACACTTATAACAACCCCTTCTACTGTAGCCTGACCCAAAAGAAGGGTACTGTCTCTTAGGAGAATATCTTCTGTCCCCATTCCATCTTCTATTTCCACCATCTTTATCAACATATCTGTCTAAGCTGCGGGCCCGAGGATGTATGTATGGCTTCTTTTCAGTTTTATCCTGAGCCACACAAGCTGGAAAGGTCTCAGCAACTATCTGCTTGTGAATCGGCTTCCCCTGGTGCGCATTGACATACTGCTGCCTTAGCTCTGACATAATATTTATTTCTTTTGGCTTTCACTCTTGTAGAAAAGCCACTAACTCTGGATTGAAAGACGATAGAAACTTGTCCTGAAGCATAAGGTCGGATAGACCATCAGAATATCTCACAATACCTGATGGCTCAATCCACCTATAAAACAGCAATTTGATCGCCGCAATAAACTCACTAAAGTCATTGCTTGTTGTAGGAATAGCCTCCTTAAAATCTTTCACGGTACCCTTGAGCTGTCAGTCTAAATCTTCGAAGCAGTGTCTCTTTTCACCGTGTCATAATTCATGCGATCCTCTACTGGCAAAGCAAATACACATTGTAAACTTCTTCCGGTGAGCAGATTATTGAGCAGATTTGGCCAATCTTCTTTCTTAACCTTCCAAGATACTGCTTCTTGTTGAAACCTTTCTAGATAAACGTCCATCATATCGACGCCCTCAACAAAGGATGGGAGTCGCAGCTTGAAAGGACGAGTAGACTCCTTAGTAGCTGGGCTGGAACCAGCAGTCTCAAGTTCCAATTTCTTCAAAGTAAGTAATTTCTTTATCCGCTTGAATTTCAGCTTTCCTTGTCTCTTCCTTCTTTGCTTCCCTTTCAGCCTCAATTTCAGCTTTCTTTGTTTCTTCTATTCTTAGCTTCTACCTCGATTTCAGCTTTCCTTGTTTCTTCCTTCTTTGCTTCCCTTTTCAGCCTCAATTTCTAACTTCCTAAGATCTCTTTCCTCATTGCGTACTCTCCGTTCCTCAGCATCCGCAAATTTAGTCTCAGCCCATAATTCAAGTTCATCCCCTGATTTACCAAGTGCCTGTCCCTTGGTGATAAAATCCAAGAGGCTAGTCATCCTGTAATATTTATCAACTATGATAACTATGAAAAAATGATGCAACCAAAAAACAATTAAGGAGAGAGAAAAAAAATGTATACCACCTGATATGTCAAATGGTGTGGAAAACTATAATGGATACCCCTTCACCTATGAAGAACGTCTGTCATACACAACAGACTTTGAACAACTCTTCACACTGGGTTTACACACTGGGTCAATCTCTTGTATCAATCTGTATGCATTACAAACTGTTCTTCTTTCTTCTTTCTTCTTCCGTCCTTAGCCACCGACCGTCAAAGCAGTCAGTGGCCATTACGCCTAGTGGCGTCTTAGGGCAACAGCAGATGGGTTTTCTTTGCCATTGTTTCCCATCACGCCTATTGGCGTCTTTAGGGCAACGGCAAATCAATCCATTTGCTGTTGTTTCCGTAATCGAAGTGACTGGCAAACGGGTGATCAGCCCGTTGGTATTACTCTAGCGGAAAAGACATAGCAGCGAGTTGAAGAGATTGAGTGTTTTAGAAGGATCAGTTAAGGAAGAATGAGGAGAAGACTCTCCATTGCTGGAGATAGAGGCAGCCACACCACGACTTTGGAATTCTAGAGTTTTTTAAGAGCCAACTCATGCTGTCGTCGTTGCTCATTTTTCTCTTTCCTCATGCTGTCTCTCCCTCTCCTTCTCTCTTTCCTCATGCTGCATCCTGCGAATTTCCATTTCCTCATCCATCTTCTTCTGCTGTAATAGACGGTCTTCCTCTTCTTTCCTCCTAGCTTCTTCTTTGTCCTCTTCAGCTTCAGCTGCTTTCCTCTCCGCATCATATCTCTCAAGTTCGTCTCTGACAAAAGCTTTCGCTTCCTCTCCTTCCAGTCCCTCCTCTCTCGCTTCGTCCCTGAGGAGTTTTCTAAGCTTTGCCCTCTCGGCCATATTATGTCAGTGACTGAGACACGTGGAGATAGAAAATAGGAAAAAGAATAACCTGGTTCGTACCACTTACGAGAAAAAAATACCAGAAATTCAAAAGATGATATCCTTAACCCTGGGATACCTCCTCCAAAGTAAAATCTAACTATCGCTGCTATTATCGGCAATAAAGCACTTAATGCAAACCACGACTACGCCAACTAAATGGTAGTTAAGATTACTTCTGAAAAATAAGTTGCTACAGTGGAAACAAACTAATTATTGTAAAATTAAAGAGAAAAAATAATCCTTAATTTTTTAAAATCCACTATCAAGTTCACCCCTGAAGACAGTTCGGGTGAGGAAGGCAATTAATCTGGACGAATAGTCCGAAACGCACTAATCCTTAGCTTTGCTCAAACACCTACTACTTCAGAACGCTTGTGAATGTTATACACTCACAAACTTTACCAGCGTTTAGTATTACAAATCCACAATTAACATATATTCCGACAAAATCAACCTGTAAACCAAAAGTATAATGCTGTGGGAAAAAAAACTTATCAGTTTGTGTGGTCAGCACGCCCGTAAACAGATCGTTAGTCTAGGGGATAAATTATTTTTAAAAGATACAAAACTCACGCTCATTACAAACTGTAATAGACCAAAATAAAATGTGTCTGCTTATGTTAACACAAATGCTATAATGATGATTGAAATGATAATCACAGAACTAAAAACACACGACACTACAACCACTGATAGGCCAGTGGAGAGGAAGTTATAGACCAAGAAAGTAAGAATAGACCTTATATTTACACCCAAACCTATCGAACGAACAAAAACAGGATATCGTAAAATAACTTATATACATGGATAGCAGAGCAAAGGACTGAGAATCACGCCAGAAAAACACCACGAAAGAAAGACTATTATACAAGACAATAAGTAAACAAACTAAACGCAAACAACTAACACCAACAATTGTTCCACAAATTACACGAGGCTTCACAACTCCCCAAGTCTTAGACAGATTGGGTTCCCTACAGCGCAATTTGTCTCACAAAACCTATTAAAGACAACACAATGCAAATTTCATCAATGAAGAAAGATGGATTGTGCTCACCACTCAAAATCACCCTTATACAGAAATCAAAATTAAATACTACCACATAATATGAACAAAACAAAAACAAAACACTGGTCAATGAAGTACCACAAGAGCTCTCCTCGTGCACCCTGCAGCACGGGCAAACAGGAATGAATATATGAATACTTAACTAATAACAAGAGCTAATATAAAAATAACATAAGTTTCGAGTACACTGTAGAATTGATAGACAGAAGGAAGTCTAGATATGACGTAGCTAAATTGTTGTCATAAAAGGAACTAATATCAAAATAAACTAAGTTTAGTACACCTTTAAATATAACAGATCATAGGGTTCCAATATAACGTTAATTAATCTGCAAAAATGCTATTGAAGAAAGAATGGAATTTTTTTTTTAAAAAGATAAATAAAAAAAACCCTATTAGTTCCGGGCAATAACCTTATCAAGGAAGAAATAAATAACCAAATAAATTAATTAAAAGAAGTATAGCCTATATATATATAAAAGAAAATATCCAGACGCACAAGTCAAGTAAACAGAAGACTTGAAATTTACAAAATTAATAATAAACTTAACTTAACAATTTCCTGTGTCCGCTGCTCCACTTGAGATAGGCGCAGGCTTGGAGTCCTGGTGTTACAGCTCAATGATGGACACCACAAACAACACACTTCACGCTGCAACACAGCACAGTCAAATCGAACTCAGCTCCTACGTGCACCTCAGTACACGGTGAACCTGGATCTTCTTCAGTACTGATACAAGGGGCAGAAAAGGAAAATACGTCTGTCACTGCTTACACCATCTCCAGGCAAGATGTTATGATTTCAGCCGATCACCATCAAAACAATGCCCTTGTTATTCCATTACAAGACCCAGCAGACGATTTTTCGTGTCAACAGTCATGCCGAACTACACAGCACAGATAAATTGACGACAGATCAGCACACTCATCACGGGGCGGAATAACATAATATCAGTGCGCCAAGGTAAACAAGACTGATTACCGCCTTTTCATTCTTCGTGCTACTTTCCAAAATAACACTGTCGATTTCGTCAAAACTGTCCATTCGCCTGTCCTACAGTGATTAAACTATTCTTCGCTCTTAAATATTCAGTCCTTCTGCAGCTATACCCTTGCTGAACTATCACTGAAATGAACATTTCTGTTTTGCACATTAAGTTCTTGTGACCTGATTCAAACAAATAGGCCTAGTTCTCTGTTCCGCTTGATGTAATTTTGCAACAACAATTCATGAGACGGCGAAATTGTCAAAAATTCTGCAGGAAATTAGGGGTGGGTCCTCTCTTCCATTTACGAGCCCCCAAAATTGTCAAGTGCTTGCTGTGTGTACACATTGACAAATATGTATTACATACACATGGAGCGACAAACATGGCTCGTTTTTCACAGCTAATTGTTAACTCACTAAACTCCAACACGTAGATACGATATCCGACGACTTTATGTCACAAACTTGAGTATAACACAATAACACAGGCAGACTGCCGCTTTGGCCATAAATCATCACATAAGAAAAGCACAATATATGATGTGCATAATTAGAACAGCATCTCATGGAACGAATTTCACAATATCTTAATATATTTCCTAATTTTCTTCAACCATTTCGCCTTCACTCTCCACGTAATCTCTCCTCGCTCTCATCTCTGTCTCGAATGACCTTTTTACCCATGACCCTTTTCACACCTGACCAGTCTTCACCACCACTTCGTTCACAACAACTCAGCCATGCCCGTGAACTCGACATTAGCGCTTACTGCTACTAATACATTCATGCCCGCAAGCAAACTTAACATTCACTCACTTCAACTCACAACTTACATAAACATATCTAGTTCCCACCGGAGCATGAGTACTGACACTCATTCTATAAACCGTTCGTGACAACACTAATACGCTAAGCACAAATTTATATTACCAGAAATCCAGAATGAAATCACTATGAAATTATTAACACATCTATTCCCAATGGTTCTAGATACCGAGTTTAGACACTCCGAAAAATTCTGAGCGAGACTGATAACAGATTTTGGAAAGACGTAGTTTATATACATCATGTTATTTAGATATCTAGAGTATGTTAATTTTCACACTCTGTTTCCTAGCAGAGAAATCTGAAACTACGTTTCCCAAATGAAAGGTCCTCTGTGCCGGCTACCGTTTCTCTTGTCTAGCGCTGGTTGACCAACATCAAAAGGCTCTCGTTACGATTACAGGGTTTCTTTCAAAATCGCTCGCGTCTCGAGATCAAATGCTAATCGACGTCAGATACTCCCCCCGTATCTGAAGATCAAAGGTTTAAGTTTTTATCCCACGTGCGGTCTGTCCGACGTCCGATGATTGACAGATCAGCTCGCGTGATAAACTTAGGTAAACAAACCAGATTAGCTCCCCGTTAGGTACTGGCAAGTCGCGGAAGTTGTGAATTTGTCTGTTTGTTTACGTCTCAAGGAAAAGAGGCGTGGATTAAAAATGAGTAAAGCAATCTGTCAAATGTTTGACTTTGCTAACGAATCTTAGAACGCCACGAGGTCACGAGAGGCTGTCGGATACTGTAGGCTATATTTCCATTATACGTCACAACTGTTTTGGTATCAGTCTGAAAAAATCTTTGGCCTTGTCATAGGTAGACACACAGTATACTAGCACACAGGCCGGTTCACACATACATGCTCACCATGAAGGTGACTTTTCAGAATTCTTTCTCGTTTCTTAGATTTACCTCGCACATTATCAAAAAACTGACCTCATACAACCAAGCAATGATGGAAGCGCTACTACTAAATGATAATTGCCGTTTATCACCCATCGCATAGCACTTCCAACAGCAGTGGTGCACCACTTCACATACATGGGGTCTACCATAACGACAAACTCTCGCTCTCATGAACACAGAAATGGACAGCGCATTGCAGAGCCCATGTAGCCACCTCTGCTCGGCTCACAACGCGTGTTTGGGGAAGTTCCAAACTCACGAAAACAAAAACCAAAGCTGCGGTATATAATGCTTGCGTCACCAGGCACACTTCTATATGAGCAGCGAGACATAGGACAACTGGTTCTGAACAAGAAAGAAGGCTCAATACCTTCCATCTACGGTATCTACGCCACATCCTTAGATTTTGAAGAAAGACAAAGTGACAATTGTCGTGCTGTTACATGCTGACCTTCGGAGAGAGAAGTAAAGTAAAACAAGAATAAATATGCTGGCAGGTAGTATATACTGCTTAGATCTCGCAGACTATACGCTGGCTTGACCATGTCCGCCGCATGGAAGCAATGGGTCACATCCAGAAAGATATCTTCTATGGACAACTGGCAGATGGCAAAAGAACGGTTGAGCGACCGCAGCTGAAGTTCAAAGATGTGTGCAAGAGGGACACGAAAGGCACTGGACATAAATCCAGTAATCTGGGAGGTGAAGCTGCCGATCACACCAAGTGGCATGCTAATTTATACAGCGCCAGCTCAGATTCGGCTACAAGCAGCTCTCACAACAAGCAGAAGAGAAAAGAAACCATCGAAAGGATAATACCTGAAAAAAAAAAAACAGCTCAAGCGCTGTCTTCTCAGGGCACATTCTCATAGTCAGTTAATGACTGAAGGGGATATTAAACAAACTAATCGGTAAAATGCAATGTAAAAAGCCCATCATAAGACGGGTATAGATATGTGCATTCACGAACTACGTAGCAGCAGTGACCAATGTGTGTAACGGGATGCACATTTTTATTCACATCGTCATTTAGATGGTGATCGACAGACAGAATTGCTTACTATTATTCGGTCGATACTACGTAACAGCGAATAATCTCAATGTATGTCATAACACGGGATCAAAACATTCTATAAATATTTTTGTCGTATTTGCGACTTTTCTTTGTCCGAGTGTTTGACATATAAAGGCTTTCAGGTTATCCCTTAGGCGTTGTATTTTTATATATGTAACATCGATCATATTTAGCATAGAATTTCATAACACCCTGTCTAGTTTCAGGTGTCTCGTATGGAACAAAGAAAGAATTTGCCTACTGCTCCCCCACTGCAAGTTGCAAGAGGTGATTAATATTAAGATATACATCGGGCTGCAACCTTAGCATATACTACAAATTGCTACAAGAACCACTGCTACGAGAGCATGTGAGTTTTGGTGCAGGCTACCTGCAAAGAACAAGCTGTTGTGGTGGCTCCATGCTCCATAAGGAGCCAAAAGAAAAATTAATGAATAATTATGATCAAGTATAAAATTATATATTGTTTTGTTTCATCACAGAATGGGATCTTCTTTCTTTTGTTATTACATTCATTTGCTCTCTCTTCGTTGGTATTGAGGTAAGTAGTGTATTTGTTATGTGTTCGTCATTTGCTCTTTGTCATTATATCTGGAATTAGTTTTTGCTTGACTGTGTGCTATCTTCTTTTTCTGACATTTAAAAAAAACTTAATGATGAGACATATTCCGTTCAACCCCTGGTGGGGTATGATTAAGATATATATTGTTTTCAATTCCAAATTATTTGATCTAATGCCGATATGCGAAAGTTGGATCACATCTCCTGTGTTTATTTTGTTTCGGACATAAAACACTGTGCGACTCTCATTAAATATCAGTCGTCTGTAGAGCTACTACTAATCTTGGACAGTTTGAAAAATGTAAGTCAAGATTCAAATCTTATGATAAGGCTGCAAAAAAATAATGAAAAAGTCAAATTGTATGTTGAAAAAAGAAAACAAAAAACATATTTCGGAACTCTATGATCACAATCTTTGTTTTATAAATTGTACAATTCCATTTACGGGACCTAAGAGCGTCAACAGTGAGGAATGCAGTTAGCGACCCATAGCTAGACTGCTTGCGTCAGGGTCAGTGAACCAGAGCTGACCAAGACCCTACTCCACCTCCACGTGGTGGTCCTGGAAACAGGCTGCATCACTGCAGTCTGGCTGAGTGAGTAGGGATCGAAGAGGGAAGGCTAACCCGGTCCCAAAAATGCCGTGCTGAAGTTGGATGTGTCGGCCGAAAAGCGCAAATATCGCAGCTTCGCTGTAAACGGACACAACGCAACCAACGTCCTTTTCAGGACGAACGAAGAAGAATCCCATATACACTAATTGTCTCAGTAGCGAACAATGAAATAATTTCGCCATTTTTTAGGGAAAATACGGACATAGCTCGCATTGCAGTGTGAAAATTAAATTGAACACCCATTTTTAAAAAGCATGCTGACATTTAAATTTGTGCATGGTGAACTGACCATAAGTCATAATAAGTTTATTTCAAAGAACCAATGAAGCTGATTGTGGCGGGGTGATATATTTAAATGTTCATAGGAAGGCACAGGCTTCCAGATTGAGTGCAAAATGATAGTGAGATGCATAAAGAGTAGGATAGACAGAATCAATGATGGTGATTATTTTTGCCTGACGTTCAACAACCAAGATAACAGGTTATTAAGAAATTTCAATCCTGATTATCACCTTCGCTCTCTTGTTTTGGTTAAAGGCACGTCTTCTCTGTATTTCTAGATTGTTCAGATAGACAGAGGACACATGAAAACAAGGGAAAACTGCTTGTCTCGTATCAACCTTGTCTTATCAAAAAACACATGCAACAAATCAAAGGAGAAACTTAACTTAACTGAGCCGTATGGCATCACATTTGAAGAAAAAAAAACCAACAACGTGATTGAAAGAATTAAAAACAAACTGTGTAAAGAATATGAAACACGCAGTTTACATAGTCACGACACTGGACAGGACAACACTTCCACATGAGAGACAGGTACATCTAGTTTGTCGGTTCACGTTGCTGCCTAAGTAGCCGTGCGAGTTGAAATCTATGAAGATTACAAATCCAGATCCTACTCCGCTTTGACTAAAGTCTACTCTACGGAAGCTGTGACAAGAAAAACTCTGGCTCTGGTCGATCACTGTAAGTTACTTGTGTTGTCTGGCGAGAGGGCCAAGAAGAATTACAAATATATCCAAGGACAGGTGGTTGATTCCACACGGGCTTGTTCTCTAGAGACAGATAAGATCTGTGTTCTAAGGGTCTAGTCTAAGTGCTGACTGAATAACCCGCCATTGCTATGACCATAAAAACTGAGCATTTATCTAGCTCACTAAAAGAATAAACGGTGCGAGTACAGTTGGAGAAAGCCGTTGGCTGATGGCTGTTCGGAAGGTTGGGTACCGCCTGCTTAGGCTCCTTTTTTATCCGCATGTTCAAGGCGGTCCTAGCTATTTAGTTGACCAGCAGTAATTCGACCGGCTGTCGTCTGAAATTAGATATATACACATACACCTGATTAACCCTTAAGCAAGTTATTGTCGTAGATTTTGGATAGGAGTATTAAGACTTGGGTTTGGTCCCTTCTGAATAGGTTTGAATAGGTGATTGGCACCGTGAGAATTAGTAAAACCATAGAATTTCCACTCAGGTGAGATGATAGACTGTGGTATAGAGGCTGTCGCTGAAAGCGAAAAGAATTCTTCTCTCTCTCACCTATCCTCTACGACGGTTTTTACAGAGTCCGACAGTCTAATCCACATATATATTACATATATTTCTATCTACTCCCGGGCACGCACATACACGTGACGACAGTTAAACACACAGACTTGGAAAATCTATAACAATGCTTATACAGATAATTGGGATCGAGCTGACCAACGCACTGATTTTTTTTTTTTTCAAGAGAGATATTTTAATTATCATATCAAAATCTCTCACAACACCAAAAAATTACATCAAGGAAAAACATATACAAATAGTCATAAAATTTAAGAAAATGCTACAAGGATGATGTCGTGAAATATTCTAATCCACATATATAAATTATCAGGTAAATATAAAGCCTAACAAATAAATTTAATAAAAGGAAGAAGAATGGTAAAGAACAGTGCTGTCACAATGACTGTACTCGAAATCCCCCTTGTTTTCTACTTCGTCGGCAAATTGTAACGCCTTCACGTTGATAGTAAAAGCCTACTGTATTATTACCCGCTTTCTTCAATGAAACGTGTGCTGTATTTCTTGGAAAAACAGTGAGATACGCAAGCTGAACAATGACCTAATTTTAATATTTCATTCATTCCATTTTATACACGGCGTAACTAAAGACAGATGGACTAAAGGATAGAGAGAAGGGAGAGGCATAAAGCCGAACACGTGCAACACTAAACACGCGTCGCGCGATACACAATTGCTGCCATCACGCGTGTAAGGCCACATGCACTAACTTTATTTCAAATCGACAGTGATAAAATTCACTACCCTTCCCAGAGTTAGGTTTTTAAATCCTGAAAAACTCTTATTAGGAAAGATGACAATATATGGGTTTACGTTTGAAAACATTACAGTACCCAGACAGCACATCTTCGAAACAGGAGGTAGAAGGAATTGCATATTTTGAACGCAGCATATTAGCTCTATTAAATATATATATTTGGGTTCCTTAGGGTTTGCTGACAAAGAATATGTACAACTTTATGCAAATAGTCTAGGAATTAACAAGTTATAGCCAAAATAAAATGATGGTGCTGTCAGACAACACCCAAAATCAGAATCGCTCAGTGGTAGATTTTTTTAAACCACCATTGTACGGGAAATGGGCCACAAGTTACATTTGAACTGATTGGCTGGAATGATATGTAAGGCTAAACACGATTAGTCGGACTATAAATGCTTTCCTTGGTTGTTAGGGGAGACGTAGGAAGGTAAAATTTTTTCAAACACTTGTCGAAACGTGGCTCCATTGGCCAGACTCGCTGATATAATCACTTAGGAGCGTTAGTTCGAGACCACTAGTTCAAATAAGCTTGATAAAGCAACAGTGCGTTGAAGCCAGCTCATATTTTTGCTAAATAAAAGCCTGGAACATAAGCAGATGGGAATTTGTGCCAGTATTTGTGCCAGAATTCATTGCTAGTCAACGTATCTGTGTTTATTTCCAGGAATTGTGGTAAGCTTGAAACATTCAGTATCTTTTAATGAAAATTGAATGTGAATTGTTAATTTATGCCTGTATATATGTGTAGTTCAGTAGCAAACATGATGTAAAGCCTATAATGCTCCAGCCTGAACAGAAGGTGTCGGAGGAAAGTAAAACGGCATGGAATGGCCAAACAGTACACTGACACCTAGATGATTGACTAGAAAGAAATAATGCTGGAATTGCAGAGGCGTAGTAACCATTAAGGAGGTTAATACTGGTATAAAGTATTTCAGATGAAGCTGACAGTTGGCCTAACGCTCTGAACTCAATGTTTGTGATGTATTGTGCTCAGTGTAGAACTAGAGTATCAATTAGTTATGAAGTAGAAGGTACATCCTTCTTGTTTTCAGGGACCGTGGTCTTGATGGTATTGAGCAGCACCTGGTCAGAGCTTTGCTGAATCCAGAGTCGGACAGCATACTCCTTGGTCCATTTAGCTATCAGTGAGGTGTCTCCAGAGCCCAGGGGAGAAATCGAGCAGAGGAGTCTTTTCCTGCCGCCATCACGCAAGATAAGCTGATGTGGCCAGCTGAGCTCAACATTATGTACCCCATCTTAAAATGACATTGTAAAAATAACATTAAGAGGGGAATTAAATTGTTTTAATATCAGGAACTGAGAACATCTCCAATACTAGTTCCAATAAAGACAAACTATTGAAGTCATGATGACAAATACCAACAGAGCTTGAACAAAACAAAACCAGTATTACCTCATATTACTACTACACAACTGACACACATAGGATACTTTTAATAATATATGTCACTACAATATTCATATTGATAAATTCTGTACATATAACTTGTAATTAAAATTGATTGTGATTCCTGGTTCCCTTTGTATTTGAATCAGGACACATATTCATTCATGACAGCAATGAATACATATTGTTATTTGAAAAGTTATCAGTGACTCCTTTAAGATATCCTTGTAGAGTGTTTTATGTATGTGAGTGTCACAGTGTTGTCAAGTGTAGTGGAATAAATTAAATTGTTTATCTGTCTGTTGTTGTTTTGACTTACACTTCATCATACACATACCTAGACATATAACGTAGTCATCACACTATTCCAGAATAATTCTGACTGAGGTATACATATGTGGCAGCAAGTAAGGTTATATATAATACACTACTCTTATTAGATATATATATACCTTCACAGCTGATCTCAGTCAGTACACTAAGTCCCCTATAAATATTTATAACATCCCACTTCACCACATATATTGGGGGTCTCGCTCTTGGGATTTTGAATCTTTCCCTATTACAAATATTGGGGGTAATTCACTTCAGGGAATATAAGAATTAAAAGGTATCCTTGGGTGGAATTAAATAAGGTTGAGCTCTCGGTGCCTGTGTTGTCCATTAGATATATAGTTAGAGATTGAATTGTTGGTTAGACATTGTATAAATTTACCTGATAGACAATGGCGGACCTGGCCAAATTTCGATCTGCTGCTGTTCAGACTGCAAAAGAGTTAGGATTAGATGGGCAAGTTATGGTTGCCTATGTCACTACAGAATGTGACAAATTTATTGAACGCGAAGAAAGAAGGTTTGAAGCCGAAAGAAAGTTAGAGGCTGAAAAGGAAATTAAGAAGTTACAATTTGAGGCTGAGGCTAAGAGGTTGCAGATTGAGGCTGAGGCTAAGAAATTGGAAGCAGAAAGAGAAGACAAAAGATTAGCTGCAGAAAGAGAAGAGAAGAAATTAGCTGCAGAAAGGGAAGAGAAGAAATTAGCTGCAGAAAGGGAAGCAGAAGAAAGAAGATTGACTGCAGAGAGGGAAGCAGAAAAGGAGGAGAAGAGATTACAAAGGGAACATGAGTTACGACTAAGGGAGTTTGAGTTTCAAGGCCATGCTCCTGAAAATGGTGCCAGTCCCTTTGCCTCTGATGCCACTGCTAGCCAAGGAGCCTCAACCTCAGCTATGAATTTTCATTTAGATCATTTTGTTGAGAAAGACGATGATATCGAGAGCTACCTAAATAGGTATGAACTATTAGCTACCACGTATGGGTTAGAGAGAGAAAGGTGGAGCTTAAAGTTATCTCAAGGACTTCGTGGGGCAGCTTATGAAGTTTTTGCAAAAATGAGCAGAGGTGATCAGGAAAATTATGACATGCTAAAGCAGGCTCTTTTGTTAAGATATGAAAAGAATGCAGAATTTTATAGGAAAAAAATTTAGGAATGCTAAACTACTGTCAGGTGAAACCTATCACCAGTTTTCTGCACGAATAGAGACATACTTGGAGAAATGGACTTCTCTGGGGAAAACCCAAGATCTTAAGGAAATGGTCCTTATAGAGCAACTAAGAGAGTCCATGGCTCCAGACCTGAGAAAGTTTCTCATGGAACAAGGTGCAGAGAGGCTGGGTGAGTTGCTAAATGTTGCTGAAAGGTATCAAGCAGCTCAAGCAGAGGTAACAGGTAATAAAAAGAAACAAGTGGATAACTTTAGGGCACCACAGGACTTTCATAAATTTGATCCTAGGGATCAAAACAAAGGTAAGCACCAGTTTGATAGGCCACGGTATGAAAATAAAAATAAAACCCCACAATTCGATGAAAGGAAATATGATGAAAGAAAATCTTTCAACCAAGGAAAAAGGTGGTGTAAAAATTGTCAGATGGACAATCATGACACTGACCGTTGCAGAAGGAAACCTGTGTATATGGCCACCCTTCAGGTCAGGTCGACCTCAAGACAGGAGGAGGATATTATGTTGGATACCACTCCAGAAGAGATGAGGAAGGCACAGGCTGGGGATAAAACACTCAAGCCTTGTTTCAGAAAAATTGTCAACTTGTCATACAACTCCAGGCAAGGGAGATTTTTACATGAAAAACAAGTTGATGTATAGGAAGACTGGAGCTAGATCCAAAGGTCAGGGACAGCTGGTACTTCCTAAAAGATATAGGGCAGACTTAATAAGGAGCCTACATGTGAAACCAGATGGGGACCATGAGAAGATAGGTACCATCATTCAAAAGGTGGCTCACAATTATTATTGGCCCAAAGCAAGATGGGACATTGAGAATTTTGTAGAAAGGTGTAGCATAGCACATGAGGGAACACCCACAAGTGGGAACATTGATCAGGACCTGGACACGCCACGGGGCAAAATTAGGCCTGATAATAAAAAGAAAAATAGATTTGATAAAGTGGACCAAATGGAATGGGAAGCCCCTTTTCACGGACAAGCTTCACTTAACTGTTTTACAATGGCCACTATGCGGAGAGTGCAAAGATATGTCTTACCCCAGGATAAGCCGACAATCCCTCAATCGGACTTAAACAAACTGGAGGAAGAGGATGTAGAGAGGAAATCTCTCATCAAGAATTTTAAGTGGGGAGAAAGCCCCAAAAGAAAAATTGGTAGCGGTCGTTTTGTGAATGATAATTCTGGGAAGAAAAATCATCACTATAAAGCTTCGAGTGGAAGAGACCATACCGGTGCATGGACAAATAGGTCCACAAAATTAAAGGTCCATATGTAGCTTTGTTAAGAACGTGGACTGATGAAAAGGCAGAGGAAAACATTACATCTTCATACCAATATGTGAATGAGCTGACCACTCGTTTAAAAACTGGCTGGAAACTTGCCAATGAAAATTTGAAACAAGCCAGGAAGAAACATGCTGCCTATTATAACAGGAAGGCGAAAGACAGAAATTTGGCTGTGGGAGAGAAAGTACTGCTTCTTTTGCCCGGGAGTCAGAATAAGTTACAAATTGGATGGCAGGGTCCATATACAGTTCTAGAGAAGGTGTCTAGAACAAATTATAAGATAGATAAGAAGGGGAAAGAAAAAATCTATCATGTGAATCTCCTGACGAAATATTTGGAAAGAGAACATCAGGAAGAGACACACTTGTTGACCTTGTCCATCGCCATGGAGATGAAAAAGGAACCACTTTCATCATTTGAATATCCATTACACCCTGTGAGACAGCAGCACAGGTGAAAATCAGTACACATTTAACGAAAACTCAGAAAGAGAGAGTGCAACAGGTTCTAAATAATCATGCAGAGGTGTTAACAGACCGACCAGGGCATACAAACCCATTGGAATATGATATGAAACTGATAGACCCCACACCTGTCTGTATGAAACCATATTCGATTCCGTTTGCTAAGGAGAAAGCTTTGAAGGAAGAGATAGACTATCTGTTGAAGGAAGGAATTATTTCGCACAGTGAATCTTCGTATAGTTCCGGTGTTGTACTCTTGAGGAAGCCCTCTGGAGAACATAGACTCTGTATAGATTACAGGAGACTGAATGCTATTACAGAAGGACAGGTGGATCCATTGCCGGATACAAATCAGCTGTTTGCCAGACTAAATAAAGCTAAATATTTCTCAAAAGTGGATCTGAGTAAAGGATACTATCAGATTCCAGTAAAGCCTGAGGTTAGACCATACCTAGCTTTTAGTACATCAGAAGGACACTATGAGTTTAATAGATTGCCATTTGGATTGAAGAATGCGCCTAGTGTCTTCTCTAGAATGATGAGAAAATTGTTGGATGTAAACATTTCGGAGGAACGTAACGAATCCCTGAGTTGCCTCTTTGATTGAGGATATTCCGAATGTTTCATACAGGATAATAAGAAGATTATGGGATCCACTACGAAAACTCTGCTATCACCAGGTATATGTTATCTCCTCATAACGTACATTTTGAGGGAAATATAATGTTCTCTGGACATGTCATTGCGCAGACTCAGAGAAGAGAAATGGTGAATACGGGTTGCGAAGCAGCATTAAGACAAGCATTCACACTTGCGGCTGTTCAGTAACATAACCGAAATATATTATTGGTTGTAGAAGTCTGAGGCAGATTTCATGAGTAGTGCCTACTCTGAATGGACCCAACTACATAAAACCATGATAGCACCACAGCAGAGTAAAGTCAAGTTGACTTACATTTATCTATGTGTATATAGAATAAAGGACTGACATATAATGTCTGTTTTAAGAGGGGAGGTGTCGTGAAATATTCTAATCCACATATATAAATTATCAGGTAAATATAAAGCCTAACAAATAAATTTAATAAAAGGAAGAAGAATGGTAAAGAACAGTGCTGTCACAATGACTGTACTCGAAATCCCCTTGTTTTCTACTTCGTCGGCAAATTGTAACGCCTTCACGTTGATAGTAAAAGCCTACTGTATTATTACCCTCTTTCTTCAATGAAACGTGTGCTGTATTTCTTGGAAAAACAGTGAGATACGCAAGCTGAACAATGACCTAATTTTAATATTTCATTCATTCCATTTTATACACGGCGTAACTAAAGACAGATGGACTAAAGGATAGAGAGAAGGGAGAGGCATAAAGCCGAACACGTGCAACACTAAACACGCGTCGCGCGATACACAATTGCTGCCATCACGCGTGTAAGGCCACATGCACTAACTTTATTTCAAATCGACAGTGATAAAATTCACTACCCTTCCCAGAGTTAGGTTTTTAAATCCTGAAAAACTCTTATTAGGAAAGATGACAATAGATGGGTTTACGTTTGAAAACATTACAGTACCCAGACAGCACATCTTCGAAACAGGAGGTAGAAGGAATTGCATATTTTGAACGCAGCCACTTAGCTCTATTAAATATATATATTTGGGTTCCTTAGGGTTTGCTGACAAAGAATATGTACAACGTTATGCAAATAGTCTAGGAATTAACAAGTTATAGCCAAAATAAAATGATGGTGCTGTCAGACAACACCCAAAATCAGAATCGCTCAGTGGTAGATTTTTTTTAAACCACCATTGTACGGGAAATGGGCCACAAGTTACATTTGAACTGATTGGCTGGAATGATATGTAAGGCTAAACACGATTAGTCGGACTATAAATGCTATCCTTGGTTGTTAGGGGAGACGTAGGAAGGTAAAATTTTTTCAAACACTTGTCGAAACGTGGCTCCATTGGCCAGACTCGCTGATATAATCACTTAGGAGCGTTAGTTCGAGACCACTAGTTCAAATAAGCTTGATAAAGCAACAGTGCGTTGAAGCCAGCTCATATTTTTGCTAAATAAAAGCCTGGAACATAAGCAGATGGGAATTTGTGCCAGTATTTGTGCCAGAATTCATTGCTAGTCAACGTATCTGTGTTTATTTCCAGGAATTGTGGTAAGCTTGAAACATTCAGTATCTTTTAATGAAAATTGAATGTGAATTGTTAATTTATGCCTGTATATATGTGTAGTTCAGTAGCAAACATGATGTAAAGCCTATAATGCTCCAGCCTGAACAGAAGGTGTCGGAGGAAAGTAAAACGGCATGGAATGGCCAAACAGTACACTGACACCTAGATGATTGACTAGAAAGAAATAATGCTGGAATTGCAGAGGCGTAGTAACCATTAAGGAGGTTAATACTGGTATAAAGTATTTCAGATGAAGCTGACAGTTGGCCTAACGCTCTGAACTCAATGTTTGTGATGTATTGTGCTCAGTGTAGAACTAGAGTATCAATTAGTTATGAAGTAGAAGGTACATCCTTCTTGTTTTCAGGGACCGTGGTCTTGATGGTATTGAGCAGCACCTGGTCAGAGCTTTGCTGAATCCAGAGTCGGACAGCATACTCCTTGGTCATTTAGCTATCAGTGAGGTGTCTCCAGAGCCCAGGGGAGAAATCGAGCAGAGGAGTCTTTTCCTGCCGCCATCACGCAAGATAAGCTGATGTGGCCAGCTGAGCTCAACATTATGTACCCCCATCTTAAAATGACATTGTAAAAATAACATTAAGAGGGGAATTAAATTGTTTTAATATCAGGAACTGAGAACATCTCCAATACTAGTTCCAATAAAGACAAACTATTGAAGTCATGATGACAAATACCAACAGAGCTTGAACAAAACAAAACCAGTATTACCTCATATTACTACTACACAACTGACACACATAGGATACTTTTAATAATATATGTCACTACAATATTCATATTGATAAATTCTGTACATATAACTTGTAATTAAAATTGATTGTGATTCCTGGTTCCCTTTGTATTTGAATCAGGACACATATTCATTCATGACAGCAATGAATACATATTGTTATTTGAAAAGTTATCAGTGACTCCTTTAAGATATCCCTGTAGAGTGTTTTATGTATGTGAGTGTCACAGTGTTGTCAAGTGTAGTGGAATAAATTAAATTGTTTATCTGTCTGTTGCTGTTTTGACTTACACTTCATCATACACATACCCTAGACATATAACGTAGTCATCACACTATTCCAGAATAATTCTGACTGAGGTATACATATGTGGCAGCAAGTAAGGTTATATATAATACACTACTCTTATTAGATATATATACCTTCACAGCTGATCTCAGTCAGTACACTAAGTCCCCTATAAATATTTATAACATCCCACTTCACCACAGATGATAGCCCGTTAAAATCTTACTCCAGGTTTAGCCCACAGCCCCGTTAAGAGAACAGATGATGGCCCAAAGAGTTATAGATACGTAGGGTTGAGGCTAAGAGTTTTTCTTCTTTTCTCGTAAATGTATGCACAGAGTTGAATAATCTGATTTAGCCTAAGAAGTAAAGAAACTCTAGCAAATAGTAACAAATTCTGCAGGTTAAACAAAAAGAATTAAGACAGTAAATGGGTGACAATCTATAACTGTAAAATAACACTCTGATCTGCGTACACTCATTCATTCAGCCATGGCCATGGGTACACAGTTATACTCACAACTTTGCTCGCTGCCTCTGGGAACATACTCAATTCTAGGACCTTCACACAGACCCGAAAATGCAGTCCTTAACCAAGAAATCCCCAGTTCCAAAAGACGTACTAAACTCTCAGGGAACGATTCCTTGGGTGTTCTAATTTTTCGAATGTCTGATTAAGTCACATAAAAATATTGTCCAGGCACGAAAGTTAGCAGAGCACAATGTCATTAGCTTTGGTTTCTAGAATTTAAGGAATGTCAGATCGGTGTCTACTTTCAGGCAGTTACTATATTTGGTCACCACAGTACTAGTCAAAACTCTGTCGGAATGTTTCTGATCTTTGCTTGCCACAACGGGCTGAATTGTACTGAAGAGTATTCTGGAAGAATTAATTCTGGCGCGAAGGCCTCTTACTTCATTTAACTGCTACAGTTCAGGTAATGAAAGTGATTTGTTTCTTCCCAAATAAAGTTCACGTACTAGAACGCTGGTAAAGTTGGGTACCACCGTTTCACTATATAAAAGAAAGAACACATATCAAATAATTTACATATATGTACTCAATATAACTTACATTTTAATAGCAAGCCTACAGCTTGACTTATATTTAAAACTTCCCGTAAAATAAGTTATATTAAATAAATCAAACATCATGAATTAGAAAATACATACGTATTTCGTCAACACTCAATGATGTATCTGGCGTTATAAGTTTAGTTTTTTTTTTAAATATATTCTCTCGTCTGATTATTTAGAAGTTAAATTAAATTTCTTTATTAGCCGACTGAATTTAAGCAAGAAATATAATTTCTGTTTTCCACTGAAACGCGTCACTAGAAAATAATACAGACTATATAGATTAAGCCCTCTGTTCAAAAGAACTAGTTAAAATGAAATAAGCGACTTAACACTTTATCACTTCACAAAATACTAGATATCTATTATATATAATATTAATATACCTCAACCACAGAATTACTAAGAACGTTAAACCACTTCGACCAAACTAAGGCCATCTCTATTTACAGAGATTATTTAGAAATCGAACGAAGGTTGTTCTAGTCTAACTGCAAAGTTACTGAGTGAAATGAAATAGTTTCAAACGTGGGTTAATATTTTAAACCAGACAAAGGATGAACTATCTCCCCCGCGCCGATCTCTCCCCCTTCTCATAACAGCTACGTTATACTTAGAGGCGTGTCGTAACTGCCACCGGGCGATTACGCACCTGCGTTGACAAACTGACCGGGAAAAGCGCGTGTCAGTTGCAAATCTCAGACAACCGTCTGCCGTGCCACGAGTAATCTCACCCTTCGTTTAACAAACTGACCGAGAAACGGGCGTGTTAATTTCAAAGGTAGACAACTTGTCTGAAAGGCAGGGCAGTTTTCACACTACCAGCTGACCATGGCCCGTGGAGCATGAGTGTCATATGCGAAAAACCAGACCCTCTGTCTGCCTGCCCGTTCTGGCGGAGTGAATTCTCACACTACGGCCCAGAACTCGGCCGAAGAAAACACTGTCCCCGTGGGAACAGCAGACAGCTGTCGGCTCTCCCGGTCTGACGGAATGCATTATAACGCTTCTCGTCTGACTGACATCCACGTAATACCATCAGTGCGATACTCAGTTTTGAGAAACAAAACCGGTAAAGTTTAAAAATACTGAAGAAAATATTTTTCGCAACCGAGTGATGCGAAAAATACAGGAAAAACAAGTATGGAAAGATAATAAAATGAAAGGATTAGGGTGAGAGAATAGGAAGAAGATGTAGGTAATTTAATGACATAAAGACCTACGTGACAGGACGTCCCCCCTTAAGATATGGAAGCACTCCATGTCTACGTTATGGAATTAAATTTCCTATAACCGTAGCTTCGGGGTGTCTGTCTTCTTCTCTCTCATCTTCCCCCTCCATCTCTCTCCAATTCCTACTCGAGTCTACTCCCCAAAGTTTCCTTCCTCTGGAATGTCTCCCATGCGCGCTTGAAAGAGCGTCGCCGCTTCTGACATTTTTGAAAGATTTCTTGTGATAGCAGTGGAATATCCCTGCCACTATCATCATCTTCGTCAGCTCTGGCGATCGTCAGGAGATGGTCGGAGGTTGGCACTGGTCTTTCCAAGTATCTCTTTAAGAGATTTAAATAGAAAACCTTCTCCTTTCCTTGAATAGAGATCTGGTAGTTAGCCTTAGAAATATTTTTCAGGACGGTAAACGGCCCTTGCCATCCGATCTTCAGTTGGTTGTTCTCGGTAGGGAGTAACACCAAAACTTTCACTCCTGCTTCCAGTTCTCTCTCTTCCGCGACTTTCCTGTATCGGTTAGCGTGCTTTGTGCGTGCTCGCTTAAAGTTAGTCGTTGCTAGGCCCCATCCTAGTTTCAACCTATCCTTTAAATCCGATATGTATTTACTGGCTGAGACGACTGTCTCATCCGCCTTCTGGTCTGTCAGCGACCAAAGTAAGGCTTCAAGCGGGCCCTTAATGGGTCTGCCGAATAAGAGTGTAGCTGGCGGAAATCCTGTGGAAATATGAGGAGATTCTCTGTAGCCAAATAATGCTGCAGGAATACAAAGATCACAATCTTCAGGTTTCACTTGTGCCAGTTTACTTAGCCTCATGTTGAGGTTTCCATTAGCACGTTCCACGAGCCCATTTCCGGCCGGAGTATATGGCTTAGTGTGGATGTGCTGGGTCCTCAAGATCTTAACGATCTCATCCATCAACAGGTTTCGGTATGGAGATCCGTTATCCGTCAACACTTGCTGAGGGAATCCCAACCGAGTGAAAATCTGCACGAGGGCTTCTGTGACATGCTTGGCATCTGCGCATGTTAGCGGTATAGCTTCGGCCCACATAGTGCATGTATCGACTAAGGTCAGGATGAACCTGTTCCTTCTTTTAGTCCTGTCGAAAGGCCCTAAAATGTCGATCACAACCCGTTCGAATGGTGTTCCCACTATTGGCATTTCACCCATGTGGACTGGGGGGTGTCCGTCGCTTGGGTGGTACACGTTGGCACTGGGCACAGGATTTGACGTACCTGATAATATCAGTGTTTACTCCTGGCCACCAATAATGAGTGGTTATACGTTGGTTTGTGGCGTTCTGTCCCATGTGTCCGCTGAAGGGAAGAGAGTGCCCCATTTCTAGGATTTGGCTTCTGTACTGTTTCGGTACTAGGAGCTGCTTGTAACCTTGGTCAGGCTTGCCCGTTCTGCGATAAAGTACGCCATCCTTAGAAAAAATGTCCCCGTGCTGTCTGGGTTCCTTAGCCACGGGCAGTTTCCTAAAGCAGAGTGCCAAAGTTGGGTTCTTGTATTGCGCTTCTTTAAGTTCCTTGGGTAACAAATTAGGCGCAGGCTCCCGTTCCTTCTTGGTTTGCCCTCTTGTAGTTACTGCTGCCACAATCGGCTCTTCCGGTTTCCCAATACACACGTATCTCCCGCCAAGTATGACTGGGTAGATGGGATCATCCATAACAGCCGCTTTAATCACACCTCTGACAAAGTCAGAGTGTATCTCCACCAATGCGATTGGAAGCGCTGTAGGTGCATCACTCTTACGAACTCCACAAAGTTTGACGGTCTCTCCTGTCTCTTGACCGGGTTTAACCAGCTTTCTGGCAACAATGCAATCGTAAGAAAGCCCCGTGTCGAATAAGCAAGAAGTTTGAGAACCGTTCAAAGTAACAATACCTCGCGTTGAGGGTCCATCCCCAACAGGTTGGGAATCACTATCAATAATTCCGCCTTGCGAGACTGTTAAATTTAGGATGTTGCTGTGTATGTGGTAGTGGAACAGTTCACAGGGTTATCACACAGGCAACATGACGTGTAGAGTCATAGAAAGGGTAACTTCGTTGTATAAGTTTCTTTCATTTATTGCACGCCACAAAACAGTCATGATACTTATGACATCAACATGGTTAACGAGTTCAGCAAGATGATATGGCACATTGAAAACAATTTCTGTAGTCAGCAATGATAGCTGTTGTATATATGCGTCATAAGACATCACAGTTCAATAGATTCAGAAATTCATCAATCATCGAGTGCTAGTTCGTGAAGCTGTATAAATAATAATAATTTCTATAACTTCTGCAACAGTGTCAGCTACAGATCTTCAATGTTCATAAACAATAATAAATGCTCCCATTCTGATGCTAGCAGATCAGTTGTATACAATAAGTCCGTTCACTGTCTGCACGTGAATAGCATACATGGGCTACAGGTCAGCTCGACCTTTATAATGTTCCTAAGTCTAACCATCTGACTTGGACGTGATCTCTGATATAACGAATCCTGGAACACAGACAACAGTCTTGTTGGTCTAGAGCGACCCATATATATTTAACTAGTTCAGGTATACAGATACTGGTGACTTAATCCTAGTCAAAGTACCTCTCCATTTTGCATCACACAGGCGAGCAAATAGGCGACAAAATGACGAACCTCTAGACGATAGCATAAAGTTCGATACAAGAGGAATTACCTTATTTCGGAAAATCAACCATGAACATATGCCTCCAGGCAGGCTGCATAATACTGGGAAATAGTCTAGTTAGCTAACTAACTCACTAAGACACTGTATTTCCCTCAGAGAATCACAAGACGCAGTTGCGTCTGCTCGCTTCTTAAACCATTTCTAAACTGCCCCAACTGGGCGGAACACACAGAACGAACTCCCGGTTTTTGACATGCGCAGAACGACAATCTCTGAGTTGCCGTTCACAATAAGACGATTCGAAGAACATTCGAGATAAAAGTCTTACACAGTCGCGCCTTTTATGGTCATGAAAAGAAGCGTTAAGAAAGGTTTCAGACATCTACCATAGTTGACTGATACTACCAAATAAGGAGATGTGGTCACGCTTCGTTCAAGAAATTATAGACCGAACGTGTCTCTATACAAGAGAAGGCAACTCCTAACAAATTGTAGTTTCGATAACTCGGATTATGTCCCTTTGACCATAGAAAACATAATACACACTTCAGTCAAAAAAATGATCATACATATGAAAAAATGTTTATACAAACGAAAAATAATAATGATCCGTGCGTAACATTACCGCACCCTCCCTGGAAAAAAAAAAAATGTTTCATTTTTTTTTTTTTTAAATCCTGGAGCCGGAAAAAATCTAGGCTCCTAACGCACGTATGATGCGTGGATATATACCTAACAAATTAGCTCAACGCATGGAGCGACACTGAGATCATATCTCAGATCCTTAGAGAAAAAATTTATCTAAGTATACGCTGATATATTCCAGGAAGGTGCCACCAACACACGCCACAATGATGGCAACAACATAATGACAATCAAATTATACTCATACCAATATATGAAATTAAATATATTATGTGTTATCATACAATGTGTTGCAAATAGCGGTGTAATTTACTAATATACCGCACTATATTATTACATTATATAAAGTAACAGTAATTAATAAGTAATACATGTGTTGCTCTTCGGTGACATAAAACATTCAATAGAAGAAGATGTGGACATCATCCGCTCCCAATGTAGGACAGGACTTGATATCCTCAAAGTTCCACAATGGACATAAACTCGCAGACTTCAATGATGTGCTGCGAAAATATCAATAACACAAATCTTAAAGACAACTGGTAAATTTCTTAATACAATCCTGAAAATAATTTATTTAAATGTGGCCGAGTGATCTTTTGGCCCGTATATCACTAACTAAGCCTTCTTAGATAATTACATGGTACAATGTTATAAATTTCCCTCAAAAAAAAAAAAATGAGACAAAATCTACTAACATGTCATTATAACATTGGACTGTATATCAGGAAATATATATATATGACAGAAGAATCATGTGGAATCGTGTGGACATCTGGACAGAATGTCTGCCATTACATTATCCGAACCACGGATAGCTCGAACCGAGAAATGAAATGGTTGAAGAGCTATGGCATAACGAGTGGACCTCGAGCTCTTCAAGTTTTTGCTCTGAATAGCAGTAAGCGCTTTCTGGTCGGTTTCCACAATGAAATGTGCGCCTAGAAGAAATCTTTGTAACTTCAGAATAGACCATACCATAGCCAATAACTCACGGTCTAAAACCGAGTAATTCTTTTCTGCAGCGTTTAATTTCCTAGAGATATACATCACCGGATGCAAAGTATCAGAATACTCCTGCATTAGTGCTGCCCCAATCCCTGTTGACGAGGCGTCACTTCGAAGAACAAAAGTCTTCTCAATAGTAGGTAACTTAAGAATAGGTGGAGATGAAAATAGGGCTTTAACCTGGTCCAATGAGGATTGACATTCTTTAGACCAGCGGATCAGATTAGGCGACCCTTTCTTCAATAAAGTAGAAAGCGGTGCCATAATGGAGGACAGATTCGGAATGAATCGTCCGTAGAATTGAATCAAACCTAATAGACTCCTTACTTGTTTCTTCGTCTTAGGGACCGAAATGTTAAGTATTTTTGAAACATTGTGGTCCTCTGTCTTTAAAAGACCATGACCAACCCGATGACCTAGGAAAGAAATCTCGCTAAATCCTATAAAGGCTTTAGAGGGTTTTGCAGTCAAGTTATACTCGCGAAGAGTAGACAGTAATTCGTATAAACCCAAATAATGATCTTCCCAAGAATCACTGAATAGACAGATATCATCTAGGTATGCTATGACATCTGTACGATATGCGAGAATTCGCCGCATCATGCGTACGAATGTAGCAGGGGCGTTCATAAGACCAAAAGGCATGAAATTCCATTGGAATAAACCCCTAGGTGTAGAAAAAGCTGTAAAAGGTTTGGCACGTTCAGTTAGCGGGACTTGCCAATAACCTTTAGACAAATCTAGTTTGGTAAAGAATCTAGAATTAGAAAGTTTATTGAGTAGCTCTTCTAATGAAGGCATAGGTTCAGCATCGAACTTCGTAACTTGGTTCAATTTGCGATAATCTACGCAAATGCGAATGTTATTATCCTTCTTTCGAACAATAACCATAGACGAAGAGTATGCTGAAGTGGATGGTTCAATGATTTCCAAACGTATCATTTCATCCAACTCTTTTTCGACTTGAGACTGGAAATGAATAGGTATTGGATATGGTCTGACTCTGATAGGATTGTGATCAGTTAGCACAATGTCATGTTCTATGACATGTGTGTGTCCCGGGATGTCTGTAAGAACATCCTGAAATGTTTGCAACATCGAAGAAACTTGTCGATGTTCCTCAGCGGAAAGATTTGGAGAAACGGTCACGTTTTTCCAAGATTCCGTAGAATAAAGTGGGACCATAGAAAGAGGAAGATTGACATCAGAAAAAGTAGTTTCCTCATCCTGTATAACTGACAGAGATGAGTACTGACCATGAGTTGCTTGTGAATTGTCCGTAGCCTGGAAAATAGGCTGCAAATAGTCAGGTCTTTCATAAAATTCTGTGAGCATATTTATGTGGAAAGTTTTATGCTTTCCATCAATATCGACAACATAGTCGACATCAGAAATTTTGGAGACTATTGCATATGGACCTTTCCATGCAATTAGAAGTCTGTTCTCCCTTGAAGGAAGTAGAACGAGAGCTTTGTCACCTGGACAAAGTTGTCGTAGACATCTATTCTTATTTGCAAACTGCCTTGCCTTTTCTTTAGCAAATTCTGAAGACGAAGTTGCTAGTTTGCATGCCTCGATGATCTTTTGCCTAAGAGCAATGACGTACTCATAAGAAGATTGAGTCTCATCGCTAATATTATCGGCAGTGATTAGATCGTGAAGTAAAGACATAGGGCCGCGCGGTTGCGCGCCAAAGACAAGTTCAAAAGGGGAAAACCCCGTATGTTCATTGGGGACCTCTCTATACGCAAAGAGAGCCGCGGGTAAGACCCTGTCCCAATCCTGAGGATGATCCTCAGTTATTTTACCAAGTAAAGTTTTCAGAGTCCTATTTAAACGTTCGACCAACCCATTAGACATTGGGTGATAGATACTGCTGAGAGACCTTTTAATGTGTAGCATAGACATTACCTGTGACATAGTGTCTGATATAAGTTGAGTGCCATGGTCTGACAATATTTCTCCGGGAAAACCCAAGCGAGAAAATATCAGCCAAAGAGCGTCTGCGATATCAGCAGTTGAGATGCTCTTGAGAGGTATTGCCTCTGGCCAACGTGTGCACATATCGACACATGTAAGGATAAATTGATGTCCTCTAGCCGACTTAATTCTAAAAGGACCGATAATATCTATTGCCATTTTTTGAAAAGGGCGAATAGGAATGTCAGCAGCCTGGATAGGCGCAGCATGTCGTGGTCCTTTAGATTTGACCTCCTGACATACTTTGCAAGAGCGACAGTACATTCGTATGTCCTTGCTCACAAATGGCCAAAAGAAAGCCGCAAGAACCCTCGACTTTGTACGGGAAAAACCCATATGTCCAGCACATTGCGAGTCATGAGCATGTTGCAATATTTGCAATCTCATGCTCTTAGGCACAAGAATTTGTGAATGAGTGGACGTAGTCGAGTCTTGTACCATACGTACAAGTACGCCGTTCTTCATAGAAATCCAAGATTTCCTATTAGTGTTCTGATTAGGATCACCTTTTTTTGCTAGAATGAAGAATTTTTGTAAAGAAGGATCTTCTTCTTGCAATTTGATAAATGAGTCACGTGTAATAGTCAAGTGACTATCTTGGTCATTTACTTCATCATTATTAGTTAATGAAGTTTGAGGTGGATCCAGAGCATGTGCTCTTGTGACCACCGCATTGGTAGCTTCAATGTTTTGCTCTTCCCAAACAGCAATCTGCTGTGGGGTACATTCCCTAACTCCGTGAATACGACCAATAATAAGGTCCGCAATAGGGTTTGGAAGTAGACACGCGTGGACCTCTCCCGTGAAGAAAGGAGTAGCAATGTGTATTATAGCAGTAGGATACTTTTCTAACGTGCCACCAAATGTGACACATTTGATGACTTTTCCTGTAGCACAGGATGGATCTACAAGAGATTGCCTAACGCCGACAGTAGTACATCCAGAATCAAACAACACTGAGACTGGATTACTATTTACTAGCCCCTTATGTAATATAAGAGAACCTCTCCCATCATGAGCAACATTAGCAGGAAGAGCGGGCAAAGGATGACCACAGCTTAGAGTACTAACGGTTTTCGGATCAAATAAAGTACTGCATTGGATACATTTATTTGCCCTACCAAAATCAAAAGATGAGCATCCGATAGCATTATGGTCTTTATCATTATTAACCTGTTTATCTGCTCCCTGAGATTCTTGTTGAACAGAGTTTGTCTGTTGATATCTTTTTCTCTTATGTTGCGATCTACCGCGACCATTATTGCCTCTGCAATTATCATTAAAGTCCCTACTGTAATTTTTATCCTGGTTTGAGTTCCAGTTTCCATAACTGTCATTACTATCTCTATGCTGTTGAGAACCTCTATTATCTTGGTATTGAGGTCTCTGCATAAAATATTTTCCTCTATACCGATTACCTTTGTGAAAATTTCTAAAGTTAACCGGAGTAGAATAACGTGTAGTATTAGGTTGTCTCCAGTTCTGGGAAGAAGAATCACCCTGGAATTGATCACTATGGTTCTGGGCATAATTACGATTACTCTTTTTATTGAAATTTTTCTGGCTACCCTGAAATTTACGCATAAAATTTGGGCCATAAGGTGCTGCCGAAGCAACTGGCAGACCTTCTTTCACCTTAGAGTTACTAATGGTTATGTGCGGATGCGCAGTAACATACTGGCTACAGTATTCTTCCATTTCTTTTATGTTTTTAGGCTTACGCTCATGAAGAAAAGATAGAAAAGCTTCATTAACAGAAGACATAACCTTATCTCTAAGTAGTAAATCCATAAGAGCTTCAAATGTATTTTCTGTCTTAGACAACTCAACCCATCGTAAAAAAGTAAGACGGATGCCTGAGATGAATTCAGAGAATTCAACTCCAGTTTCTGGTAACATGGTTTTAAATTTAAGACGATATCCGTCCTCGTTAAGTTGGTACTTCTTTAACAATGCCGCCCTGACAACCTCATAGTTGTTTTTGTCAGGCACATCTACCATACTCAACAAAGTCAAAGCATCACCTCTAAGTATCTTGGACAGATGATACACATATAATGTTTTATCTATATTATGCACATTACATGCACTTTCAAATCTATCTAGATAAAATGTTATATCATCGATTGAGGGATTAAATGCTGGTAGATTAAGCTTGAAATCCTTAGCATTAGTCTTATTTGACACCTTATTTGCCTCATTAGCATTACCAGTGTTCAATAACTTTAACTTCTCTAACTCTAAAGCTAAGACTTTTTCATCATGTTCCATTTTTGCTTTTCTCTCATCAGCCTCTCTTTGTAACCTTCTTTCTTCAGCCTCAGCCTGTAACTTTCTTTCTTCAGCCTGGGCCTGTAACTTTTTTCCTTCAGCCTCCATTTCAAGTCTCTTATTTTCAGCTTCTTTTTCAAGTCTCTTATTTTCAGCTTCAGCCTGGGCCTGTAACTTTTTTTCTTCAGCTTCTTTTTCAAGTCTCTTATTTTCAGCTTCTCTTTTTTTTTTTTCCATTTCCATTTGAAATCTTTTTTCCTCCACCTGCATCTGCAGTTTCTTTTGTTCTATTTCAGCCTCTATTCTCTTTTGTTCAGTTTGTTCTTTCATTTTCTTTTCTTCCGACTTCAATGCCTTGGCATATTGAACAGTCGCAAATTCTTCTAATTTATCACCTGTCTTCCCAAGGGCTTTACCCTGCTCAATAAAGTACTCAAATGTAGACATGATGTCCAAAATGTGAGTACAGAACCTGAAATAATTAATTATCTTATTTCAATGTTAAATAGCAACAAGACTTAATAAAGTGCTTGTATAATCTCTATGTTGAACCCAATCTCTGTGGGAAACAGGAGTTGACACCAACTTGTATTATCAAATGTATAATAATATCACAAGTCACCTCTTAATTAACAGTGCACTACCCAAATCAGTGCATAATCATCAGTTATTTATCATAACTGCACTACAATAGTGCATAAGCAAAAAACACCATTTTGTTATGATAAGTGCACTATAGACCAATAGTGCATGAGCATATATCAACAATAGTGAAAGCTAACTATGCAAGAACTATGTAAACAATAACAAGACAATGTAAACAATAACAAAGGTCATCAACAATGTAAACAATAACAAAGATCAAAGTCAATGTAAACAACAACAAAGATCAGAGTCAATGTAAACAATAACAAAGATCAGAGTCAATGTAAACAATAACAAAGATCAGAGTCAATGTAAACAATCAACAAAGATCAAACAATACGAAAACATTCGCATAAGTCAAATACACAAACAGCAAAACTAAAAAGAAATATGCGAAGATATGACTAACAAATGACGCTACAGTGTATACACAAAAATATACGTAAAGAACTGAATAATAGCAAAGGGGAGACCTACAAATACAAACAATCGAAATCGAAACTAAAAACACAAAGAAAGAGAGAAAAGAAAAAAGAAAAAAAAATATATATATACAAGAAACAAAAATAAAGCACAACTCGTCACAACTAAACAGATATAGCAACGATTGTCGCTAGCAAATTTCACTGTAGGAAATTCGCACAGTCCCTAACGAAAACGCTAACAGTAGAACCTCTGTGACGTGGTATCTTCTACTGCAAGACTCCGCCCAACCGAGAAAACCCGCTGAAATATAAACATATAAATATACAAATAACAAATAACATATAACATATAAACATGTATCATGAAAACAATAGGAGAAAGTGTGAAAGTACAGAAGGCTCAGTTAGAACATAAGGGCACAGTTCACAAACAAAACAGGCCACTTAACTTCTATAAATCCAGCGTCAGCACGGTGCAGAACAGGATGTAATCAGCATTCTGAGGATAATGATCCAACGTTGATTAACTTCTGCTCCCATAAACAGCCATGACGAAGGAAATGAGCTTCTAATACTGCAACAGTTGTTACGGCACTTGACCTTCTGAATCTTCTAAATTGATTTAACCGGCACTTGACCTTCTGAACCCGCAACAGTACCCCTGAGACCGGAACAGTTGTTACGGCACTTGTCCTTCTTTTCACCAGATCAGGAAATCCATTCGCTCGGTACTTGTCCTTCTAATTTTACATAAACTTCAATATTGCCGAGCAGCGCCGGGTAGTTTCAAAATCAGCAACTGTCAGAAAATCCGGATACTTTCAATAAAATTTCTTGTAAGGTGGTAGTTGATGCTGTAGTTGTATCTAGTATGATGATGATGTCTGGGTTTGCTGACCCCCTTGATAGCTGGAATCAGAGTGAACCAACCTATGGCCACCAAAAATGATATGGTGCGCCAAAATATCAGATGATAGAACCAGCTCTGGCCACCAAAAATGATAAGGGTGGATTTGTGCTGAAGTGGTAACTTGCCACCCTTATCGACACCTGGTGTTAAAGTGTAAGATGTAGGTGTCTTCTCTGATTTAGGATGTTGCTGTGTATGTGGTAGTGGAACAGTTCACAGGGTTATCACACAGGCAACATGACGTGTAGAGTCATAGAAAGGGTAACTTCGTTGTATAAGTTTCTTTCATTTATTGCACGCCACAAAACAGTCATGATACTTATGACATCAACATGGTTAACGAGTTCAGCAAGATGATATGGCACATTGAAAACAATTTCTGTAGTCAGCAATGATAGCTGTTGTATATATGCGTCATAAGACATCACAGTTCAATAGATTCAGAAATTCATCAATCATCGAGTGCTAGTTCGTGAAGCTGTATAAATAATAATAATTTCTATAACTTCTGCAACAGTGTCAGCTACAGATCTTCAATGTTCATAAACAATAATAAATGCTCCCATTCTGATGCTAGCAGATCAGTTGTATACAATAAGTCCGTTCACTGTCTGCACGTGAATAGCATACATGGGCTACAGGTCAGCTCGACCTTTATAATGTTCCTAAGTCTAACCATCTGACTTGGACGTGATCTCTGATATAACGAATCCTGGAACACAGACAACAGTCTTG
The DNA here is from genome assembly GCA_024509875.1 of Oreohelix idahoensis. NCBI lineage: Eukaryota > Metazoa > Mollusca > Gastropoda > Stylommatophora > Oreohelicidae > Oreohelix > Oreohelix idahoensis. The sequence continues at coordinate 34,097 of JAMPIV010016173.1, forward strand.
TTGGTCTAGAGCGACCCATATATATTTAACTAGTTCAGGTATACAGATACTGGTGACTTAATCCTAGTCAAAGTACCTCTCCATTTTGCATCACACAGGCGAGCAAATAGGCGACAAAATGACGAACCTCTAGACGATAGCATAAAGTTCGATACAAGAGGAATTACCTTATTTCGGAAAATCAACCATGAACATATGCCTCCAGGCAGGCTGCATAATACTGGGAAATAGTCTAGTTAGCTAACTAACTCACTAAGACACTGTATTTCCCTCAGAGAATCACAAGACGCAGTTGCGTCTGCTCGCTTCTTAAACCATTTCTAAACTGCCCCAACTGGGCGGAACACACAGAACGAACTCCCGGTTTGACATGCGCAGAACGACAATCTCTGAGTTGCCGTTCACAATAAGACGATTCGAAGAACATTCGAGATAAAAGTCTTACACAGTCGCGCCTTTTATGGTCATGAAAAGAAGCGTTAAGAAAGGTTTCAGACATCTACCATAGTTGACTGATACTACCAAATAAGGAGATGTGGTCACGCTTCGTTCAAGAAATTATAGACCGAACGTGTCTCTATACAAGAGAAGGCAACTCCTAACAAATTGTAGTCTCGATAACTCGGATTATGTCCCTTTGACCATAGAAAACATAATACACACTTCAGTCAAAAAAAATGATCATACATATGAAAAAAATGTTTATACAAACGAAAAATAATAATGAATGAGTTAAGAGAGGAAGACTCTCCATTGCTGGAGACAGAGGCAGCACCACGACTTTGGAATTCTAGAGTTTTAAGAGCCAACTCATGCTGTCGTCGTTGCTCATTTTCTCTTTCCTCATGCTGTCTCTCCTTTTCCTTCTCTCTTTCCTCGTGCTGCATCCTGCGAATTTCCATTTCCTCGTCCATCTTCTTCTGCTGTAATAGACGGTCTTCCGCTTCTTTCCTCTCCGCTGCTTCTTTTTCCTCTTTAGCTTCAGCTGCTTTCCTCTCCGCATCATATCTCTCAAGTTCGTCTCTGACAAATGCTTTCGCTTCCTCTCCTTCCAGTCCCTCCTCTCTCGCTTCGTCCCTGAGGAGTTGTCTAAGCTTTGCCCTCTCGGCCATATTACGTCAGTGACTGAGACACGTGGAGATAGAAAATAGGAAAAAGAATAACCTGGTTCCTACCACTTACGAGAAAAAAATACCAAAAATCCTAAAGATGATATCCTTAACCCTGGGATACCTCCTCCAAAAATAAAAATCTAACTATCGCTGCTATTAATCGGCAATAAAGCACCTAATGCAAAACACGACTACGCCAACTAAATGGTAGTTAAGATTACTTCTGAAAAATAAGTTGCTACAGTGGAAACAAAATAATTATTGTAAAATTAAAGAGAAAAATAATCCCTTAATTTTTAAAATCCACTATCAAGTTCACCCCTGAAGACAGTTCGGGTGAGGGAGGCAATTAATCTGGACGAATAGTCCGAAACGCACTCCTTAGCTTTGCTCAAACACCTACTACTTCAGAACGCTTGTGAATGTTATACACTCACAAAACTTTACCAGCGTTTAGTATTACAAATCCACAATTAACATATATTCCGACAAAATCAACCTGTAAACCAAAAGTATAATGCTTCTTAATGCTGTGGAAAAAAAAACTTATCAGTTTGTGTGGTCAGCACGCCCGTAAACAGATCGTTAGTCTAGGGGATAAATTATTTTTAAAAGATACAAAACTCACAAGACATCACACTCTTACTCTATATCAGAATAAAGAATCTTAAGTTCAAAATCCAGATAGACGAGTCCACATTTGTCGTACTCGTCTTCCTATTCTAAGTTCAAAAATCCGTCGGGCGAGACCACATTTGTCGTATCGCCTTAGGATTTTGGGTTCAATTCCCGGTAACGAGCGACCATTTGTCGTAGTCGTCTTCCTATTCTAAGTTCAAAAATCCGTCGGACGAGAACCCATTTGTCGTAGATTTTGGATAGGAGTATTAAGACTTGGGTTTGGTCCCTTCTGAATAGGTTTGAATAGGTGATTGGCACCGTGAGAATTAGTAAAACCATAGAATTTCCACTCAGGTGAGATGATAGACTGTGGTATAGAGGCTGTCGCTGAAAGCGAAAAGAATTCTTCTCTCTCTCACCTATCCTCTACGACGGTTTTTACAGAGTCCGACAGTCTAATCCACATATATATTACATATATTTCTATCTACTCACGGGCACGCACATACACGTGACGACAGTTAAACACACAGACTTGGAAAATCTATAACAATGCTTATACAGATAATTGGGATCGAGCTGACCAACGCACTGATTTTTTTTGTTCAAGAGAGATATTTTAATTATCATATCAAAATCTCTCACAACACCAAAAAATTACATCAAGGAAAAACATATACAAATAGTCATAAAATTTAAGAAAATGCTACAAGGATGATAGCCCGTTAAAATCTTACTCCAGGTTTAGCCCACAGCCCCGTTAAGAGAACAGATGATGGCCCAAAGAGTTATAGATACGTAGGGTTGAGGCTAAGAGTTTTTCTTCTTTTCTCGTAAATGTATGCACAGAGTTGAATAATCTGATTTAGCCTAAGAAGTAAAGAAACTCTAGCAAATAGTAACAAATTCTGCAGGTTAAAAAAAAAGAATTAAGACAGTAAATGGGTGACAATCTATAACTGTAAAATAACACTCTGATCTGCGTACACTCATTCATTCAGCCATGGCCATGGGTACACAGTTATACTCACAACTTTGCTCGCTGCCTCTGGGAACATACTCAATTCTAGGACCTTCACACAGACCCGAAAATGCAGTCCTTAACCAAGAAATCCCCAGTTCCAAAAGACGTACTAAACTCTCAGGGAACGATTCCTTGGGTGTTCTAATTTTTCGAATGTCTGATTAAGTCACATAAAAATATTGTCCAGGCACGAAAGTTAGCAGAGCACAATGTCATTAGCTTAATATTGCTTTTTAACCTTCCTTTACCTCTTTTACCATGGTGATTCCTGAACAGGGACTGCCTTGTAATGCTATCAACAGGTTTCTTCAGTGTGTTTGTGTGTTTCTTACCCATCCCCAGCATCTTCTTCTCATCTCTTGTTTCACTGGCACTTGTCTGGTTTTTGTCATCAGTTCCACATTAGTGGCCTTGTCATATCATTTCAATTCTATTCTGCACAAGCACCCATTTATTAAAGTCTGTAAATTCTTGGTTGTTAATTTTTGTTGCACTCCATGTTTCAGGGCCGTGTGTTACCTGGACCCAAAAGGGGAGCGAAGAATAATAACGCTAAAATCTATCAAACATGTCATAAAAGATGACTAAGGAGGGTTAACACCCGTGTGTTACCGGGGCCCGAAAGGGGAGCAAAGAATAGTAACACTGTCCCCTGCCAAGCATGTCGTAGAAAGCGACTAAGGAGGGTTGGGCATGGGGCCGGTTACCCCATCCTGTAAAAAATTTAAACCACAAAAAACTTCAACAAATATGGACAAGTCAAATAAAGAAAATAAAACACAGCCATCCAAGACAGGGGAAGGTCCTCTTGTGGGGAGGCGTATGATGCAACACAGAGAAAGCTGAAAGGAGTCTGTGTTGCTGACTAACCTTCTTTCTTCTAGGAGAACTTCCAGATTTGGCACCTGGAATGTTCGGACATTGAACGAACAAGGGAAAGTGGCACAAGTAGCAGCAGAAATGAGGGAATACAAAATCGAGGTTCTGGGAATGTGTGAAACAAAGTGGAAGGGGGTAGACAGGAAGAAACTCATCACAGGTGAATTGGTGCTGTCCTCAGGACACGAAGACGAAAGTTCACACCACAGTGAAGGGGTAGCTCTTATGTTATCTAAAGAAGCACAGAAAGCACTCATTGAATGGGAAGCTGTGGGACCCAGAATAATAACAGCTATTTTCAAAACAGCTAAAAAGAAAATTCATGTCAATGTCATCCAATGTTATGCACCAACTAATGACAAAGAAGAGTCTGTGAAAGAAGCATTTTATACTAAACTACAGGAAATTATGGATAAAGTAAAAAAGAAGAGACATCACAATTTTGATGGGTGACATGAATGCAAAGATAGGTACAGTCAATACTGGATTTGAAGAAGTCATGGGAAAACATGGGCTAGGAGTAATGAATGAAAATGGAGAACTATTCGCAAACTTCTGTGCTTCAAATCAACTGGCTATAGGAGGAAGCATGTTTCCACATAAGAGAATACACAAGGCAACATGGATATCACCAGACCATAGAACAGAAAATCAGATCGATCATATATGCATAAAGAAGAAGTTTAGATCATCATTGCAGGATGTAAAGGTATATAGAGGAGCAGATGTGGCATCAGATCACCATCTTCTGATAGCCAAAGTAAAAATGAAACTCAAGAGATATGCAACAATGCAAAATTATAGACAACAGTTTAATGTAGGACAGCTAAGAAATCAAGAAACAAGAGACAAATTTGCGGTCACAGTATCCAACAAATTCCAAGTGCTCCAACAGTTGGAAGATGTAGAGAATACAGAAGACTATTGGCAGCAGGTCAAAACGGTATGGAAGGAGACATGTGAAGAAATACTGGGGAAAAGGGAAAGACAACAAAAAGCATGGATAACAACAGAAACCATCAATAAGATAAAAGATAGAAAAAACAAGAAAGCAGAGTTAAACACAAGCAAAACCAGAAGTTCCAAAGCCAAGGCTCAAGAAGTATACACAGAAGCAAACAAAGAAGTAAAAAGAAGTATCAAAAGAGACAAGAGGAAGTATATTGAGGAGTTGGCAAGAGAGGCAGAAGATGCTGCAGCCAAAGGAAATATGAGAGAACTGTATAGCAGCACAAAGAAGCTAACAGGGAAATACAAGCAAACAAGTTGCCTCATAAAAGATAAGAATGGGAAACTGCTCAGCAATATACAAGAGCAAATGAAGAGGTGGACAGAATATTTTGGGGACCTTCTCAATAGACCAGCTCCACAAAACCCGCCGGACATCCAGCCAGCAGAAGAAGAGCTACAAATTAACGGTGAAAGACCAACGAAGGAAGAAATAAAGAAAGCCATAAAGCTTCTAAGAGATGGAAAAGCGTCTGGACCTGATGGCATTCCAGCAGAGGCCATCAAAGCAGATATCGACACGGCTACAGAGATGTTATATAAATTACTTGGTAAAGTCTGGGAAAAAGAAGAGATACCAGCAGAATGGAAGGAAGGATATCTGGTTAAGTTGCCTAAGAAGGGAAATCTACAAGAGTGCACAAATTATAGAGGAATAATGTTACTATCAGTGCCAGGAAAGGTATTGAACAGGATTATCCTTGAGAGATTAAAGGAGTCCATAGACAAGAAATTGAGAGATGAACAAGCAGGTTTTCGACAAAACAGATCATGTACAGACCAGATAGCCACTTTGAGAATAATAGTTGAACAAAGTCTGGAATGGAATTCACCACTATACATCGGATTTGTGGACTACGAAAAAGCATTTGACAGTGTGGACAGAGAATCACTTTGGAAATTGATGAGGCATTATGGAGTTCCCCTGAAAATCATTAATTTAATAAAGAAAACCTATGAAGACATGACGTGCAGAGTTCTTCATGAAGGACAGCTTACAGAACCATTTGGGATAAGAACAGGAGTGCGACAGGGATGCCTCTTGTCTCCATTTCTTTTCTTGCTGGCAATAGATTGGGTTATGAGATCATCGACAACACACAACAGAAATGGAATCCAGTGGACTCTGACTAAGCAGTTGGATGATCTGGATTTTGCTGATGATTTGGCTCTCCTGTCCCATAACCGTAATCAGATGCAGGACAAATTGAAAACACTCGATGAGAGGTCACAGCAATTGGGTCTGAAAATACACAGGGAAAAGACAAAAATAATGCGAATAAATGCAGGTAATGAAAACAGGGTTGAACTTGAAGAAACGCCAATACAAGATGTAGAATCATACACATATCTTGGCAGTAATATAGACAAAGTTGGAGGGACAGACAGCGATATCAAAATAAGAATACAAAAAGCAAGAGGAGCTTTCATTGCATTGGGAAATATATGGAGATCAAGAGAAATAGGATCCAACACGAAAATAAGAATCTTCAACTCAAATGTGAAGTCAGTCCTATTGTATGGCTCGGAGACATGGAGAACAACAAAGACAACAACCAAAAAGCTACAGACTTTCATAAATGGGTGCTTGCGTAGAATTCTTCTTCTTCTTCTTCCGTCCTTAGCCAACGACCGGCAAAGCAGTCAGTGGCCATTACGCCTAGTGGCGTCTTAAGGGCAACAGCGAATAGATTTTCTCTGCCGTTGTTCCCATCACGCCTAATGGCGTCTTTAGGGCAACGACAAATCAATCCGTTCGCCGTTGTTTCCGTAATCAAAGTGACTGGCAAACGGGTGATCAGCCTTGCGTAGAATAGAGGGATTAAAATGGTATGACAAGGTTACCAATGTGGAACTGATGACAAGAACTGGACAAGTGCCAGTGGAACAAGAGATGAGAAGAAGACGATGGCGATGGATAGGACACACACTGAGGAAACCTGTTGATAGCATTACAAGGCAGTCCTTGTTCTGGAACCCCCAGGGCAAGATAGGCAGAGGAAGACCAAGAAGTACATGGAGAAGAGAGTTGGAAACAGAGGTGAAAATGATGAGGAGAACATGGAAAGAACTTGAGATGATGGCACGTGACAGGAGGACTTGGCATGTTTGTTGAAGGCCTATGCTCCTTTGGGAGTGGAGGGTTATGAACTCAATATAACTTACATTTTAATAGCAAGCCTACAGCTTGACTTATATTTAAAACTTCCCGTAAAATAAGTTATATTAAATAAATCAAACATCATGAATTAGAAAATACATACGTATTTCGTCAACACTCAATGATGTATCTGGCGTTATAAGTTTAGTTTTTTTTTAAATATATTCTCTCGTCTGATTATTTAGAAGTTAAATTAAATTTCTTTATTAGCCGACTGAATTTAAGCAAGAAATATAATTTCTGTTTTCCACTGAAACGCGTCACTAGAAAATAATACAGACTATATAGATTAAGCCCTCTGTTCAAAAGAACTAGTTAAAATGAAATAAACGACTTAACACTTTATCACTTCACAAAATACTAGATATCTATTATATATAATATTAATATACCTCAACCACAGAATTATTAAGAACGTTAAACCACTTCGACCAAACTAAGGCCATCTCTATTTACAGAGATTATTTAGAAATCGAACGAAGGTTGTTCTAGTCTAACTGCAAAGTTACTGAGTGAAATGAAATAGTTTCAAACGTGGGTTAATATTTTAAACCAGACAAAGGATGAACTATCTCCCCCGCGCCGATCTCTCCCCCTTCTCATAACAGCTACGTTATACTTAGAGGCGTGTCGTAACTGCCACCGGGCGATTACGCACCTGCGTTGACAAACTGACCGGGAAAAGCGCGTGTCAGTTGCAAATCTCAGACAACCGTCTGCCGTGCCACGAGTAATCTCACCCTTCGTTTAACAAACTGACCGAGAAACGGGCGTGTTAATTTCAAAGGTAGACAACTTGTCTGAAAGGCAGGGCAGTTTTCACACTACCAGCTGACCATGGCCCGTGGAGCATGAGTGTCATATGCGAAAAACCAGACCCTCTGTCTGCCTGCCCGTTCTGGCGGAGTGAATTCTCACACTACGGCCCAGAACTCGGCCGAAGAAAACACTGTCCCCGTGGGAACAGCAGACAGCTGTCGGCTCTCCCGGTCTGACGGAATGCATTATAACGCTTCTCGTCTGACTGACATCCACGTAATACCATCAGTGCGATACTCAGTTTTGAGAAACAAAACCGGTAAAGTTTAAAAATACTGAAGAAAATATTTTTCGCAACCGAGTGATGCGAAAAATACAGGAAAAACAAGTATGGAAAGATAATAAAATGAAAGGATTAGGGTGAGAGAATAGGAAGAAGATGTAGGTAATTTAATGACATAAAGACCTACGTGACAGTTATAACCATTATTATCTATATACATGCATGCAAACGTTCAACCTCCAATGCCACTTGTTTTACATAGTACAAAACCACACTCTCTTCTAGGCTTCAGGCTCACTGCGCTGTACTATGACTCGACATGACTACATAATAGACTTGAATTCTTCTCGACTTTGTATACCTCGTGCCTATCTGCCATGAAGGCTGAGGTAGGTTCCTTTCGCCCGAAGAATTTACATAAACGAACAGTGTCTCCCTGTCAATGGTGGGGATTGTTTACAAAAGAAAAACTCCTTCGCACTTTCGTATATATATATGTGTGTTTGTTTATTAATTTATACTTAGATTCAGGCTGCCTCTTGAAATAATGATAATGTATAAATGATAAGGGCAGGTCCCTCCAAGCATTTACCAAAAAGTTACATTGTCATTAAAATTATACAATTTACGAGGCTTGTGGTGGTGTTCCTCTTTTTGCCAGAGGCCCGCACCGAAAAAAAACACAACTCCTTCACTTTATACAAAGATCTGGTATACCCAGACGCATTGCATGTTTAAGACTTTATCGTAAATAACTTTATGAGGTTTTTTCCTTCTGAGGGTATCTACACCCTGCGTTTAGACTGCTTAGCAAAAGAAACACTTCATTTATTAATTTATGGATATAATCACGCTAGATCAGTTAAAAAAATTAGTCAGTATCATCACAATTACGACTACTAATAAACCAAGTGTCTCTTACCTCAAAACAAAAATTGAATCCATGGGAATTGACATTCAGAGAAGGTGTCCGAGTTATGTCTCTCAGAGTAAGTGTCTGAGGAATGTATGCGACTGTAAAACTAGAAGATAGTAATCCACTTCGTGTGTCCGGTTTTCGTTGCTGCAAGTAGACGGATGGATTTAAATAACTCTCTTATATACCCCAAAGGTTTATCAGTTAAGCTTCTAAAGTCGTGCAGGTATTCAGAAGGAACGGCAAAATTTGCCGGTGACAAAGTAGCTGCAATTTTCGCTTCTTCTTCGATGCGACAAGGTAAAAGAGGTCCTGTCTCACTTTTGACAGGGAGATTCCTACGGCGCGGCCGGGTATCAAGGGGTTACTCCGCGTGAGCCAGCGGATAAGAAAAGTGCTGCGTGACCAGTGGTCTTATTTCGTTCGTCGATTTCAAATGGACTTACTGACCGCTGGCCGATCGACATCACATAATCTTTTTGTCGGCTAATGTAAAAGAAACAAGGTAACACGTATAACGTTGTTAGAGCGAGGACTGACACGTATAAAAATACGCGGCAATGCGCCAAAGTGCAAAGGAAATTAAAATAGGGCGTGGACAAAAACAGAGGTAAGCAAAGTGCGTAAACTGACAGGCTGGTTGACCGAAACATTCATATCAACCCATCACACTGATATAGAATGGAATAGAATGGAATGACCACAGAAGAATTAGTACAGTCATCAGGACATGCAGCAGAAAGGTAAAGGAGGTAAAGGATCCCGTTACACGCCCATTGAGGCATATTGGGAATATGGTGTTAGGTCCTTATTTTCTTGACTATCGGCACACTAGGGGTGATGTGGTCGACATCACGCCGGCCGCCTTAACCTTCCCAGAGTTACTCTGGTACCCAATTCATGAGGCTGGGTCGACCCCGGAGCCGTTTGCGGTCTTTAAAAAAAACCCCCCTCAACTGGGGATCAAACCACGGACCACCGAGCTAGGAAGCCAGTGCACTAACCACAGTGTTACCGCGGCTCCAACCGCAGAAAGAGCATAGCATAATTATTTCCCGTCATATTTTGACAGATTACTTGCTCATGGTTGTATAAATTTACACTCCAAATACAGTTTCATTTTTCGTAAAACGTAATTTTTAACAAGTCATTGACAGGGCTACATAACCCTAACTGTGTCTTCAACAATACTTTGAATAAAAAAAGTTAAATGAAACTTTCCAGCAGGAAATCAGCGGAAACCTTGTCTTAACATTCCATATTGTTTTTTTTTTTTTTTTACATGTTTTTGTTGCCTACCTGCCAAGTTCTATATTTCGTTCTGTCCCATATAACTTCAGGAGGTCTCTGAGTAGACAATGAAAGAATAGTACTAGTTCCCTCATGCATGACGTAAAAGGTGACTAATATGAGGTTGTGTAGGGGCTGGTAACTTCATCGTTTAAACATATTGCTACAGAAACTGCTGCTGCAAAAAAAAAAGAGTTTTTAAGTAGGCTTCATGCACGGGCCATCTGCAGTGGTTGCTCTTGCTTTGTAAGGAGCGAAAATTGTCTTTGTACTCAATTGATAGCACATTGTCTGTCATAGAATTTCTATATTTGTAGTCAATGGTTAGTACATTGTCTGTAATATAATTTCTGTCTTTGTAGTCAATGGTTAGTACATTGTCTGTCATAGAATGTATTTGTAGTCAATGGTTAGTACATTGTCTGTCATAGAATTTATGTCTTTGTAGTCAATGGTTAGTACATTGTCTGTCATAGAATTTATGTCTTTGTAGTCAATGGTTAGTACATTGTCTGTCATAGAATTTCTGTCTTTGTAGTCATTGGTTAGTACATTGTCTGTCATAGAATGTATGTCTTTGTAGTCAATGGTTAGTACATTGTCTGTCACATAATTTATGTCTTTGCTGTAGATTGATAGTACACTGTCTGTCACATAATTTCTGTTTTTGCCGTAAATTGATTGTACATTGTCTGTCACAGAATTTCTGTCTTTGTAGTCAATGGATAGTAAGTACATTGTCTATCACAGAATGTCTGTCTTTGTACTCAATGGAAATTACACTGTCTGTCACATAATTTATGTCTGTCTTGTAATTTAATGTACTTCTTTTTCATGATCCTCTGTCGTACTTATCATCTAGTGACACCACTTGAGATGGTTACACAGTCACTCCAGCGGGTATCCTTCTATTACAGTAAACTTGCACCAAAGCACTTCATGTGGTCTTGTAATAGTAGCGTATCTAGCAATCTGTTAAAGGTTTGCTAATCTTCTGCTTTCACAGTTGTTACGTGATGAAGTTTGCTCGTCTACAATTTTCACGGTTGTTAACGTGATAAGGTTTGCTAAACGTCTGTTGTCACTTATTATTGTCACAATGAACAATGGTTCTGTTTAATTCTATCAAGTTATTTCAAAGAATAATCCTACACAGATGTTAATATATACAAACGAACATTGGCTTCGTGTTCGCATCTTCTAAAGTGTACACGCTGATAAGAGAATCGGACGTTGATTAGCTCAAACAAGTAGATTTGATTTCAAGGGAAAATGTGATCTCCTCTGGCCTCTTTGCAAAAGTCATTTGATATCCCCTGAACACTTGCAACCATCATTTGAAATGTTGAGATTATTCAAATATGCATGTATAACTTCTGGCATGACAAGTTGTGACCAATTACGTGTTACTGTGCTTAATTAATTAAGGAAAAGATAACTCTACTGTCTTACGTTCTTGTTTGAAGCAACAATAGTGTCATGAACGCTACAATTTCTGCTTATTTCATTTAAAATTTTTTTAAACTAAATGCAACCTATTAGCACCACCAGGTAGTCCTTGTTCTGGAATCCTCTCGGTGAAAGAAGTAGAAGCTGGCCCAAGAACACACGCAGAAGAGAACTGGAGACACACACAAAAAAAACGATGAGGAAAACATGAAAAAACCTTGAGTAAATGGCACGTGACAGGAGGATATGGCATGTGTTTGTTGACGGCCTATGCTCCTTGTGGAGCTAAAGGGTACTGGTTGATTGACTGTATGCCTATGTGTAATGTTTTTAGTAATACAGCTGAGAAAGAGATATACAACATTTATCATGGAATTAGCAATCCCGGAGTCGTCAAAACTCTTGATCGATGGGAGTACCCTTTCTGATGATCGGATTGCCTCCTGTTGTATCGCTCTGTATAGAGTTTTCTTTCGTCATGGAATTAGCAAAATTCCAGACTGATAAAAGAAGTTACGATACATTCTACTCCTCATGAAAAATGTTATGTTCTTGTTTCATTATTGTATTTGTTTTGGGACCGAAGACGCACCAACAGTGATAAATGCAGTTAGAGACCCATAGCTTGACTGCTTGCGTCAGCGATTCAGAGCTGACCTAGACCCTACTCTACCTCCAAGTGGTGGTCATGGAAACAGGCTGCATCACTGCAGTCTGGCTGAGAGAGTAGGAATCGAAGTGGGAAGGCTAACCCGGTCCCAAAAAATGCCGTGCGGAAGTCGGATGTGTCGGCCGAAAGGCGCAATTCTCGCAGCTTCGCTGTAAACGGACACAACGCAACCAACGTCCTTTTCAGGGCGAACGAGGAAGAAGAAAAAGAAGTATTTGTTTTGTTTCATTGAGGTATTTGTTTTGTTTCATTGTGATATTTTTCTTGTTTCAGTATGGTATTTTAATTGGCATTGGAGTTTCTCTACTTCTGCTGCTGTACCCCATAGCACGTCCACCAGTTAAGGTAGGCCACTTGATATTCAGATCGCACATTTCCCTGGGGGATCTCTGGAGAGAGAAAGGAAGAATATGACTACAGGTAACTCGGGCAAGTCATGAGACGCGACTAATATGAGGTTTCCATGGAGCTGGTAACCTTATTGTGTTAAGCTTTTTTTTATAAAGTATCCCGTTCAACCCTTGATGGGTTAAAATTAGGACATATGGTGTAGGCTACTAATTCAAGAAAATAAAGTCAGATTTCCAATAGGGCCTATCCAAATATAGTTCCTCCTTTCCCCCTCCACTCTGTCCAAGTAGAGTAAATCAAAACTAAATTTGTGTGTGACCTCCCCTTTCCAAGAAACAAAAAATGGAGCCTCTGATAACTGCCCTGTTATTAACAAGGGGTGAGAAAGCCCGAGATTACATCAAATCCACCAGTTATCTGCCACCAGCCATACAAGCATCCCATCAGACTACCCCCTTTTCCTCACACCATCATTGATCCTTATATATTAATTTTCGTTCTTGTTATATAATGTTTTACTAGATTGTGCAATTCTCTAGGTCTATCTATTTTCAATTGTGTGAAACAAATTAATACATAGACAACTGCTGCCAGAGGACGTGAATCTTCTTCTTCTTCTTCGATCCTTAACCACCGACCGTCAAAGCAGTCAGTGGCCATCACGCCTAGTGGCGTCTTGTAGGGCAACAACAAATTGATTCCGCTTTGCACGGTTGGTGGCCATCCTTCGTACAGTGCCCCAACTCTGGTTCATTCTTTGCATCTCAGCCTCCACAGTCCTCCGCCAAGTTGTTTTTGGTCGGCCTCTCTTTCGCTTTCCTTCAGGGGTCCAAAGCATAGCTGTTCTTGTGATGGCATCGGGGTCTCTTCTGAGGACATGACCAACCCAGCTCCAGCGTCTGCCAGCTATGATGGTGTGCATGTCCTCTTGCTTGCTACGAGTAAGCAGATCTTGGTTGGTGATGGTATTCGGCCAAAAGATGCGGTGAATTTTTCTTAGGCATGTTGTGTGAAAAGAGGACAATTTTGACATTTCCTTCTCTGTGACTCTCCAGCATTCCGCACCATAGAGAAGCACAGAAAGCACGCAGCTCTGGTATAATCTTAATTTTGTGCTTGTGCTGTATTGGGAGGACTTCCAGATGTTATTTAGGCTAAAGAAGGCTGTTCTTGCCTTATTCATTCTGATGTTGATGTCTTTGCCTGCCCCACCGTCTGGTGTTACTATGCTTCCTAGGTATGTGAAGGTATCTGTCTGTACCAATTGCTGATTCCTTACTGATATGGGCTCAGGGTTGCTCACATTGAGCGTCATGACCTCAGACTTCTTTAAATTGATGTTCAAGCCCACCTGCTGGCTAAATTTATTAAGTCTATCCGTTTTTTCCTGGATGTGTTGATGTGAATGTGCCAGCAGTGCAATGTCATCTGCATATTCCAGATCTTCCAATGTAGAAAATGTAGTCCATCTTATTCCTCTTGGACTGCCCATCACCCAGTCTATGACTGTTAAAAAAAGAGTGGTTGATAAGGGGCATCCCTGTCGTACTCCTGTCTTCACCTCGAAGGTTAGGTTGCTCTGCCCAACACTACACGTAAAGTTGGCATAGAGGCTTTTTATGATTGCCACTATGCAGCTTGGAATTCCATAAGCCCTCAGTATTTTCCATAAACTGTCCCTATGTATGCTGTCAAAAGCCTTTTCAAAATCAACAAAATTTATGTAAAGCTGTCTTTGCCATTCTGAGCACTGCTCTATAATGTTCCTGAGAGTGAATATATGGTCTACACATCTTCTGTTCTTTCTAAATCCTGCTTGTTCTTTCCTCAGTTTGTAGTCTACTGCCTTTGAAATTCTCTGTATAATTATCCTGCCTAGTATTTTGCTGGGGACTGAGAGAAGAGTAATTCCTCTCCAATTATTGCAGTCTGCAAGATCTCCCTTTTTGGGCAATTTGACAATTATTCCTTTGTTCCACTCTGATGGTGTTGTCCCCGTTTTCCACACTTGTGCAAATAGTGGTTCTAATAGTTCTGCTGCTAGCTCAGGGTCTGTCTTAAATAGCTCTGCATTTAAGTTATCATGGCCCGGAGCTTTACCGTTCTTTAACCCTTTGATTGCTGTGATGATTTCTTCTTTTCGTGGAATGTCTGTATTTACATCTAGATCGTTTTCAGCCTCAGGAACATTCAGTTGTGTCTCTGGTATTTCCTTGTTCAGAGTTTCTCTGAAGTGCTCTGCCCATCTTGTTTCCTGTCCCTCTGCTGTCTTGATGAGATTTCCTTGCTTATCTCTTACTAATGTAATATTGTTTGCACCTTGTTTTCCGCTGATGAATTTAGTTATTTTGTATACTGTGCTTTGTTCATTTCTCAGTGCTGCCTCTTCTGCCTGTTTTGCAAGATCGTCTAGGAAATTCCTTTTGTTGGCTCGGGTTTGGCGTTTAACATCCCTGTCCAGCTGGCTGTACTGTTCGCTATATAGTTGCTTTAACCTGGGGGACTTCGCTTCTGTTTTCTTTCTTTTCATTTCCTTTCTCATCTTTATGGTGTTTAGTGTTTCTGGTGTTATCCAGTCTTGCTTCTTCCTTTCCTGGAATCCTAAGCATGATTTGCTACTTTCCTTATATACTGTTGAAATGGTGTTGAAATTCTGGTCTATATCATCAGTCAATGTCTTTTCCTGGCTTTTGGCAAATTGATATCGTTTCTTAATGTCGGCCGCAAAAGCTTTTCTGGTAAGGGGGTCCTTCAATTTGCTGATGTCAAACCTTTTCTGTGTAGTTACAGTTGGTCCAGCTCTTCTTAGTTTCACTTTCAGTTTTGCTACTACTAAATGGTGATCACTTCCCACATCTGCACCTCTTCTTACCTTCACATCTTGTAATGCATGTCTCAGAGGACGTGAATGCTATGATTATATGGGGCACGCTTTGTGCAAGAAAGCCTGCTGTAATGGTTTATTCCATGCCCTAAAGTGTGCAAAAAAAGGAAATGATGAATGAACTTTTATAGTTATCATTTCTGATTTTTTTTTTTTTTTAAATTGATGATGAGACATTTTTAAAAAAATTTAATGATGAAAAATATTCCGTTCGGATATATGTTGTTTAAATTCCAAATAATTTGAACAACTGCCAATATTGTAAGGTGGCATCACACCTGTCAAATCATTGTAAATAGGTAAAAGGTAAACGATCCCATTACACGCCAATTGAGGCATATTGGGAATATGGTGTTAGGCCCATATTTTTTTGACCATTGGCACACATCGCCTTCACCTTCCCAGAGTTGCTCTGGTACCTATTTCATGAGGTTGAGTCGACCTCGGAGCCGTTTGTGGTCTAAAAAATTGCACTGTCTGCCAGGTTCTCAGAACCACTTTTTGAATTAGTTTAGGTTAAAATTAGAAAAAAATAATGAAAAATGTAGTGGTGAGCTGTAGAAACAACAGGAAGGGCACTAATATTTAATGAACAACGTTGTTGCAGGTAAATAAATTTTCTCCCTGTTTAAAACATTTCATATCTCACAACACGTGGTAGTCCTGGAAACAGGCTGCATCACTGCAGTCTGGCTGAGAGAGTAGGGATCGAAGAGGGAAGGCAAACCCGATCCCAAAAAAATGCTGTGCTGAAGTCGGATGTGCCGGCCGAAAGGCGCAGATATCGCAGCTCCGCTGTAAACAGACACAACGCAACCAACGTCCTTTTCAGGACGAACAAGGAAGGAAGAAGAAGATATCTCACAACACTGAAGCTGATAGAGTAGCGTCTTGCTGAATGGGATGCAGCACCATTTGTGGAGTCTTGGTCACGTCTTGGACATCGTGCAGCTGCCAACAAATAACTGAAGAAAAGAGGGGACACCGAGTTATTACAGCATCAATAAACCATGCGGTCTCTTCTTTAACTTGTCAAAGATCTGTGAATTTTTAAAATCTATATAATACTGCATAAATATGGTGCATGCACATGGTTATTTTTTTAAGCTTTTCATATATTCATTTGTCATTCATTAAATCTTTCTATCTTGTTTTTTTAATGATATGTATTTTTATATACATATAACCTCTTGCCCACTGAAATGCTATGATGGAAAGTCAACTCAGTAATATTATGCCGGATCGGCCGAGGCCCGGATTAACAACGACCGCGCTCTCATTGCCCCTTGAGAGTGTTAAGTCAGCGAATGGGGTACAAACACCTGTTTTGAAACTTCCTAGAGAAAGTTTTGTTGTTGGAACTTGGAATGTACGCACGCCAAATGCGTGTGGAAAAGTCAGAGAACTAACACATGAACTTGTTAGATACTCGTGGGACATCCTGGGCCTAGCAGAAGTCAGATGGACAGGATTAAGTGAATCAATAATGGATGATGGTCACAAAACTTGGTTTAGTGGAGATGAGTCCAAACATCAGCATGGAGTAGGTTTTATTGTTCATAAAGATAGACTGAACTCTGTCATCAGCTGCACCCCAGTAAATAGCAGGCTTATCACCATACGTATTGCAGCACATCCAAAGAACATCTCCATCATACAGGTATATGCCCCCACTACTGACTATGAGGATGATGCAATTTATACATTTTATGAAAATCTGGATGAAACAATTAAGAAAATTCCAAAGAAAGATCTCATCGTGCTAGGTGATTGGAATGATAAAATAGGGTCAGGTGCATACGGTCAGTGGGCTGGTACAGTGGGGAAATTTGGGACAGGAGAAACCAACGATCGAGAACTAAGGCTACTAGAATTTGCCAGCAACTATAAACTAACCCTTGCAAATACACTATTTCCTCATAAGTTATCAAGAAGAACAACATGGCATGCCCCGAAAACTGAAATACATGGCCAAATTGATTTTATTCTTGTATCCAAAAGATTCAAGTCCAGTATTAATAAAGCCAAGACTAGGACTTTTCCTGGCGCCGACATTGGTAGTGATCACGACATGGTATTGATGACGCTCAAGCTTAAACTCAAAAAGAATTATGATCAAAACAGATGTTCTCAGTTAAGATTCAATTTAGACAAATTGAAGGATCCAGACATCGCAGGAATCTTTGAGGCAACTGTTGGAGGAAAATTTGCAGCTCTCAACTTTCTAGAGGATGATATCAACTCAATCACAGAGAACATGAAAGACATGCTCATTGAATCAGCAACAGAAATACTTGGTAAAAGAAAGAAAATAAACAAACCATGGGTTACAGATGACATTCTGAAGTTATGTGATACACGACGGGAAATGAAAAAGGTTAAGAAAGAGGTTCCTGAAGCAGCATGGCAATACAGTATGGTGAATAAAAATATTAAAAAGAAAATGAAACAGGCCACAGAAAAATGGCTAGATGATCATTGTGAGTCCATTAATATGGGGCTAATAAAAGGTAGCAGCAAGGTAGCTTTCGACACATTAAGAAGACTATCAAAACCCCAACAGCCCAGGGTAGCTGTAATAGAAGATAGCAATGGGGCTCTTCTCAATGAAAAAAACAGCTGTAATGAGAAGTTGGACAGAATATTGTAAAGAATTATATAACTGTAAACTCGACCCTGACTATAGCATATCAAACAACATTAAGTGTGAAAACAGGGAACTCGGAAATGCAGCAATATTACGGGAAGAAGTGGAAGAGGCTATATGTTCAATGAAAGGAGGGAAGTCACCGGGTGTGGATAATATCCCAGCAGAGCTCTTGAAATATGGAGGACCAGATATAGTATAAATCATGACAACAATTTGCCAGAAGATATGGAGTACAAAAAAATGGCCAAAAGAGTGGACGCAGTCATTAGTAATTCCGCTTCCAAAGAAAGGAAATCTAAAAATGTGCAAGAATTACAGAACCATTAGCCTTATTAGTCATCCAAGTAAAGTGATGTTAAGGTGTGACGTGGAAATGTAAATATAGCCTCAGAAATCCGAACACCATTGTTTCCTCAGTTAGCATTTATGTGTTGCGAAGGAAAAAAATCACGCAATTCGCTGTCTGTTGACTCACCTTTGAAGCCACGCCTATTTTTCCTGTTTTTCTTGCGCTAACGAGTTGTTTACCTATTTTTCACAACATGCCAGATAACAGGGGAGCGAATCACGTTTGCTTACCTGAGTTTTCTCACGCGAGCTGAGCTGCCAATTATCGGTCATTAGTCACAGCACGTGGAAACAACGGCAAAGCAATTCAAGGGCGATAATAATATTCCCGTACCTTTGATGTTTACATTTTCAGGGGACTTAAGTATTTTATCTACGGTAGGGGGAGAAAATCTAAGAAAGCCCGTTCGCGCGGCAATTCTTTCTGATGTAGATCAGCATCGCTGAGTAGAGTGAATGAGAAATCTTTCATCTCGGGAAACTTAGATTTCTGATTTCCCTGTAACGCCGAAGGTGTGAATTGTAACATCTGTTAGAAATTTTACACAAAATCTGTATATATACAGCCTTCTCTCCTAGTCAATTATCAAGTCTCTCAGGAAATTTTGGATAATCTAATAACGCCAGACTAGAACCATTTTATTCGCTAAATGTGTTAAATTGTCCCGTGGGGATTTAATTTTCTGATTTGTGGTAATAATATAAGTTTTGCTTAAGTATTAAATGTGTTAAAAGTTTTACCATTTTTATTCACTGCTATTCCCAAGCGTTAAGACCAGCGAAATAGCAAATGTGTAGATATTCTCTTACCAGTGGTTCAGTAATGTAAAATCCATCAACCAATTTTTACACGAGAAGATACGGTTTAGCTGACTTAAGTATAATGCTATGAGTGACGGATAAAGTGACAGAGTAGTATGCGCATTATATTTCTTTGTGTGTACATTTTTTTAATGACTAGTGTTAATATCATGTGTCAAAACGATAGACGCCGACAATCAACTAGCTAGTAATGACAGGCGATATTTGTTAAGGCGCGTAGTCATAATTAAATTATAAACTGACTGTATGCTGAGTGTTTATTGGAGTGGAAGGGGAACGGCTGCATGCTTAAAACCAAACCCGTACTCGTTAAGCGACGCGCGATAGTATAAGCTTAAGATACCGTGTGCCTTTTAATTTAATTAGGTGATGGAGAGGATAAGAGATCATACCTTACGTTTGATAGGATAGGATATTATCATGTTGGTTAAATGTTTTGTTTTCTTCCCAATATAGTGCTTGGTCAAAAACCAGCGGCCAGCGTGTTTTCTCTATTGTGGTCCTTTTCTCGGTTACTGAAGGCATATTAACTGTAACTTTGAGTTAACTGAACTTACAAATACCCAGATTGTTTTATTCAATTTATCAACCCGCTGTGGCAACATACATAACATCTTTCCCGACTTCTGACAGTCGTTTACCCAAGTGGATTTTATTCGGGAGCATATACTGTTTCATAATCGGTATTCACCCGGAGCAAGCCGACAGGATTATCATCATCATCATAATTAACAGTTTTTTTTAGCAACCATATATTTTCCTGCTGTTTACTAGGAATGCCATTTCTCAGAAAGTTCCGGCATTAACTATTCTAGGTGACAATTGTGTATCCAGAAATCTACCACCAAATTAGGCGTTCCCCGTGTAAAAGTTAATTATTATTGGAGGAACTGGGGCCCGATTTGGATGATACCAACTACTGGACTTTATATGCACATTCATGGATTATTCTTCCAAAAGATTGTTTTCACCAGATTAGGTAAGGAGCGAATGAGTGGCCACGTATAACAGAAAGAGAGAGAGTGAAATATTTTCTTTTGTTACAGGAAACAGTGCACCTGCAAACTATTTTTTTTTTTTGGGAAAACTATTGTTTACCCTTTTTTTTACTGGATAGCATTTTAGTGGGAACTTGTTCTCATGAATATATTGATTTTTATTGTCTATTCTATACTAAACCTTAATTTAGCGTGTTGGTCAGACCCATATCCATTTACCATAGGTTTTCACGTTTGTGTGTCTTGTTGTCACATAATTGTGTGTGTGGGTGGTTAGTAAACTTATAATTAAACTTTTAGGGAGATTTGAAAGATCATCTTCTTCTAAATTTAGTCGTATAGATAGGCTGGACTCAACGCGATTTTATAACATAACTGCATCGATTTCACAAAAGCCTTCGATCGAGTCTGTCATGAAGGCTTATGGCAAATAATAAGAAAATTCAATTTTGATACCAACATCATAGATATCCTTGAAGCACTATACAAGGACGCAAGCAGTGCTGTTTTTGCAAGCAATGCCATTGGAGAATTTTTCAAAACAACTGTAGGAGTCCGTCAGGGATGTATCCTGTCCCCAGTGCTTTTTAATATATATCTAGAACATGTGCAGGAGGCTCTCTACGATTATAAAACAACCATATCAATTGGTGGCCGACCTCTTTGCAATCTACGTTTTGCTGATGATATCGATCTTATAGCTGGAACAGAATCAGAACTTCAAGACCTTACCTCTAGACTGGAGAAAGTAAAAAGAACGTATGGGATGGAAATTAATATAGAAAAAAAGCAAGATATTGGTGAATAGCCATAAGAAACATGTTCCGACCAACATTACGCTAAATGGGCAAATGTTAGAAGAAGTTAACACCTTTAAATATCTGGGGTCCACTATATGTAGTGATGGAAGATCAAGTAAAGAAATCAAGACAAGACTTGAGATGGCCTCAGCTGCCATGGCAAGGCTGAATGTGATCTGGAAAAGTAACATCAGTTTTCCTGTGAAGATCAAATTATACAAATCACTTATATTATCTATTCTCTTGTTTGGGTGTGAGGGCTGGACACTCACTGCAGATATGGAGCAAAGGATTCAGGCTTTCGAGTATAAATGTTATAGAAGAATTTTGCGCATTTGCTATAAAGAGCACAAAACAAATGTCTATGTTAGAGAGAAAATAAACACGTATGCAGGCCACCAAGATCCACTTTTGTCAGTAGTGAAACATCGAAAGCTTGCCTGGTTTGGGCAAGTAACTCATCATGACTCCATTTTGAAAACGATCCTCCAGGGAACAGTCGAAGGTAAACGGAGAAGAGGAAGGCAAATAAAATCCTGTGTTGATAACATCAAAGAATTGGCAGGGCATGGTTTTTCCACACTTGTACGCATTGCTGAGGATAGAGAGCAGTGGAGGACCCTGTTTGCTGATGCTTCCACCATGGCACCCCTACAACCCATGACAGGGTACGGGTTGAGATGATGATTGTTAAGAACCTTTCCTTCGTTTTTTATATGTTGTCTAGGGTTTACTATTTTTGTAGAAATATTGTCACCAAAACTCTGGCCACAAATTTTATGGGTAATCGTTCTGCTTTGTCTATTCAACTTTGTTTTATCGAACTAACTGTCATAAAGTGTTGACTGTTTATATGTATTCAAACTCATAATTCAAACTGTGAATCAGTCCTCAACGAATTCTGTTTTCATACGACTTTCAATTTTATTTAACACAGAAACTTGCATGAGCGACACATTGCTCTAATAAAGTCTGACATCCTCATTTAAATATCGATTCTTGCCTTCTATATACTATTTATACATGAGTCCACACATCTGAAAATTCTTCATGCTATTAAGACTTATCTCTACGTGCTTACATAGCATATTCCTTATTTTCCTCCATTTATTTTATTCTTTGGAGTTCATCTTTATATTTTATCTTCCTTTCATGTCCACATTATTCCAATTCCGTGCCTTCTTGCACATTTTCCTTTATTCGGCGATCAAATGTATTTTCTTGGATATTCATATCCCTGCATAATGGTTATATTAACCTTGACCTGTGGTCAAATATCTCTTTTGGCTAATCGAGCCTAAATCTTACCCTGAATTTCACACATCCTAGTAAGATGGGTTTGTCCCATAATGAATTCACAACATACTTGATTTCTATTTCGAAATCTGAATTATATAGACACCTTGTAAGTAGACTTCGCTACACTTGTATAAGTGGACCACGCCACTGAAGCCGACACTGTCCAATTTCACAGTTCATATGTCCACTACCTCGTAACCGTGCGTAGTTACATTCAAGCATCGTAGTTATTCTGTGTTCTGGTGAGGCACATCTTGGTGCAGAGCGATCTCTCCCAAAATACTTTTACCAATCGCTTTGCCCCATGATGCGCCCTCAACATTGATGATGATGATTTTTATATTGTGAATGTAGGAATAGTTTTGATGTGTTTTATCCGGTAGCTTTCTTGCAATGTTAACTTGGTAGAAAATAATGGCCAATATCTGACAGAACCAGCAGTTAGATAATTAGATTCTAATTATAATAACACTATTTGATAGATACATAATACATATCTACATTTATGCATGCATGCATATACTTTATATAATTATTTATATACATTTACACACAGTATATATAATAAATACATACTCCATACATACACATATGCTCTTATATATATGGCAGGGCCATTGAGGTCTACAAAATTTAAAAGATACTACAGAAACAAGAAACATCATCCTCATTTTCCATTTCACTCTCCATCAGGCATGACAGGTGCATCTGGCTCCCTTGCAGGCCAAGCATTGTCAAGCTCTTACATTAGATTTCTGTAGCAATGTATTTTACGTAGTGAGGTCGCCAGCCCCATGCATATTATTAGTCACTTGTACAACACATGCTTGAATTGAGCACAAATTCTATTCTATTTTTGTCTCATCAGATACCCCAGGGGACTACAGAAACAAGTAACATGAGAATATTGTTTCACCTATGTTTGTTTTTTACTTTTTAAACAGTTCACCTTCAAGCAAGGTCTGTTGATTATCACCCCTGTTCAGGGTCTTAACTTTCCAGGTGCTGAATACCTTGAAGAGGAAGTGCTAGATAAAGCAATGGCAGGTAAGTACAGAAACGATTTCTAGGACTGTTTGAGATAAGATTTATAGGACTGTTTGAGATAAGATTTATAGGACTGTTTAAGATAAGATTTATAGGACTGTTTAAGATAAGATTTATAGAACTGTTTGAGATAAGATTTATAGAACTGTTTTAGATAAGATTTAGGACTGTTTGAGATAAAATATCTAGGACTGTTTGAAATAAAATTTACAGAACCATTTTGATATAAGATTTACTGAACCATTTGAGATAATATTTATAGAACCACTTGACATAAGATTTATAGAACAACTTGAGATAAGATTTACAGAGCCACTTGAGATAAAATGTATAGAACCACTTGGCATAAGATTTACAGAACCACTTGAGATTAGATTTGCAGAACGATTTAAGATAAGATTTACAGAACCATTTAAGATCAGATTTACAGAACCATTTAAGTTATGATTTACAGAACCATTTGAGATACGATTTACAGAATTATTTTATATAAGATTTACAAAACAGTTTGAGATAGGAATCAGGATGCAACAGAGGTGCCTCCTGTCACCATTTCCCCTCTTACAGGCTATAGACTAGAAGAGATGGACTTTTGAGAGGATGCACCTCTCGTGTATACAACCAGCGCGCATCAGGAACAGTTAGCATTCATACCCTTCGATGTTTGTTGAAGGAGACTGAGCACCTATGGGCTTGCCCAGAATGCAAAGAGGTTGATTCTGATCAACAATAATAATAACAGTAACAGGCTATGGACTGAATTATGAAGACAGTGTCATCACCCCACAGATATGTAATTCAGAGGATTGTTAACAAAACATCTTGACGATCTAGATTTTACTGATGACCTGTTTCCTGTCAAGAATTATGTTAACAAATGCCACTAATAATGGCCAGATTGCAGATGGAGTTACATACCCTCAAGATGTAAACTTTCACACATATCTTGACAGCACTATAGACAAAGTTGAAGAAACAGACAATGATATCAAAGTAAGATTACAAAAGGCAAAAATAGCTTTCATTTTCATTATGAGTATGTGGAAACAAAAAATAAATTAAGTCCAACACAAAAATTACAATCTTGAACTCAAATGTCAAGGCAGGCCTTTTGTATGGCTCTGAAACATGGAGAACAACAAAATGAAAACCACGAAGTTACAGACTTTTATAAATGGGTGTTTGCGTAGCACACATGTACCTTGTAAAATGGTGTGAAAAGATCACCAATGTGGAATTGATGACAAGAACCATAAAGGTACCAGTGGAACAAGAGATGAGAGGATGCTTTCAATGGATAAAAAATACACTGGGGAAACCCTGCTGATAACATTACAAGGCAATCCTTGTACTGGAATCCCCAGGGAAAGAGAGATAGAGGTAAACCAAAAAACACATGGTGAAGTGAACAGGAGACATAAAGAGATGAGAAAGACATGGAAAGTCTATGAGTTGATGGCACAGGACAGGAGAACTTGGCATAAGTTTGTTGAAAGCCTATGCTCCTCTGGGGAATTGAAGAATAATGATGAGGGTATCCTTGTTTCAATGCAGAAACCACCAATACAAGATCATGTGACAGCTTGGTACAGACCTCCTGCTAGAGGACCAGCTACATGTGAATGCTTGGTACAGACCTCCTGCTAGAGGACCTGCTACATGTGAATGCTTGGTACAGACCTGCTAGAGGACCAGCTATGTGTCAATGCTTGGTACAGACCTCCTGCTAGAGGACCAGCTACATGTGAATGCTTGGTACTGACCTCCTGCTAGGGGACCAGCTACATGTGAATGCTTGGTACAGACCTCCTGCTAGAGGACCTGCTACATGTGAATGCTTGGTACAGACCTGCTAGAGGACCAGCTATGTGTCAATGCTTGGTACAGACCTCCTGCTAGAGGACCAGCTACATGTGAATGCTTGGTACAGATCCTTGGACCTGCTAACAGACCTCCTGCTTAGACCTCCTGTTAGAGGACCTGCTACATGTGAATGCTTGGTACAGACCTCCTGTTAGAGGACCTGCTACATGTGAATGCTTGGTACAGACCTCCTGCTAGAAGACCAGCTACATGTGAATGCTTGGTACAGACCTCCTGCTAGAGGACCAGCTACATGTGAATGCTTGGTACAGACCTCCTGCTAGAGGACCAGCTATGTGTCAAAGCTTGGTACAGACCTCCTGCCAGAGGACCAGCTACGTGTCAAAGCTTGGTACTGACCTCCTGCTAGAGGACCAGCTACATGTGAATGCTTAGACAGACCTGCTACATGTGTACAGACCTCCTGCTAGAAGACCATGCTTGTACAGACCTCCTGCCAGAGGACCAGCTACGTGTCAAAGCTTGGTACTGACCTCCTGCTAGAGGACCAGCTACATGTGAATGCTTGGTACAGACCTCCTGCCAGAGGACCAGCTACATGTGAATGCTTGGTACAGACCTCCTGCTAGAGGACCAGCTACATGTGAATGCTTGGTACAGGACCTCCTGCTTGGTACAGGACCTCCTGCCAGAGGACCAGCTACATGTGAATGCTTGGTACAGACCTCCTCCTGCTATGGCTTGGTACAACCTCCTGCTAGAGGACCAGCTACATGTGAATGCTTGGTACAGACCTCCTGCTAGAGGACCAGCTTGTACACCTCCTGTGAGGGAATGTGAGCGCTTCGTACAGACCTACTGCTAGAGGACCAGCTACATGTGAATGCTTGGTACAGACCTGCTAGAGGACCAGCTACATGTGAATGCTTGGTACAGACCTCCTGCTAAAGGACCAGCTACATGTGAATGCTTGGTACAGACCTCCTGCTAGAGGACCTGCTACATGTGAATGCTTGGTCCAGACCTCCTGCTAGAGGACCAGCTACATGTGAAATGACCTCCTGCTAAGGACCAGTACACGTGAATGCTTGGTGTACAGACCTGCTAGATAGGACCAGCTACATGTGAAATGCTTGGTACAGACCTCCTGCTAGAGGACCAGCTACATGTGAATGCTTGGTACAGACCCTACTGCTAAGAGGACCAGCTACATGTGAATGTGTACAACCTGCTAAGAGGACCAGCTACTTGGTACAGACCTCCTGCTAGAGGGACCAGCTACATGTGAATGCTTGGTACTGCTAGAGGACCTGCTACATGTGAATGCTTGGTACAGACCTGCTAGAGGACCAGCTACATGTGAATGCTTGGTACAGACCTCCTGCTAAAGGACCAGCTACACGTGAATGCTTGGTACAGACCTGCTAGAGGACCAGCTACATGTGAATGCTTGGTACAGACCTCCTGCTAAAGGACCTGCTATGTGTCAATGCTTGGTACAGCCCTCCTGCCAGAGGACCAGCTACGTGTCAAAGCTTGGTACTGACCTCCTGCTAGAGGACCTGTACATGTGAAGAAGCTTAGTAAACAGACCTCCTGCTAGAGGACCTGCTACATGTGAATGCTTGATTACAGACCTCCTGCTAGAGGACCAGCTACATGTGAATGCTTGGTACAGACCACCTATTAGATACAGCTGTACATGTGAATGCTTGGTACAGACCTCCTGCTAGAGGACCTGCTACATGTGAATGCTTGGTACAGACCTCCCTCCCACCTAGAGGACCTGCTACACGTGAATGCTTGGTACAGACCTGCTAGAGGACCAGCTACATGTGAAAGCTTGGTACAGACCTCCTGCTAAAGGACCAGCTACATGTGACTGCTTGGTACAGACCTGCTAGAGGCCGAGCTACATGTGAATAGGGCTTGTACAGACTTGCTGCAACAGTGTTACGTGATACAGATGAACATGTGAGATGCTTGGAGCACCTCCTGCTAGAGGACCAGCTACATGTGAATGCTTGGTACAGACCTCCTGCTAGAGGACCAGTCTACATGTGAATGCTTGGTACAGACCTCCTGCTAGAGGACCAGCTACATGGTACAAGACCTCCTGCTAAAGGACCTGCTACAGCCTTGAATGATTCACACAATTTGGGAGATTTTACGTGATCTTTTCCTTACTATGGAGATTACGTGGTATGATAGTGATTTCATGAATCCTCAGATTGTGACAATGAAACAGCTAAAACAATCTTATGATGGGATTCATGCTTATTGTTGAATTAGTATTAGAGCTGTACTTTCAGATTATTACTTTATGACCTCCACCATAATTGAGAGTCCAAGAATCTGTGTCTGTAACAAAATATTTGTCTATTCCTTCCAGCAGACAAAATTAACATTGTGTTGAACATGGAGCACTTTTCAGACCTTGATTACACTGCTGTCCATTCTATCAAATCTCTGCTTGTTGATTGTGAAATGCATGGAATGAAACTTGTTGTAGCCAATGGAATCGTAAGTAAAAGTACATTACATAATTACCAGACCACAATGTATTTTTTATATATGGACTTGTGCCCTTATATGTCTCCAAGTATTATATATGTCTCATCAGATTGACTATGTCATAGTCAATAAGCCATAACAAGTTCATTGTAGAATGTATCCGTTTCTCGTTCTGTGCTTTTAGCTTTTGATGCGTATCTTCTACTTCCTCTTCTTCAGTCCTTGGTCACTGACTGACAAAGCAATCAGCAACCATCACACCTGGTGGCGTCTTGTAGGGCAGCAACAAACTGTCCTCATTTTGCTCCATCGACAGCCATCCTTCATGCCATGCCCCAGCTCTGGTTCATGCTTAGGTTGATGTGTATGTTCATTTAAAATTAATTTCTCATGGTCTTCCATTCAGTTTAACTAATGGGACTCGGTCTGACATTGCCCAAAATCCCTTTACTGGTCTTGCTCTTTCTGCGTCTTCTTCATCGTACACTCTCAGATGTCGTCCACTTGAATGTTTTAAAAGATAGCAGTAGTCAGATTGAGGTTATTTGAATCTCCATAGAGCTTTTCCACGAATGGGACTGGGGTCGGCCATATGCGCTTTCTCTGTTTCGCATATGTTGGGCAACTTTGAAGCAAATGTTCAGCAGTCATTTTATCAGTGCCACAGTTACACTGATCGGTAATTCCTATCTTTAGCTAGAATAGTTGTGGCCAGTGCCGAGTCTGAAGATTATCACTTGTTATGCATCTAAAATTATGACTTCTCCTCTTTCATGTTAATTTCCTCCAGAATACATTATGTTGCAGTTGTCAGAATATATTTAACCTTCTTTAGTATATCGCATTTAACATATTCTGAATAAATTTACTCATTCTTTTCATTTCCCTCTTTCTGTTACCTAATTTTCCACTCTGCATTAGTGTCCTGAAATTCCAAAAAAGTCTTAACTCACAAAGCAGTGGGAAGAGGGGAGGTTAAGAAGCCTTCTTCTCACTTATTATCACATCATAAAGCTTTGGAGGTGTTGTGTACAGATAGCTGAGAAGCATCTTAGTTTTTTAAATTCTATAAAGTATTGTGAATTCTGACACAGCAATGTGCATTCCCTATGGAATTGTGAATGTCCTATGGTCTTGTGAATGCCCTATGGTCTTGTGAATGTCCTATGGTCTTGTGAATTTCCTATGGTAGTGTGAATTTACTTTGGAAGTGTGAACTGGAAGAGTGATTATGGTGCTTCATTCGCAAGGCATAGTTTCTGGATTTGAAACCAGGTCACCATGCTTCAGTCTAATAATAATAGCCCCTTCAGTCATAACTGACTATGGGAATGCGCCCCTGAGGTGGCAGCCCTCTGCTTCTTGTGTGAGCCTCTCTTCGCCCAATCTGAGGTGGTGCCGTAAATAGCATCGCCACTTAGTGCGATCGGCAGCTTCATCCTCCCATGTTGCTGGATCCATGTCCAGTGCCCTCATATCTCTCTTGCACACATCTTTGAACCTCAGCTGTGGTCGCCCAACTGTTATCTTGCCATCTGCTAATTGTCCGTAGAAGATATCTTTTGGGATGCGACCATCTTCCATGCGGCGAACATGGCCAAGCCAGCGAAGTCTGCGCTGTCTAAGCAGCGTATACATACTTTGAAGGCCAGCACGTGACAACACCTCGACATTTGTCACTTTATCTTTCCACGAGATGCCGAGGATGCGGCGTAGACACCGCAAATGGAAGGTATTGAGCCTTCTTTCTTGCTTAGCATAGGTCGTCCAGGTCTCGCTGCCATATAGGAGTGTGCTGGTGACGCAGGCATTATATACCGCAGCTTTGGTCTTCATTGTGAGTTTAGAGTTTCCCCAAACACGCGATGTGAGGCGGGCAAAGGTAGCTGCAGCTTTGCCAATGCGGCTGTCGATTTCTGTATCCAGTGAGAGTTTGTCATTGATGTAGAGACCCTAGGTATGTGAAGTGGTGCACCACTGCCAATTCATAGTTATCGATAGTGATAACTGGTGCAGCACCCACATCCTGACTCAGCACATTCGTTTTCTTTAGACTTATTGTGAGGCCAAAGTCCTTGCATGCTTTAGTGAAGCGATTCATCAAGCTCTGAAGCTCCTGTTGGCTTTGAGTGACGACTGCAGCATCATCAGCGAACAACAAGTCTCTTATAGTGACCCTTCTGATTTTTGTTTTTGCCTTCAGCCTTGAAAGATTAAACAGACGGCCATCTGACCTAGTGTGAAGGCATATTCCTTCAGTTGCATCTCTGAATGCATGTTTCAAGAGTAAGGCAAAGAAGATTCTGAAGAGGGTCGGAGCCAGAACACAGCCTTGTTTAACGCCACTTCGTATATCAAAGGGCTGTGACGTGCTTCCAGCATATTGGACTGTTCCCTTCATGTCGTCATGGAATGACTTTATCATTTCCAGCATTTTAGAAGGGCAGCCTATTTTCAGGAGGATTTTAAAGAGTCCATCCCCTACTAACCAGGTCGAATGCTTTTGTGAGGTCTATAAAGGCGATATATAATGGTCTTTTCTGCTCTCTTGATTTTTCCTGAAGCTGGCGGAGAGAGAAGATCATGTCTGTTGTTGATCTGCCAGCTCGGAATTCACACTGTGCCTCTGGATATATGCGCTCAGCTAACTTGTGTAGTCGCATTAAGATGACTTTGGCAAAAACCTTACCAACAATACTAAGAAGAGAGATGCCTCTGTAGTTATTGCAATCACTTCTGTCTCCTTTATTTTTAAACAGTGTTACAATTTGGCATCTCGCATGTCTTGAGGAATAGTTGTCTCTTCCCAGCACTGGCACAGCATCCTATGCAGGGGATGTAATAGCGTGCTCTTACAGCATTTGATTAAATCAGGAGGAATCCCATCACTGCCTGGTGCTTTGCCAGAGGCCAAGCTATCAATGGCCTTACTGAGTTCCTCTAATGTTGGTTCGGCATCCAGCTCCTCCATAGTTGGCAGACTATTGACTGCATCAAGGGCTGCAGGCGTAACGGTATTGTCTCTAGCGTAAAGCTCAGAGTAGTGCTCGACCCACCTCTCCATCTGCTTACCCTTATCGGTTAGCTTCTCTCCGCTGATGGTTTTTAGCGGTGCCGTCTTACTTTTATGGGGGCCAAGTGCTTTCTTTATACCGTCATACATTTGTCTAATGTTGCCTGTTTGCGCTGCGATCTGGATGCTCTCACTGAGCTGGAGCCAATAGTCATTTGCACAGCGTCGAGCAGTTTGTTGAACTTTGCTTCTCGTAGCCCTCAGGATCTGTAGGGTTCTGGCACTCGGTGAACGTTTGTATTCATTCATAGCACTGCGCTTAGCTTCAATAATAGGTGCCATCACATCTGATGAAGCGTCAAACCAGTCATTTGACTTTGCTGTTTTCTTACCAAAGGTGGCAAGTGCAGTACTTTGAATGGTGTTCCGTAGATGCTCCAGTTCTCTGTAATAGTATCACCATGCTGAGGGCTACTGAGCACTTTCTTGAAGGTCGCAGTGAATTGAGCGATCATGAAAGGGTCTGACATCTTGCTGGTATCAATGCGTGGTTTCCCTTCATGTCTGACACGATAGAGTTTTCTTGGTTGTGCTCTGATTTTGCAGCAAACCAAGGAGTGATCTGTGTCACAGTCTGCACTATGGTACGAGCGCGTGGAGAGCACAGACCTGAGGAGTGGCCTTCTGACGAGAATCAGGTCAAGTTGGTGCCAGTGCTTGGATCGTGGGTGTCTCCATGACACCTTATGCTGGGGTTTTGTCTGAAAGTAGGTGTTGGTCACGCAGAGGTCATGGTGGACGCACAACTCTAAGAGCCGTTGTCCATTTTCATTCATCTTGCCAATACCAAACCTGCCCAGACATGAAGGCCATGAAACATTATCGGCACCCACTCTAGCGTTAAAGTCACCAAGGAGAACAAGCTGTTCTTGCCTACCAGTCTACCCAGCTGTAAATGGGTGCCTGACTCTTAACCTTGAATGGATGGCACAGGATAATGCCTATTTGATTTGATCGATTTTCCTGAAACTGTTATCTTAATACATTATTCATCATGAAGTACCATGCTTAGTGGTGTAGGAGATCAGTTCTCTCCACAACTTCCTGTCTCTAGTACAATTGATCAATTCTGCTGTTTACTTCTTTCCATGCCACAATCTCAAACTGTCCAGTATTTGCTCTCTTTGTCTTCCAGTATCTCTTTTTCCTTCAATTTTACCTGTTGTTACAATATAGTCCAGCTTTCCTCTTCTCATTACATGCCCAAAAAAAGTGGATTGCTTCTTTCTAACTTGTGAAATAAGTTTCCTTTGTGCATTAGCCTCTTTCAGGACATCCTCATTACTCTTTTTTGGCTGTCCATGGTATTTTTTAACATTCTTCTGTAAAACCACATCTCCGTGGCCACTAGTGCTTTCCCTACGTGTTTACTAACTGTCCATGACTCACTCCCATACATCAGGATTGGTTCTATATAACACTGAAGAGCTCTCTTCCTTACTTCCAATGACAAAGAATTGTTGCATAAAATACCCTTCATTTTATAGAATGCTGTTTTTGCCTGAGCTATTCTGCTCTTCACGTCTGACACGCATATTTCATCCGTTGTTATTAATGCCCAGGTATATGAATCTATTGACCTGTTTTAAAACTGTTCCATTTATTTTAATAGTGCATTCTGGGGAAGCCATTTTCTTTGAGGCGACCATTACTTCTGTCCTTTTGCTATTAAGGCTAAGGCCTTTATTTTCACTTTCTATCACTATTGTATCAACCATTTCCTGCAGCTCCTTTTCACTTTTTGCTAATAATACTGTATCATCAGCGTATCTCAAGTTGTTTACATTACGTCCGCCAAATGATATTCTTGGTATGTCCTCTAGGGATCTCATTATATTTTTTTATATTTTTACAGATTGAACAGATCCGGTGACATCACACATCCCTGCCTGACACCCTTTTTTACTTGCTGAAACGTTGCTATTTGGCTACTAATTCTTACAGCTGCTGTTTGTTGCCAGTATATGTTCTTTATTATTCTCAAGTCTTTACCATCAGTGTTGATGGTTTCTAGCATTTGATAATTTCCTCATGTTTCACTTTGTCAAATGCCTTAGTGTAATCTATAAAGCATAAGTACAGATCTGTTTTTACTTCTATGCATCTTTCTATTAATGTTTCTTATAACATATATGACATTGTTTGTGCATTTACCTTCTATAAATCCACACCGTTCATCACTGATTTCTGGTTTAATTTTATTTCTCACTCTTCTCATGATAATTTGTAATAATATTTACGATGGTAGTTTCCCGTTACTTTCCGTCAAATGCATTATTAGTCATATAAATTACAATTCTTACCCAGAACACCAAAAATATGTGTAAAGCTTTGCTGTGCTGTGACAAGTTGATCATGTGAGGCATGTTTCTGATAAATGTTTTCATGTGACATTCCACCAGCCCCATGTTATGAAACTGCTCAGTGCAGGGAATATCAAGGGCCTGAAGATTTTCAGCACCCTACAGCAGGCAGTAAATGAATTCAGTATACAAGGTGAGCAGCCAACTATGTGTGGCATTACCTACTTGTCAGATACAGTTATCTTCTTCTTATTCTTCCAGCCCCAGGCTGTTTGTTATATTTGGTTTCCATACTTCTTTATAACTGTAGTTTGTCTTTCTGTGTGTCCTCCTGAATGAGTGACACAATATTTGTCATTTGTAAGCATCAGTTTGTTTTTCTGTGTGTCCAGCCTGAATGAGTGACACCATATTTGTCATTTGTACGCATCAGTTTGTCTTTCTGTGTGTCATGCCTGAATGAGTGACACCATATTTGTCATTTGTAAACATCAATTTGTCTTTCTGTGTGTCTGATCTGAATGAGCGACACAATATTTGTCATTTGTACACATCAGTTTGTCTCTCTGTGCATCTGACCTAAATGAGTGATATTTGTCATTTGTACACATCAGTTTGTCTTTCTGTGTGTCCATCCTGAATGAGTGACACCATATTTGTCATTTGTACACATCAGTTTGTCTTTCTGTGTGTCCATCCTGAATGAGTGACACCATATTTGTCATTTGTAAACATCAATTTGTCTTTCTGTGTGTCTGGCCTGAATGAGCGACACAATATTTGTCATTTGTACACATCAGTTTGTCTTTCTGTGTGTCCATCCTGAATGAGTGATATTTGTCATTTGTACACATCAGTTTGTCTTTCTGTGTGTCCAGCCTGAATGAGTGACACAATATTTGTCATTTGTACACATCAATTTGTCTTTCTGTGTGTCTGGCCTGAATGAGCGACACAATATTTGTCATTTGCACACATCAGTTTGTCTCTCTGTATGTATGACCTAAATGAGTGATAAGATTTTTGTCATTGTTAACATTAAGATGTTATTTCTTTTGCCTTACCCTCTCTAGGAAGTCTAGAGTAGTGTGTTCTTTGGAAAAATAAACCATTTGGAGTGTTCCACCTTTCTCACCTCACTCCTGGTTGTCAAGCTCTTACAGCACCATCAACTTTAAACATATTTACTAACTGTGAGTTAGTCATAACTGACTATGGGAATGCACCCCTGAGGTGGCAGCCCTCAGCTGCTTATTTTCCTGGTGCTCCTTTCGACGTTTTCTCCTCTCTTCTGCTTGTTGTGTGAGCTTCATTTTGCGCAATCTAAGGTGGCGCCATAAATAACATCGCCACTTAGTGCGATCGGCAGCTTCATCCTCCCATGTTGCTGGATCTAAGTCCGGTGCCCTCATATCTCTCTTGCACACATCTTTGAACCTCAGTTGCGGTTGCCCAGCTGTTCTCTTGCCATCTGCTAATTGTCTGTATAAGATATCCTTTGGGATGCGACCATCTTCCATGCAGCGGACATGGCCAAGCCAGCGTAGTCTGTGCTGTTTAAGCAGTGTATACATGCTTTGAAGGCCAGCATGTGACAACACCTCAGCATTTGTCACTTTATCTTTCCACGATATGCTGAGGATGTGGCGAAGAGACCGTAAATGGAAGTTATTGAGCCTTCTTTCTTGCTTAGCATAGGTTGTCCAGGTCTTGCTGCCATATAGGAGTGTGCTGGTGACGCAGGCGTTTGTGAGTTAGTAGATGAGAGGAAAATTATTTCTTGCATTTCTTCCCAAATGGGAAGGTTGTTAAAAGACATGTTAGACAAATGGAAAAACTGAGACAAGACAAATGTTATCTATAACTCAGAGAAGATAGTGGACAGTTGTATATCTTAGCATGGAAAGAAGTCAACAACAAAATATTTTGAACACTGGAATAGGAGGTTGTGGAGAGACATGGTCACCTATGCCAACCGGCATGGTATTTGAAGAAGAAAATAGCTTGTACAGTAAAAGGTGTTAATTGTCTTGATTGTAGGCATGCATAGAGAGAAATTAAGTCAACAAATTAAAAATCGGACAGACTTGTGTCCATGTGACAGTTTGTCAAGTCACCACAGAACACAGTTATTATCATACTTCTTCCTTAAAATCACAGGCATCCCACATCCATGTTTCTAGGTATTTTACAAGAGTTCGTGGTCAGTCTGATTCCAGCCAAAGTAGCCTAGTCTATATATCTAGGGCATAAGTCAGACATCTATCACAAAAGTTAGTCTTCAGTCTGATTCCAGTCAAAGTAGCCTAGTCTATATATGTAGGGCATAAGTCAGACATCTGTCCCAGAAGCCAAGGACCACAGTAGTCATGTCTACTAACTTCTGATTTTATCAAAGAAAGCATGTCTTAGACAGAAAATGGTCAAAGTAGTACAGTCAGTCACTGATCACGGTAGCCATGCCTGCAAGACAAATAAATACACTGGTCCAATTAGGCATGTATAATCATATCTGCAGCAAAGATCTGTCTTAGGCTGTGCCAGACTTACATATTAATAAAGCCCTTTATAAACATGAAACATGTTGAGTTTATGTAAATATCGACATTTTAATCCAATAATGTCAAATATACATAATGGTTTCTTGATATAAATATATAATATTATACAACATATATTTATTCAAAATACATACACAAATTGTTTTATGGATTTATTTTTTTTCTGGGGTGGGGGCAGAGCAAGGCGGAGTGACATAAAAGATGGACAATTATCATCACTTGTGCTGTATTTTGCACACTGGAGCAAAATTCATCCCATTGCAAGCTTCACAATTGTCTTTGGACCAAAATTCATCCCATTGCAAGCTTCACAATTGTCTTCGGACCAAAATTCATCCCATTGCAAGCTTCACAATTGTCTTTGGACCAGAATTAATCCCATTGCAAGCTTCACAATTGTCTTTGGACCAGAATTCATCTGATTGCAAGCTTCACACTTGTCTTTGGACCAAATTTCATCCCATTGCAAGATTCACAATTGTCCTTGGACCAAAATGCATCCCATTGCAAGCTTCACAATTGTCTTTGGACCAAAATTCATCCCATTGCAAGCTTCACAACTGTCTTTATTTTTCATTTGTTTTATTACTAAAATTAGATTGGCGCTCTGAGCGGCTTGCGGTCCAAATGTGTTTATTTTGTGAGCCGCTGACATCGGCTTGCGGTAGTTAATGTGTTAAAAAATTGGGGCGTTGGATTTATGCCATATGCATAATAATCAAGGAAGAAAGTGACATTATGATCTCTCAAAAACAAAGTTTTAGAATCAGCATTTCAGTAACGTTTCACATCAGTAAAATGTACAGTCTATGAATGTTAACAATACATTTGTGTGATAAAGCAACAGTAAAACAAAGTTAACAGATAGCTCTCAAACATTTAAGCTTAGTCTTGCTGTTAAACTCATGAAGAGAAAGATATTTGCCTAGAACAGTTAGAAGCTGTCTCGTACAACATTTTTGTGGTTCACTGTTTAATATATCTATACTTGTAATACACTACAGTGTAATGCATTGTGATTCAACTATGAGCTAATTTTGAAACTACAGAAATTAGGAAGCTTGATCTGCAGACAGGGGACCAAGAGAAGAAGAGGACAACATCTAATAATGTAGCTTTAAGAGCCTGAAATGCTGGATATTTCCAGAAATTTTCTAGCATAAGCAAGGACTCTTTCTGTTGCAACGAACTTTCATATTTTTTTTTCCATCTTATCTTACGAAACGACCATATTTTGTGCGAAGCAGAAAAACCTGATATGCCTACATTAAGTCTGACCAGATGTGCCGACTAGGTTGAACGGGACGCGCCTCACCAAAATGAGGCAAAACTTTATTTTTTTTTTTAAATGTAGGGTCATCACTACGGTACCTCATTGCAGGTTGGCAATATCAGATCTTCAACATTTTCTTTCTCTTGTCTTGATGGTTCACTGATGGATTACTTCCAATGTTCCTTCCACTTATAGCACTTCAAACACTTGCCTGTTTGCCTTGAACTTTTCCTTTCCATCAAGGTGTTAAAATCTGTAGATGGACAGGAAGCCTAGGAAAAAGCCTAAAGTTGTGAAAGCTCAAAGCCGGTTCACAAAAAGCTCAATTTCATTTGTTACTTTAGCAGCTTCTTCATCTGAAACAAAAACAAGAATATCTAAGCTGCAATGAAACATCATTTAGGACATTTTTTAAGAGAATGCTAAAGAATATGACTTACAAATTTACAATAAAAAACCTTAATTGCAAACTGCCATATTATGCTTATTTCATTTTTTTTAAAACTTATCTAGTTAATCTCAGACACATCTCATTTCTGAACAATTAACAAAATTGTCTGAATTCTTTGATTGAGTATAAGTTTATATTTCAATAATTTAAAGTCTAAAAACAATTCAATAAAGGATACAATACTCAGATATCATAATTTTGAAACTTTCAAGGTTAAAGTTTAAAAAAAAAAAAAGAAAGAAAGAACAGACAGCCGGAAACATTTAAAAAAAAAAAAAAAAGCAAGAACCAGCAGGTAGATACATTTTAAAAAAATAGCAAAAAACAGGAGGGAGGGAAATCTGATCTTTTGCAGTCATAATCATTTCCCTTTGCGATCCTTATGAAGCAGAGAGGCACCACTTTAGCTGGTCCCCTTGTAGGAAGCCTGCACCTAGCATTCACATGCTCTTGCAGCAGTAGTTTATGTGACTATTTGTTTTACTTGGTGAGGTTGTCAGCCCCATGCCCAACCTCATATTAGTTGACTTGATGACATGCTTAAGGGTGCAGTAGTCATACTCTTTCTTTGAAGCAGACTTTTGCAATAGAAGCACAAAATTCATAATAGAATTAAAAATTGTGTATTTCAAAATCTGAATTCTTTCATATCTTACAGAAAGTTCTGTATGTCTGATCTGTTCAGTTAACAAATTCTGAATTAAATTTCAGTTCTTGAAATGAGGTTCAGTTTTTTTTTTTTTTTTGTGTCTGCACATTTTACTTGGCATTTAAATATTATATTCCCTTTTTTTACTTCATAACCTTCACATTATGACCCAGATAAGCTGCTGTTTATGAAGTGTGTGCCGTAATAGGGTGCCGTAACTCTGACAAAAAAAAAAACAACAGTGGTACATATACACAATGTACTATTACAGCAAAGACTAGTGAGGACGTGAGGTTTGCTGAATCTAGATTTTAAAATTGTGTTTAAAAAAAAAAAATCAAGAAACAATGTTCATTATGGAGAGATTGGTTATAAACAGGAAGTGTTTGGACAATAACAGTCATGGGGTAACAACTTGCAACTAGAAGTGGGTGCAGTGCCAAAATAGTGATGTAAGGAATAAGTATAAAGAAATGTAAACTTAGAAATAGTCAGGTGTTTCATCATCATAACCCTCCACTCCCAAAGGAGCATAGGCCTTCAACAAACACATGCCAAGTCCTCCTGTCACGTGCCATCATCTCAAGTTCTTTCCACGTTCTCCTCATCATTTTCACCTCTGTTTCCAGCTCTCTTCTCCATGTGCTTCTTGGTCTACCACTGTCTCTCTTGCCCTGGGGGTTCCAGAACAAGGACTGCCTTGTAATGCTATCAACAGGTTTCCTCAGTGTGTGTCCTATCCATCGCCATCGTCTTCTCATCTCTTGTTCCACTGGCACTTGTCTAGTTCTTGTCATCAGTTCCACGTTGGTAACCTTGTCATACCATTTTAATCCTTCTATTCTACGCAAGCACCCATTTATGAAAGTCTGTAGCTTTTTGGTTGTTGTCTTTGTTGTTCTCCATGTCTCAGAGCCATACAATAGGACTGACTTCACATTTGAGTTGAAGATTCTTATTTTCGTGTTGGATCCGATTTCTCTTGATCTCCATATATTTCCCAATGCAATGAAAGCTCCTCTTGCCTTTTGTATTCTTATTTTGATATCGCTGTCTGTCCCTCCAACTTTGTCTATATTACTGCAAAGATATGTGTACGATTCTACATCTTGTATTGGTGTTTCTTCAAGTTCAACCCTGTTATCATTACCTGCATTTATTCTCAATATTTTCGTCTTTTCCCTGTGTATTTTCAGACCCAATTGCTGTGACCTCTCATCAAGTATTTTCAATTTGTCCTGCATCTGATTACGATTATGGGACAGAAGAGCCAAGTCATCAGCAAAATCCAGATCAACCAACTGCTTAGTCAGAGTCCACTGGATTCCATTTCTGTTGTGTGTTGCCGATGTTCTCATAACCCAGTCTATTGCTAGTAAAAAAAGAAATGGAGACAAGAGGCATCCCTGTCGTACTCCTGTTCTTATCCCAAACGGTTCTGTAAGCTGTCCTTCATGAAGAACTCTGCATGTCATGTCTTCATATGTTTTCTTTATTAAATTAATGATCTTCAGAGGAACTCCATAATGCCTCATCAATTTCCAAAGTGATTCTCTGTCTACACTGTCAAATGCCTTTTCGTAGTTCACAAATCCGATGTATAGTGGTGAATTCCATTCCAGGCTGAACCAAATTTCTTAAATTTTACTATTTCCCGTCAACACATGCTTTCCAAGATACATCTTAAACAACAACTTCTCCATCTATTCTCACATAACCATATCTTTCTCATAAAATGGATGGCCTGTCTCAGATATCTCTCATCACCACAGAATTTCTTCCTCATCATAGTTGGTGAATAATATACTATCATTCCACTTCTCTGATGGAGCCAGCTGTCTGAGGGATATATTCTACTGTTTGCTTGTCTTACTCACATGATTGACAGAGTGGTTAGAGCGCTGGTCTCTCGTGGCAAAGATGTCGGGCTCGATTCACAGTATTGACACACTTCAGTCTACCCAGCTGTAAATGGGTACCTGACTTTGCACTTGAGTTGGGGGGGGAGGAACGCAAGGAAGGGAAGTGGTCACCCCACCTCTCAATGCTGGACTTAGTATAGTCAAGTCTCCAACACTTCACTCCCCTACGACAGTATCTGCTATAGAACTACCTTGACCTTGTTACTCACATGGTCACATGTCAGTTCAATAATTCATTAGTTGCAGAGTTAGTATTTTAGTCTGGAGTGGCTCATTCTCAGTCTGAAAATTATCACTTGATATTTCTTAGTAACGATTAGTATGCTTTATTATATCCGAATCTTCAAACAATAATTGAATTTGACGAGACAGACATCTGAAGATTTTTTTCTTTATGTTGTTGGCGTCCATGAGTACATAGTTAATTAACAGTAACTGTGAGTCATTTTCATCTTGGTATAATTTTCTCCATCTTTTTCCATTTTATTGTCACTTAATCTCTCTTCCTCTTCTTCATTGTTCGCTCTCATATACCCACCTCTATCTCTCTCATAACAGTTGGTGGTCTGTCTCAGGCTTCTCCATCACTATACAGTTTCTCTCACAAAGGGTTTGGTGAAGACCATGATGTCAAGCTGCTCCTCTTGTGGAGCCGACATTCTTAGATGACATGTTCTACTGTTTGCTTGTCCTTCCCACAGGACACGTTTCCTATTTTTAATTTAATGACAATCTCTCTCCACGTACACCTTCCTTCTCGATTCTTTCCCTTTTTTGCTCCCTACTGAGCATGGGGCAACCACTGTTGTAGCCCGATGCAAGACGCTTGCATCTTCTTTTCCCTTTTTGCTAATTATG
The DNA here is from genome assembly GCA_024509875.1 of Oreohelix idahoensis. Lineage (NCBI taxonomy): Eukaryota > Metazoa > Mollusca > Gastropoda > Stylommatophora > Oreohelicidae > Oreohelix > Oreohelix idahoensis. The sequence goes on from JAMPIV010016173.1 coordinate 74,896, forward strand.
GAACATGGATCCACCACTGCTGTTGGACCCCCCCCCCCCTCCTTGCAGGAAGCTTGTATCAAAGAATTCATGCTCTCTTGCCATGGTGGTTTCTGTAGCAATGTGTTTTATATGATGAGGTTCCCAGCCTCATGCACAACCTCATCTTATCTACCTTTTATGACATTCCAGGTGGGAGGAGTGGTCCTATTCATTATTTATCTCATATGAGACCATTGGCAACCACCTGGGACACCTTCAACACCTATCCTCCTTTAATCAACACAATTCTTACTAAATCAGTTATCTTCCCCTTCAAGTACCATGCCATCTGGCAACCTCCTGTCTCAAGTGCTGTTTATAAATTCTGTTGGTGACTTCTATGCCACGATGTCAAACTGCCCAGTATCTTCTATGAGTTATAGATACATTTTTCTTGTCTCTGTTTTTCAATTTGCCTGACATGTCTTTTAACAACCTTCCCACAGTGCGAGAAATAATTTTCCTCTCATCTCCTACTAACTGTCAGTTAGTAAACATGTTTAAAGTTTAATGGCGCTGTGAGGGCCTGACAAGCAGTAGTGGGGTAAAAAAAAATGTAATACACTCTTACTTTACCAAAGAGCACATTACTCTTGACTCCCTTGAGTGGCTAATGCAAAAGAAATGGCATTTTAATGTTATGAAATGGCAAATATCATGTCACTTCTTCTAATTAGACACACAGGGAGACTAACTACTTTGTAAAAATGTGCACAAGACTGTCAGCTTATGTCTCAGAGGAACATAAACTGTCTCAAACATTGGTATTTAAACTTTCTGTATTTGACAAGAGTAAGTAATCTTCAATCTTGTCACAGAATACATTTCCAAATGATTACACATCACTGAAGGTCATAATTTGGCATTTATACTTTCTATATTTCCTGGGATAATTAATCTTTAATCTTGTTATGGAGAGCATTTTCAAAATGATTACACATCACTGAAAGCCATAATTTGATATTTAATTACTACCTGTCTTTCACAAGGCAATTCATCATGTCACAGAACACATTTTCAAAATGATTACATGTCATTTAAGATCATCATTTGGCATTTAAATTTTACAGCTTCTTGTGCCATCTATTCAAGTCTTCTTTATCCTTTTAAAATCTGACTTCTATTCACGTCTCTGTGCATTATTTGTTCATGTATTTCCTTTACTTTTTGGGGATTCCAGAATAAAGATTTGCCTTGTAATGCAGTCTATTGGTTTCTTCAATGTGTGTCTTCTCATCATCAACATCTTTTCCTCATCTCTCTGATACATCCCTGGTTGCTTCCATCAGTTCCATATTGTTGATCCTGTCACGCCATTTTAATCCTGTTCTCTGCCTGCACCCACCTTTTATAAAAAAAAATTGTAACTTCTCAGTTAACGATGTTGCTGTTCTTCACATTTCAGAGCCTTACAGTACATATGGCTATCTTGACATTTATGTTCAAAATTCTACCTTAAGTATTTTACAAGCAGAAGAAGAAATATAAATTCAGAAAGAAGAATTTTATGATGGCTAAATATAATTTCTTGATGGTTAAAAATATCTCAAGATTAAAACATACCTATTTTTAACTTCTGCTTTGAAGACCAAACACTGCTATAGAAGGACTAGCTTCTTCACAAAACACACTAAAACACATTTCAGTAAACTGACTAATAAGTGACAATATTGTACGTCACTTTATAAATTAGTGGCAAAAGTTATAGTATGCTAGCAGTGTAACAAACGGCCTGGGCTGATAGAAGATAACTGTATCTGACAAGAAAATAATGACACATGTAGTTGTCTGCTCACCTTGTATACTGAATTCAGCTATTGCCTCCTGTAGAGTGCTGCAAATTTTCAGGTCCATGATATTCCCAGCACTGAGCAGTTTCATAACTCGGGGCTGATGGAATGTCACCACAAACATCAAATCAAAGCCTTAAAAAAAACCGTTATCAGAATCATGCCTTACATGATCAACTTGCCACAACACAGCAAAACTTTACATGAACTGCTGGTGTTTTATGTAAGAACTTTAATTTATAAGGCTGATAATATGTTAAGATAATAGTTTATGCAATGTTATAAAATCAAGAACTGTCTCCATATTAAAGGCTGACTGTAATGGATAGAAAGATTGTGTCAATCAATGCAGGAAATGATAACAAGATCTCACTTGAATAAACACCCCTGCAAGATGTAGAATCATAAATACATCCTGGCAGGAATATAGACAAAGTTTGAGAGGAACAGACAGTAATATGAAAATAAGAAAACTATACTGTTCAAAAAAAGAAACGCAACTTTTTTGGTATTACTTTTATAAAAGATATTCGCTGATTGGACATGAGTCAACCTATCGACTGTGTCCGCCTGGTCATTAATTTCTCGTGGTTACCTGAATTGTACTCACCTCATGATTCGTGAGGTCATGAAAGAGGTCAAGGTCAAAACAACATTTTTGACAATAACTCGTGACAGATTCATGAGAATCCCGTGAAACTTACTGAACACAAAACTCTCTGACCATATTATTGAATGCCTATGAAAGATAGACGCTCCTCGAATAAATTCAGTTGAAAATTCAATGCGCAAGTATGGCTCATCTCACTACAGAACAACGACTCATCATCATTGGACGTTTACAGACTGGACAGTCACAAAGTGTAGTGGCCAGACAATTTAATGTGGCTAGAAGCACCATTAGTCGCCTTTGGAGGTGATTTAAAAAAACTGGCTCAGTGGCAGACCGCTCGCGCAGTGGAAGACCCAGAGTCACAACTTCTGCCGAAGACCGCTTCATACGGCTGCGTCACCTCAGGAATCGACTTGCATCTGCGTCCTCCACAGTCCAGTCAATGTCAGCAGCTCGTCGAATTTCAGATCAAATGGTCAGGAACCGGCTGCACGACTCTGGTCTTTGGGCTAGAAGACCCTACAGAGGTCCTGTTCTTACGGACCGGCATCGCCAGTACCGACTGCAGTGGGCGAACCAACATCGTCAATGGACTGTTGGGAATGACTGGAGACGGGTTTGGTTTAGTAATGAATCATTTTTTGTGCTCCAGTGACACGATAGATGGAGAAGAGTTTACCGCAGAGTCCATGAGCGCTACGCCCAGAACAGCATTGATGAGGCTCCTTCACATGGTGGTGGAGGTGTACTAATGTGGGGGGAGAACAACTTCATGGGAAGAAGTGACCTGGTGCAAATTGAAGGACGCCTAAATGCCCAACGATACATCGCTGAAATTCTTCGTCCTCACGCCCTTCCACTTCTGTCTGCACGAGGGTCAATTTTTCAGCAGGATAACGCTCGACCTCATGTGGCACAACTCACCACTCAGTTCCTCGCTGACAACAACGTCCAGACCATTCCGTGGCCAGCCATGTCATCAGACATGAACACCATAGAACACTTATGGGATGAACTCGACAGACGACTCCACCAACGAGACATGGCTCCAGCCAATCTCCGGCAGTTGTCTCTTGCACTGCGGGAAGAGTGGGCAGCCATCCCACAACAACAGATCCAATGGCTAATCGAATCCATGTCAAGGAGATGTCGTTCTCTGATAGAGGCCAGAGGAGGCCATACACCTTACTGAAACGGAGGCCTCAGTCGCAAAGAATAAAAGTCCAAACCAAATTTAATGAACATCATTTCATTGTTAAAGTCTGAAAGTTTCTTCATGCCAAGATTGAAACATTAATTCCGTAAAATAAAATTTTGGTACAAGTTTGAAATTTGGTGTCCATTACCACTGCAATAATGTTGCGTTTCTTTTTTTGAACAGTATAAAATAAGAATGTGCTCTTGACTGCATTGAGAAATATGTGGAAATTAAAAGAAATCAAGCCCAGCATAAAAATTAGAATCTTCAACTCAAATGTCAAGTTAGTCATATTGTAAAGCTCTTAACAATGGAGGAGGAAAAAAAATCACGAAGTTGCAGATTTCATAAATAGGTGCTTCATAAATGATGCACATAATTTGTAGAAATCAACATTCAAAATATTCATAAATGTAAAGTTGCAAAAATACATAACATTCTGAAAACCAAGAGATTTTTTTATCTACTTGTATTTAAATTTTGGATAATGAAAATATCAACTCGGATCAGCTTAGCAATAATAGATATGAATATGCAATAGAAACAAAAACCATGGTGATATCACGAGAGGAAAGAAGACATCAGATTAAGCTGGGAGAACAGGTCCTGGAGCAGGTCAACCACTTTAAATTAGGGCTGTACTGAATATCCTATTTGTATTCGATTCAGTGCCGAATAGTGCCTTCAATGAAACTATTCATATTTGGCCAAATAGTACGCTGCCATCAAATCTGAATAGTGAATTTAGGTCTACCCGCGGCATGATAATTTTAGACCCAGAAAGTATGCTGACTTTCCATTTGTCATGCTACTAACAACACACCACGCCTTGCGATCAGTACAGGCATCCCCTGCTTATTCGACAGGTTAGGGACCAGAGCACTGTCGAAAAGCGGAACCCAGTCTTTTTTTATCTTGCAAATGCATTTTGGCCGCTGAAAAACGTAAATAACGCACTATATATCACTTGCGAATATGTGCAAAAGCTAAATAACACACTAAATGTATACAAAAGCACAGTAAAATGAACAAAAGCTTACCTTTAAATATACAAAAGTACTGTACAGTAAAATGAACAAAAGCTTGGAAACATGACGAAATAGGTCGAAAGAGGTGGCCACGCGTCGAATGAATGGGTTCTGGTTATAATTGAAAAGCACCGAAAGAGCGGATCGTCGAAAAGTGGGTGATGCCTGTACTTTAGCGTGTAGCAGGTTGCATCAGCTGACTAGGCAGTACCAGATGTGTAAATATCAATGTCTGTGTTAGTTCTCGCATTGTGACTGTTGTATTGGTTTAAATGATGCCTTGTTGTTTTTTTTTATACGTACTTTATAGTGACTGTTCAAGTTTAAGAAATACGATTTATTATTCCTTAGCAACGATCATCGTCATGGAAAAGTGTAGTCCAATTTGGAAACACGTTTTCATATAACAGATGTTGTTTTTTGACACAGAATGTTGAGAGACTCTTTTTTTTTTTAAAGCCAATGCATGTTTCATGTAGCAATTTAAAAATTAATGAATGGCTAGTTAGTAGCATTAAATAGTTCAAAGATATTTGCCCTGTTTTTTTGTAACGCTGTATAATTAATAAAAATGTCAGTAGACCTGTTGAAACAACTTTGTATGTCCAACATTCACTCACTATTGATATCTGTATTCGGCCGAATAGTTCAAGGCCTCTATTCACATTCGGCCGAATAGTAAACATGACTATTCGGTACAGCCCTACTTTAAATACCTTGGAGCTGTTATAGACCGGAAGGGAAGCATCAAAGAAGAGTTGGCTACATGAAGAGCAGCAGCTGGGAGACTTTTTCAAGCCATAAATCGAGGATTCCTCAGCAAAAGAGAAGTTGGTAAGAAGACGAAGATGGCTGTATACCGCTCCACCTATGTCCCAGTCTTGACGTATGGATGCGAGTCATGGGCAATGACTACAACCCACAAAAGCCAGATCCAAACCTCAGAAATGAGGCATCTGAGGAAGGTGGTTGAAGTAACAAGAAGAGACATGGTCCACAACCAGACAATACATCAAGACCTAAAAACCCAACCCCTGCAGACCCAAGTAGAACAGTCCCAACTGAGATGGTTTGGCCATGTATGCAAAACGGGAGAAGATCGACTACCACGACAAGCATGGGAAACTAAGAGCCAGGGATCCAGACCTCCAGGACAACCCAAAGTCCGCAGGGAGGACAACATTAGACAGTCTTTGAAGGACCGAGGACTAGAGTGGAACCAAGCCAGGAGGAAGACAGCCGATAGAATAGTATGGCACTCTCTCTTACAAACCTCTACACCTCACGGTAGAAGAGGAACAAATAAGTAAGTAATATGCAATAGATGTATTGGACACAGATTATGGCATTCAATTTCCTTTTCACTCATACAATTTAGCTGGTCCCCTTGCAGTAGGACTGCATCAAAGTATGCATGTGCTTCTGCAGTAGTGGGTTATGTAGCAGTTTGTTTGATATGGTGAGGTTGCCAGAACCAGCTCATTATGTACTTTTACTTACAGTTCCATTAGCCACAATAAGTTTCATTCCATGCATTTCACAATCAACAAGCAGAGATTTGATAGACTGGACAGCAGTGTAGTCAAGGTCTGACAGGTGCTCCATGTTTAACACAACGTTACGAGGCTTGTCTGCTGGAAGGAACAAATATATATTTTGTTACAAACAGACAAAGATGTATTAGACCTTCAACTGTGACGTTAGTCTGTAAGTCAAATTCTGAAGGTATTTTTCTGGTATAAATCGACAATAAGGAACAATCCTATCATAACCTTTTCTTGCTTGATTTATCGTCACGATCTAATGATTCTGGACCAATCAAACACTTTGTAATTTCCAAAGCAAGGATACATTCATGTATAATCTCCCACATCTTTTAATTCATTATCAAGCAGTCTTTATTGTGGAATCTCAGTCTTTATTGTGAAATCTCAGTCTTTATTGTGGAATCTCAGTCTTTATTCTGGAATCTCGGTCTTTATTCTGGAATCTCAGTCTTTATTCTGGAATCTCAGTCTTTATTCTGGAATCTCAGTCTTTATTCTGGAATCTCTGTCTTTATTCTGGAATCTCAGTCTTTATTCTGGAATCTCAGTCTTTATTGTGGAATCTCAGTCTTTATTCTGGAATCTCAGTCTTTATTCTGGAATCTCGGTCTTTATTCTGGAATCTCAGTTTTTATTCTGGAATCTCACAAGTAAGAGAAACAGGAAACCCAAAAGCACATGGACAAGGGAACTAAAGGCAGACAGTAAAGAGATAACAAAAAGACAAGAAAAGAAACTGACAGGCTGGCACAGGACAGGAAGACTTGGTGTGAATTTGTTGAAGGCCTAAGCTCCACAGGGAGCTGGTGGGTTATGAACAGATAAGACTGATGACCACTTCTGTTGCTGATAGAGTGGTAGTCTTGGCTAAAGAGGGGCAGGAAAGGCAGCTGGCCCTGTGTGCTTAGAGTAAAAAAAATGGGGAGGGGGTAGAACAAACTGAAAATCATTCACTCATTTTTTTTTCATTTCATTTTTCACTCCTTAAAGAGCATGTAGCTACAACTACTGATGGTCCCCTTGCAGGAAGCCTGCATCAAAGCTTTCTTAATCTTGTAGTGGCAATGTTTTGTTGCAATTTGTATTACGTCATGAGGTTGCCAGTCCTAGGCACAACCTCATATTAGCATCCTCTTATTATACGTCTGTGGAAGCTGTACTTATTTATATTTTTGTCTCCTAAGAGCACCCACTTATGAAAGTCTGCATCTTTCTGGTTGTCGTTGTTGTTCTATATGTTTCAGAGCCATGCAGTAGGTCTATCTTGACGTTCAGTTGAAGATTCATATTTGGCCTCGTATTTTATAATGCAGTGAAAGCTTCTCTTGCCTTTTATAATCTTATTTTGATATGATTTGTTGGTTGGTTGCTCTAACTCTGCCTATAATGCTGCCAAGATAACATGTATGGGTCCACATATGAAAGTGACGTATTTCCAAGTACAATTTGGCAATTGTTACCACATTTATTCTCATAAACTTTGTCTCTTTCCTGTGTATTTTCAAACCCAGTAACCTCTCACCAGTTATTCTCATTCTGTCTTGCACCTCATCACGGTTCTGGGACAGAACATCCAGGTTGTCTGCAAACTCTAAATTATCAACCTGTTTTATTAGTGCCCACTGAATTCCATTTCTGTTGGCTGCCATCAGTGTTTTCCTAAATCAATCTATACCCAGTAAGAAGAGAAATGGTGGCAAAAGATACCCTTGGTATATCTCAAATGGTTCTGTAAACCTTATACCACACAGTCCTATAAATCTTTTCTTATGTGGTTCTGTAAATTTTATCTTGAGTGGTTCTGTAAATCTTTTCTCTACTTACCTGCCGTTGCTTTCTCTAGCACTTCCTCTTCAAGGTATTCAGCACCTGGAAAGCTGAGGCCCTGAACAGGGGTGATAATCAACAGACCTTGCCTGAAGGTGAACTGTTTAAAAACATAAAACAATACACGTGAAACAATTTTCTCATGTTATTTGTGTCACAGGGTGCTCATCTCCAAGTTCTTGACAACTTGGTTATTTTTTACTTATTTTATCCAGGATATTTTAACAATATCACATCTGTTAGAAAATCTTGCCTGATGCAAAATTAGTGGTAGTACAAAACCTTTAAAGCCATCGGTTATGCATGGAGGCATATCTGGAGGCATTATATGACCACCAGCTATGCACAATGCTACAATATACATATGTGGAGGTGAACCTATGTCTGTGAGGCTAATTACATCCTCACACTTCCAGGGATTCCCCCTGTGGTGAAACTTGTTGAGAACCCAGCATTGCACACTAAGCTTGGAGAAGTCACTGAGCCCCAGATGTGATTCTTTGGCTTTGACCTGGGTGACAGCATGCAGGAGGATCTCACTATGGACCCAGTGATAGGCAGGGGACCTGAGAAGTGGCTCTGTGCATGACATGACAATTCCATGGGAGAGCTCAGAACCAGAGCACAGTATTTTAGCTCTGCATATTTGGAGAGCTGCCTTGGAAGGTGGGGAATGCACAGTATGCCATGCACTTCTTACTCCTAGCTTGGGACCAAATGGGATGATCCGTTAAATGCAAGCCAAGCTGGAGAAACTGGAGCTTATAACTTCAACTCAGCACATTTCGGAATGGCAGAAAAGCCTAGATATAATGTTTTCTTTTTTTATCAATCACGTTCTTTATTGTATACAACAGTTACAGTTGTTTACTTTATCTTAGACGTCAATATTTCAATGCTATTTCATTCTATTAAGTACCTTAGATAAAATCATCCGATAAGGCTGTTAGACTCCTGCCTTGTTTAGTATAATAATATATAAGTATATTAGTATAATAATAAAATGTTCGTTAACTGATTTCTTCATGAGTTCAGATTTTTTCTGAGTCAATGTCTTTATAATAATATTTGTAAAAAAAAGAGAACAGGTTTAACACCTGCGCTGGCCATTCTCACCTGAATCTAAATGCACTCTTTATGTTGAAAGTGGTATCCACTGGTTATTATGTCAACGAATTACAACACAACTGCTAGTCACAATTTCCGTCTTAAATGAAGGAGTGGTGGTTAAACAAGTTCATCATTTTTCTTTTATCTGGACGTTAAAAATTCACAAATTCTACCTTGAAGAATTTTCCAAACTTAGTGATCTTCATTCCTCAGGCTTTTTACTGATGGTCCCCGTTTCTTGGAATTTCTGATATCTGATGTTAAACTGTCCTTCCATTTTTTCGTCTTTTCATTCACTGTCTCATAGCTATATTGTCACTCTTCTCATCGACCTCTATGATGTATTCCTTGCCAATTTTAAAATAGTACTTTGAGTCTACTGCTCTACCAGCTTTTTTAATCCCCATTTGAGGTCATGTGACAAAATGTCATCATTTACTGTGACATTTGTTTTTGTATAATCTCTTAATCTTTTAGACCTAAATGGCCCTCAATAATAGTTTTTTTTTCAAAAGTGCAGCAGTTATTAAAATATGCAATCTGATTTTGTTTTGAGCTATTTGCTTAATTCTCTTCTTAACAACTAAAACAAATGGCAAGTGTATGCATATGTGTACATATGTATTTAAGTATGTATATTTGTGTGTAAATGAACCAAAATGTTACATGCTTTCATAAATGTTTTTATGCATAAGAAAATAAGGATAGAAATGGTAAGACAAGATCACCAATGTGGAGCTGATGACAAGAACTAAACAAGTGCAGTGGAACAAAAGATGAGAAGAAGGCATTGGTGGTAGACAGGATACACAATGAAGAATCCTGCTGACAGCAATACATGGTAACAGAAGTAGACAGTGAAGAAAAACATAAGAGAACTGGAGACAGAAATTAAAGGAATAAAGAATTTATAAATAGCCTTTGAGCAGACAGCACAGAACAGAAGGACTTGAAATGAATCTGTTGAAACAATATACTCCTTGGACAGCAGAAGGGTAAGAAATGAATAAGTGTGTAAATGTAGATAAATATGTGTGAATACACATGTATGTGTGCGTTATTATAGACATTTGCATTTCTTAACATATTTCTATTACCTGGTGTCAAGGAGTGAACACTGATCTAAATCAGGTTTTCTTAACCTTTTTTGTGCCATTGAGCCCTCTGATTGTCAGGTGAAGGCTAAGGACCCATTCTTGTCACACAAAAAATGGCAAACAGTGTTTGTAAACATTTTAAATTTTAGGTTATGTACACAGACTCCCTAGAATCCATTTATGAACCCCCATGGGGTTTGTGGACCACAGGTTAATAACCCCTGGTCTAAATTATGTTATGTCCACTCCAAGCTGGAGACAACTGGTCCAGGCACAAGATCATACGTAATAATTTCAGTGTTGATCAGGTTGAGGTCTAGCTTATGACTATGTGAGATTTTTCCTAATATGAGGTCAGGATATTTGTAACCCCTCACTCATCAAATATGTGACATATAACTCAATAATGGCAACTATACAAAGTTCATTCATACATCACTACAGCTAGCCCCTTATAAGAAGTCTGTAACAAAGCATTCATATGCTCTTGCAGAAGTGGTTTATGTAACATTGTGTTTGACATGATGAGGTTGGTGGTTTATGTAGCATTGTGTTTGACATGATGAGGTTGGTGGTTTATGTAGCATTGTGTTTGACATGATGAGGTTGCCAGCCCCATGCACAACCTCATATTAGTCCCGTGTTGTGATAAGATTCCTTTCTTTCTTTGTCTCCTCATAATCCTTCCTCTCTCCGCACCTCACAGGAACAACACAGGGCAGCTATACCAAGTGGCATACCTTCATTTTAGGACGTGCAATGGGGTACAGCAGCAATACTAGAGAAACTCCAATGCCAATTAAAATACTGTACTGAAACAAGAAAAAAAAATTTCTTACTGAAACAAGAAAATGATTTTTAATGAACAGTAGAATGTAGCTTAACTTCTTTAACCATTCTGGGTTCTTATTGAATTCCTTAATAAATTGTTATATGCTTTTCTCAGCTGTATTACTAAAAATAAAAACACAAAAAAGCAGTAATTTGCATATAGTAAGCTCCATCAACAACTATCTCATTTGCTAGGATGAGAAGAAATTTTAATGTTCATAACGCTATTTCTACTTCAAAGCAGTTTTAATTCAGTAGAGTTATCTTTTCCTTAAAATTAATAACAGTTGCATGTAATTGGTCACAACTTCCCATAACACAATACATGATTGTCTGAATGGACTCTACATTTCTAATGATGGTTGCAAGTGTTCAAGGGATATCAAATGATTACTGTTGCGATGGAACCTCATGATATAATGTTTTCTGCAATTCATATTTTTTTGTTCTTTTTAAATAAATTAACAGATGATCCTTCTCTCGTTTTTTTTTTTTGACAAAAAAAAAAAACAGTGTAAGGAGTCAATCAGAATGTAAAATTCTGAAGACATGGAATGAAGCCAATGTTTGTATAGTGTGAAAGTGGAAGATAGCAAATGTGATTACATAAACAACGGTGAATATCAGCCAACTTTATCATGTAGACAGCAGTGAAAGTGGAAGATAGCAAACCTAACACAAAAACAGCAGTGTGACTGTTTTACTATTTCCAGATATTATTATAGCATTTAGATTTTCTATTACATGTTACTAACTGTCCATGACTGGCAGGAACTTTGCAAGATAATAAAAAATTTGTTACATACAAACAGCCAAGCAACAACTAACTTCAGATAAATGACATAAATGCAAAATTTACTAACAAATAATTAATACACCACTCACCTCAATCCCAACGATGAGAGAGCAAATGAATGTAATAACAAAAGAGAGAAGATCCCATTCTGTGATGAAAAAAGACAATATATAATTTTTTATGACTAATAATATATGTAACATAGGACCATGCTAATACTTATTTTTTTTAATCCGCTTTTGCTAATCTGGATTTTGCTGACAATCTTGCCCTTCTATCCCAAAACCATTACAATACGCAAGATAAAATGAGATACTGGATGAAAGGTCACAACAACTGGGTCCAAAAATATAAAAAGACAAAGATCATGAGAACAACTGCAGCCAATGATAGCAATAATGTACTTTAAGAGAACCTTACACAAAATGGGGCTTATACATATATATTGGGCAATAACTTAGACAAAGATGGTGAAAAAAACAATGATATTAAAAAGAGAATACAAAAGGCAAGAGGCACTTTCATTGCATTGAGAATGTATGGAAATCAAAAGAAATCAATAATACATAGAAATGAATGTTCAACTCAGATGTCAAGACAGTCCCTATTGCATAGGCTTGAAACATAAAGAACAATATAATTGAGAACGAAGAAGTTACAGATTCTCATAAATATGTGCTTACACAGAATGGAAAGTTCAAAATGATATCACATGACTTCCAATGTGGAACTGCTGAAAAAAACCAGAGAAATGCCACTGGAACAACTGGATTTTGGTTTTGTATAGGACACACATTGAGGAAACAATGACACCATTACAATATCCTTTATTTATATCGTTAATATTAGTATTATTATACTTGTTATGGAGTCCCCAGTGTAAAACAAAAAAAGTACAGGGAGCCCTAAAAACAAAGAACATGAAACTGGAAACAAACAAAATAAAGGCAATAAAGAAGACATGGCAAAAACATGAATGGATGGCACACAGCAGACGGGCTTGCTTTTAACTGACTTAAGGCATATACTCTATAAGCAGATAGATAATAACAATGTTAAAACTAATGCAACCCAGTCAGGAAGGAAAGCTAAAAAAAAAAAAATGTTTTTCATACTCTTACCTTACAATAATGTTCTATAACCTTTCCTCCAAACTGAAATGTGTCTCAGTTTCTATAAGCCAGCAATGATGTACTGTTATGAATTGTTTAGATAAAAACTGAAATGTGTTTCAGCGTTTCTATAAGCTAGCAATGAATGTATTGTTATGAATTGTTCAAATAAAAACTGAAATGTGTCTCAGTGTTTCTATAAGCTAGCAATGAATGTATTGCTCAAATAAAAACTGAAATGTGTCTCAGTGTTTCTATAAGCTAGCAATGAATATATTGTTATAAATTGTACAAATAAAAACTGACATCAAAATTGAAATAAAGCATTAAGTACCATGACCTCAGCAGACGAAGCAATGACATTTACTCAACTGTAATTACATTTCACCATCATTTTTCTTTTTGCTCCCTATGGAGCATGAAGCAACCACTGGAGCTGGCACCTTGGCAAGAAGCCTGAAACAAAGCATTCATGCACTCACATAGCCAAAGTTTCTGCAGCAATTTGCTGTACATGATGAGGTTGCCAGCCTCATACACAACCTCATCAGCCAGAACTAGCAATAATCCTATTCCTTTTTTGTCTCCTCAGAGACCCCAGAAACTACACAGGTCAAAGGTTATACGAGATAACATAAATAAAACTTGTTATTTTAGGCTATGATTCGTTATCCTTATCACCCATCAGTTCCCCAAGCACAGGCCTTCAACAAACTCATGCCAAGTGCTCCTGTCCTGTGCCATCAATTCTTATCTTTCCATATCTTCCTCATCCCTTACATTTCTGTGGTCAGTTTTCTTAATATTGCTTTTTAACCTTCCTTTACACTCTTTTACCATGGTGATTCCTGAACAGGGACTGCCTTGTAATGCTATCAACAGGTTTCTTCAGTGTGTTTGTGTGTTTCTTACCCATCCCCAGCATCTTCTTCTCATCTCTTGTTTCACTGGCACTTGTCTGGTTTTTGTCATCAGTTCCACATTAGTGGCCTTGTCATATCATTTCAATCCTATTCTGCACAAGCACCCATTTATGAAAGTCTGTAAATTCTTGGTTGTTAATTTTTGTTGCACTCCATGTTTCAGGGCCGTGTGTTACCTGGACCCAAAAGGGGAGCGAAGAATAATAACGCTAAAATCTATCAAGCATGTCATAAAAGATGACTAAGGAGGGTTAAGCATGAGGCTGGCTAACCCGTACTGCAGAAACTAAGCCACAAAACATTTAACTATGATTCATAAGCACTGTTTATCATGTTTACAAACATTGTTTACCATGTTTACAAACTCTGTTTACCATGTTTATAAACACTGTTTAACATATTTACAAACACTTGAATATATAAAATATATCAAGCATAGATATTACTTGTTTTTAAAGTTTTAAAAGATTTGAAAATAAATAAAAACATGACAGTATTAGCTTCTGTTCATAACCTTCATGGTACAAACATGTCAAAATGTGCTATAACATGTCACTAAAAAGAGACATGAAAACAGATATGTACATGACAAGTTTAGCCATGATTCGTAACCAAGATTCAACCTGGGTAGCCACAAACTATATCATAGAGCACTGGTCTTCAATATCTGTTTATCTCATGCACCCTTATTCCAGGCTTTGAGAAACCCATGCACCCAAAAAAAAGTTTAAGTGCCCTACATGGCACACTTAATTTACATTTTATTTAAGCATAATGGTAATTTAGGGTCAAATACTCTCAAAATGAGCCACGGTAGCATAGTGGTTAGTGCACTGGCTTCTTAGCTGAGTGGTCTATGGTTCGATCCCCAGATGAGGTGGGATTTTTTTAGGCCGCAAATGGCTCCTGGGTCGACCCAGCCCCAAATGGGTACCAGAGCAACTCTGGGAAGGTTAAGGCGGCCGGCGTGATGCTGACCACATCACCCCTAGTGTGCCGACGGTCGAGAAAATATGGGCCTAACACCATATTCCCAATATGCCTCAATGGGCGTGTGAAGGGATCCTCCTTTTACCTACCTTCAAGATACAAGTTATAATTGTCCACACCTTGAAACAAATGTGCGTAAAAATACAAGCCTGATTAAGTTTAGAGATTAATAATAAATCTGAAGAGAAAGACTTAACAAAATTTATTATTGAATAATAATATCTAGGAGAATTCTTCCAATAACCTGAGATTAGACCAAAATATTCATTCTTTTCAAAAAAAATTCTACACAGTTCAAATAAAAACATTATTCATTACTTACAGGGATGATAAAACAGTTATTAACTTCTACAATTTCAGCGGCTGACTTATCACTCCTTATAATATTGGTGTTTGGCATCGTTTGAAACACTCAGTTTATTTTTACAGCACAAAATTAATAGTACATACAAAGTTTAATGTGCATTAAAAATATGTAGGCCCTATATGATTTTCAATGCATTTATTACTTCATACTTATTTTCTCATAAAAATGTATTTGGACCGTGCACCGCTATTCTCAATTTTAATGCCATGCACCCTTCTTTGCACCCTACTGATAACATTTACTGTTTGAAAAATTCATGCCCCTCTGGGTGCACTATACACCCTGGCTGATTACAACTGTCCTAGAGCTATATATCTCATTCTTGGACTGCATACAGACTCCTTGAGAATCATATATATATGTATATACGGTGCTTTTTTCTAGAAAAAAAGGTGGGTATATTGTGCTTTTTTTTTTTAAAAGGCATGTATTTTAACGCAGTTTTTTTAGCTTCAAAATCATTTAATATTTAAACAGTAGGATCAAAGCTAAGTTTTTTTTTTTTTTTTTTTTGGAATACAGTAGGTCTCTGTTACAGGTGGAGATATTTGCAAAAAAGATTTACAATACTTACTTAATTGAAAAATATTTATAATAAACTCCAAATCTGAGTCATGCCTGCAGAAGGTTCAATGTCTCGATTTCTCTCTTTGCTTTTTGTGTCAAAAACTGAGTGATGTCCCAAAAGTAACCAAGATTCAACAATTTTGTTGGATCGAACTGACGTAGAGGGGGCTCAACAATCTTGATGAACATCACTGCAGATATTATCTTAGTCAATGTTGCCATTATATCTTGTTTCTTGGTTTGGAAAATCATTTTTCATTCACGCAACACAGATTGATGCAAAGGTTTTAATATTATTACGAAATGTATACAATCAATTTTTAAAACTTAAATTAAGTTTTAAAAAAAGGTGGGGATACGCTGTATCCCCGCGTATCCCCGGAAAAAAAGCACTGTGTATATATATATATATATATATATATATATATATATATATATATATATATATATATATATATATATATATATATATATATATATATATATATATACACACAGTGCAGTCCGGATAAGCAGAACTCACCTAAGCAGAATTTTGAAGCAATTTTTTGGGTCCAGGCCAGAAGCCTTCTTTTGGTAGAAACTCCTGATAAGCAGAATTTTGGATAAGCTGAAGTATTTTAGATGGCCAAGCGGCTTCCGCTTATTCGGACTGCACTGTGTGTATATATATATATATATATATACTTTTTGTTTCATTTTGCAACTGTTGCTCTCCAACTATTACTATTATGGGCACTTGTCTGCA
Organism: Oreohelix idahoensis; assembly: GCA_024509875.1. Lineage (NCBI taxonomy): Eukaryota > Metazoa > Mollusca > Gastropoda > Stylommatophora > Oreohelicidae > Oreohelix > Oreohelix idahoensis. Next base: position 91,461 of record JAMPIV010016173.1, read on the forward strand.
GTTCTGCACATGAGAACTCAGATGTCTTAGCTTCCTTGCCCATCATTTTTTATCAAAGTTATTTTTGGCCTCCAAACTTTTCTCTTCCCTGTGGTTTACAGGCATGTGCATTTCTGGTTATACTGGTTGGTTGTTTCTTGTCAATCTCCAAATGTCTCACTTTAATCTCCACCTACATTTTTGGAGCTGTGGTAGCGCAATGGTTAGTGCACTGGCTTCCTAGCTTGGTGGTCCATGGTTCGATCCCCAGTTGAAGCGGGATTTTTTAGACTGCAAACCGCTCCAAGGTTGACCCAGCCTCATGAATTGGGTACCAGAGCTACTCTGGGAAGGTTAAGGCGGACGGCGTGATGCTGACCACATCACCCCTAGTGTGCCGATGGTCAAGAAAATATGGGCCTAACACCATATTCCCAATATGCCTCAATGGGCGTGCAACGGGATCCTCCCTTTCCCTACATTGGTGGTTGTCATGATCGATTCCACATTGAGGAGTAACATATTGAATTTAATGACAGCCCAGTTTAGAACCTTCAGACAGACCTTGTGGTCACAACCCATTTGTTGAGAATCACTGTGCTAAAGGCAGTCTTGTGGCCGGTGCTTCTGTTTTGCTCATGAAGGAGCATTGAGTCACTACTGCTGTTTGTCCCCATGTAGGAAGCCTGTTTCAGAGCACTTCATGAGCTTTGCATTGGTGACTTCTGTAGCACTCTGTTTTACATAATGAGATTGCTAACCCTATTTAAAAGCCTTCTTAATTGCCTCATATTACTATTTCAGTAGGAAGTATTAACTGTTCCCATGGGATCCATACACCTGGAAAAGAGTAGTTGTAAGTAAAACAGGCACTTACTGTTAGCTTTCCACAGATTGACTACAATATGATAGTCCACCATTTGCAAGACAGCAACCATAATAACAGCGGCCAGTGCTGACTTGGGAATGTAATAAAACCATGGTGTGAGAACACAGAGAGCAAGGATGACCAGTCCACCTGTGAAGACGCCACCCAGGGGAGTACGTACACCAGTCTGAGAGTTGACTGCAGTTCTGAGGATGGAACCATTTGTTAACTGGGATTCTCAAAGTTTATATTCAGGTCAATTTCAAAAAGTAATAACCAACGATGGTGAAATTGGAGAAAAAGGAACAGTAAAGTTTTTGAAAAATATGTTTGATAAATAGGAAAACTGGCAAATATGACATCAAAAACACAAAAGTCCACAGTTCTTTTTACAGTTAGCAGACAAATGTAAGACATGTTAGAGAGGACAACACTAATGATAAACGTCAGGGATGATAATACTGATACGTCACAGATGACAACATTAATGATCTAAAGGCATGATTTTTTTTTAAACTGGAAACATCTAATAATAATTAACACATTAACTACCGCAAGCCGCTGTCAGCGGCTCATAAAATAATCACATTTGGACCGCAAGCCGCTCAGAGCGCCAATCTAATTTTAGTAATAAAACGAATGAAAAATATACTGAAACACTCTCTGATCTGGTTAGAGATTTTAAGTTGCCACCGGAAAACAAATTCCCAAAGCATGGTTGTTGTAGAACACTGGAAAATTGATATTATGTTCATATTTTTCAGCGTTTTGGGTTAGTTACCAAATCGTGTAGAACTGTTTACCGTGGCAACTAGTGATAGGACTACAAAAAATGCGTGTACATCTCTTCTAACGGCTGAATAGGATAGAAACGTGTTTCAACAATTGACTGATAGATCTAGCGACGAGGACAAGAGTGAAACGGTGTGCACATTGATTGAAATTGTGATAGAGATGGGGCGCAAGCAGTTATAATTGTGAAAATATTGCAAGTCCTTGGCCATCAGAGGGCCGTTAAATAGCAACAACCTCTATTGGAGTTACAACCGGTGTTTATTGTAATAGTACATTCATTTATCTTTAAAATGACGTGTAATTCATAAAAATCTGTAAACAATTACGAAAACTGCAGCTATCTTTGTGCAAACACCTACAGGATGAAAATGGGAAAAAAAAATTTATTCGGCCACAGTGAGTTTTTCAATTTGGTAGTTAATGTGTTAAGGCTGTGTGAATCGATGACAGATATCAATATGTAACATTACATGTACCAACATAAATAACAAATTTTAAAAAAACACTTAAGGGAGTTGAAGAACAAAGAGCAACAAAATGTAAAAGAAAACACAGTTACAATATACATAGAATTTTCTGACACAGATAAGAATCAAGATAACATCTTTGCTAAGGAGAAGAAATTAAGCTCACACACAAACCTGGTAAAGCTTCCTGTCATTGGATAGGATGAAACAAATGAGCCTAACATGTTAGCTACTCCACTAGCTACTAGCTCCTGAGTTGGATCAATTTTATAATTATTTCTTCTAGCTGAAAATAAAACAAAAGCAGAAATTAAACAAAGACTGATTTTACGATAGATGTAATATAATACATAATTTCTTTTGTATATCCTAAAACGTTGAGAAATACAAAAGGAAACAGGGAGACTAACGTTAAAATTCTTTTAAGCCAAGGGAAACAAATATATACCTAGAGATAGCGCGCGTATTGTGACATTTTTTTAAACAAATATTTCCATTGCCATAGTGCTAGTTTTATGATGTTTTAACTTATTGGTAGAGAAAAATATTGGATCTGTGCAATACAATGTAGGCTACATTGTTTTGGGCAAGAAGGATACACTGGTCAATGTACAAGTATTGTGATACGAGGGTGAGTCAAGTGAAAACCGGAAATATGTTATAACAATAAGAATAATCATGCCATTATATTGTAACGTGCCAATATTGTTGTCCTGGATGTCTCGAGTGTCATGCACTCGCCATCGCGGTGATGACGCATAAGGTGATGTCATAATGACGTTTAAAAGATGGCCGCCTCGCTAGTGGAATGCACCAAACAGCAGCAGCATTCTGTTATTCAATTTTTGATCAGCGAAGGGGCGAAACCAATAGAAATTCATCAGTGTATCACACATCCACCGTACTCGCCAGACCTAGCCCCAAGTGATTTCCCCCTGTTTGGACGACTCAAAGAGGCATTGGGAGGAAAGACTTTCAGGTCCGATGAAGAGGTACAGCGTCGTTGTTTCAATTCTGGAGTAAGCTGCCGTGGCACCCACCTTGCAGACACTTTGTGATACTGTAGCACATCAGAGATGATGTGGTGTGCTGAACCGTGACTGATGTCAAGATGTGTGGCAATATCATCCACAGTCAATCGGCGGTTGCTATCGATTCTGGAGTCACTACTCTGTGTGCCTGACCCGGTCGTGAACAATCTGTCACAGAAATCACGCCGTTTCTGAACTTTGTACACCATTCATACACCTGCGACCTTGACATACATGCATCACCGTACTTGAGCTTCATTCGCCGATGAATTTCTATTGGTTTCACCCCTTCGCTGATCAAACATTGAGTAACAGAACGCTGCTGCTGTTTGGTGCATTCTACTAGCGGGGCGGCCATCTTTAAAACGTCATTATGACGTCACCTTATGCGTCATCACCGCGATGGCGCGTGCATGACACTCGAGACATCCAGGACAACAATACTGGCAAGTTACAATATAATTGCATGATTATTCTTATTGTTATAACATATTTCCGGTTTTCACTTGACTCCCCCTCGTATTTTAAAAAAAAAAAAAAATCTCTGTTACTACTATAATGTATGGTCAAATATTACATCAGACACTTCCATGGATCTTTCTTTCTGAAAAGAAAGCATTGCACAGCATCGAAGTTATGCATTTTATGCATGGCAAAAAGTGCTCTGACTTAGGTTTGCCAGAATCAGGTCCTATTATGTAAGCAAAATGCATTTTCAGTGCTGAGGATGGAGCAAAGAAGCTCAACTATTTGCCAGAATTAGGTCTATTATGTATACAAAATACATTTTCAGTGCTGAGGATGGAGCAAAGAAGCTCAACTATTTGCCAGAATTAGGTCCTATTATGTATGCAAAATACATTTTCAGTGCTGAGGATGAAGCAGAAAAACTCAACAATAACTCAACACCATCAATCCAATACAGACACATTTTCAGTGAAATCAGTGCTGCTGCTGCTGGGGATGGTCTCACTGAAAGATTTTTTTTTTAATTGATAGTCCTGGAGGTTCTCTGGAAAAACATATTTTTACACCTTGATGAGGTTCTTTAGAAGTCAGGGAAAAGCCATGCAACCTTTTGTTCTGACCAGTATAGCAGTTCATTTATTCAAACGTGGTCATACATCTCACAATGGATTAAAAATGTGTCTCTCAGCAGATGAAACATCAATCTCGAACATGAAAATTCTACCTTAAGAATCAATCACATTGAAAGGTGAGTCACTACTTATCACAGCTGAAACTTCTGTGCTCTCATGCCATTCTCTGCAAGTCATTAATATGCTTCGGAAGGAAATGATGACTGATACAAGACCATTTGAAGGCAAGACTTTAGTGACTGAGTGCCTCAAACAACCAATTGTTGTTCCTCAGGTAATGTACGTAAATGACATATCAAGTATGTGTCATATGCTCTCCCTTGTGGTGCCTTGTATAGCAAAATAGTTTAATAAGAAATATGTCACTGGTCAGACACAATCAGTTCAATGAGTGGGTCTTACAACTTGCCAATGGAGAACTCAGAAGTAAAACTGAAGCTGGATCCTGACTTGATAATTTTTCCAGAACAGTTTGTTGTACAGATGGTGGTATCTCATTGGCAGACTAAACAATTATCACACCAAATAATATCACAGCAACCAAATTACAAGCACAGACATTTTGAAAATTATCCTTGGTGAAGAAAAGGTCTTTTACGACATTTACTCAGTGTTTACTGAAGGTACCAATGATTTTCCACTTGAATTCTGAATCAGCAGTGTCCACTTGGATTGCCCTCGCCCTTACTGATACTCAAACTGGCTTATTCATCATGCTGCTCAGAAGCCTGGATGCAAATAAAGTTCTCTTGAATGCACATGTGATAGTGCGTTTCTTCTGAGTTTCCATAGATGGTTTTCTATCGTGCTGATAATAAAACGCGAATCCACACAACTATCAAATAAGTTCAACACACAACGATGTAAACCCCAGGCATGTTAATCAAAGCCTGCCGTGAAGTGAAGTAAACTGTGAAGGCTGGTAGAACAGTTAACATGGTTTATTGACGACATAAGTTCAACGCTACGATACACTGTTCTTGACTAGGACAATCACATAAAATGCATGACAAGAATACTCTGGTGAATGATGATGGTTTGGTACTGTGGTGGGATCCTTTCAAACATGTTCCTTACATTCAATTAATACGAATCCAGTAATGTTCAAGCTAGATAAAATGTCCGTTGACCTTGCTTGAGGTCATCCAACTAAGCATGTACTCCCATACCACGAACTCCCGCATTCGTCCAATAAGAGACTGTTTCTATCCAAGACATAGTTCCATATAACGTATACTCAATATATATTCACTGGTACATATATGAAGAGGTATCTGAGTTAGTATCTTTAGGTTTTAACTAACCTCTCAAAAATCATGCCACGACTTTGGCATTACAATAAAGGCGTTTACACATATGAATACTGCAATCAAATTAACTTCTTTCCATCGTAGGAATCCTCCTTCTACGATCGATCTCAGAGGCTATCAACTCCGTAGGTCCATTCTAGGGATAACATTACAAGATGGATCCCCGCTAGACTGATACAAGGAGCAGCCTTAAACTACACGTTTCACTCACTAATCATACAAATATGAGGGGCGACAACTTACATAATACTTTCCATATTGGCTTCGACCTGAAGACCAATATCGCAATAAGGATGGCTTCCACCATACTTGCCACAACACAAGAAATATTCCACGGACATCACAATGGTCCGTACTGCCCCATACAAAACATGACGTCATAATCCCCAAACTAGGTTACCCGTGCGTACCAAAGCAACTCACACTGCTTTGTGCACGTCAGTGCGTGAATCAATCGAACGCACAAATAATATAACTATATTGAGACTGGTGCGTACATTTGGCAGGACCGAAGACTACCCCCTTAGGTAATAAATGTACGTAACAGCTCCCTTATTACCTCCCCTTAAAAAAAAATTAATTCTATTAATTTTTTTGAACTTAGTACCCGAGAGAGGTGAGTCAAAACTACAACAATATTTATGAAATGCATAAAGTTATATCATATTAAGAAAAGAATATTAAACGAAAACAATATAACTAAATGATAGTATGCATTAAAGCACACATCCACCATCGACCTACTTTGGAACGATGTGGTAATATACGAAGTAAAAGAAGTTGAAAATGAAAAAAACCATAAAAAAAAAAGATGATAATAAAATTCAACTAAGTTTTCTAAACAAAAATTTGAAACATAATTACTAACAAATAACCAGTTACTAATATATTCTAAGTAATTCCAATATAAATCATTGTCAATGTTCAGTTACTACTAGTTAGTAATCGACGAGACGATGTTCTCAACGTTCCATACACGATAAAATATATTCTCGAACACAATATGTCGTGTAATATGTTCCATAGGAATAACAAATTTATATTTGTCGCTCTTAACAATGTTTCTATACTAATAAAAAGTTACTGTAGTATCAATGTTGCAGTCCTAATAAAATGTTACTCTAATACCACTGTTCCCGTTCTAATAAAACGTTACTACACAAGAAGTAATGTTATAATCCATAAGTAAGTATATCCTGAAAGATATATTTATACGAATACTTCAGTAATATGATCAGTCTTTATAGATGTATAATCAATGAAAATGTACACAGTTATTCATGTTATCGGTGAGGATGTTTCAACATCTGGAAGTGGTTTAGTTTCGACAAGTTCGCTTGGGCATCTCGACAAACAGTCTGCGAACACATTCTTCACTCCAGGAATAGCTTGTATTTCAAAATTGAATGGTTGAAGCGCTATAGCGTAACGCGCTGACTTCGATGATTTTACGTTCTTCGAGTTCAGTGCGGTAAGAGCTTTTTGATCAGATTCCACCACAAAGTGTGAGCCAAGGAGGTAACGTTCCAGTTTTGTGATTGCCCACACTAATGCCAGGAGCTCTTTATCTAGAACGGAGTATTTGAGTTCGCTCTCCGTAAGTTTTCTGGACACGTACATCACCGGAAATAAGGTGCCGTTATATTCCTGCATCAAAACTGCAGCAATAGCGTAAGAAGATGCATCACTGCGAAGGATGAAAGTGAGATTTTTGTTAGGCAACCTCAAAAAAGGTTCTTTTGAAAAAAATCGTTTTATATAGTCTAACGCCTTTTGGTGATCCTGCAACCACTTTATTACATTAGATGTGCCTTTTTTCAGTAGAGACGAAAAAGGTGCAGTTATAGTAGACAAATGAGGGATGAATTTTGAATAGAACTGTATTAGTCCTAAAATAGACCCAACCTGTTTTTTTGTCCCAGGTGCTGAGATGTCCAAAACCCTAGAGACGTTACTGTCTTCTGCATACATGAAACCATGACCCATGCGGTGACCCAGAAATAAGACGCCATGAAAACCGACAAAAGCCTTTGAAGGCCTTGCTGTTAAGCTATAATCTCGTAAGGTAGACAGTAAAGCTTTTAATCCATGAATATGTTCATCCCAAGAGTCACTGAAAAGACAGATGTCATCTATATAAGTAATGACATCGGGACGATGAGACAATATGCGGCGCATCATGCGTACAAAGGTAGCTGGCGCATTCATTAGACCGAATGGCATAAAATTCCATTGAAAAAGACCCCGTGGCGTCGAGAAAGCGGTGAATGGCTTTGCTTTAGGAGTTAGTGGCACTTGCCAATAGCCCTTTGAAAGGTCAAATTTCGAAAAGAATGTGGCATGAGATAACCTCTCCAATAAGTCGTCTAAAAGAGGTAACGGTTCCGCATCGAATTTTGTAACTTTGTTCAGTTTACTGTAATCTACGCAAAGACGTATATTGTTGTCCTTCTTCCTAATGATTACCATAGAAGAAGAATATGGTGATGAAGATGGTTCAATTATATTTAATTGAAGCATCTCATCCAATTCCTTATCAACCTTATCACGAAAATGTAAAGGGATAGGATATGGGCGAACTCGAATAGGCGTATCGTCAGTCAGAATAATGTCATGTTGGATGACTGACGTATGACCTGGGATGTCAGTGAGGACATCCTCATATGAGTGTAGAATATTAGAGACTTGCTGACGTTGATCAGCCGAAAGAGTAGATGAGATTGTAACATCATTCCATTTCTCAGTGGAATGGAGTGGAACAACTGGTATTGGTAGTTGTACATCATCGAAAGAAGATTCTTCTTCTTGGATGACTGACAAACTAGAATAGTGTTGAATAGGAGGTGTAGGATCGTCAGTTGCCTGGAACACTGACTGTAGATAATCAGGACGTGAGTAATACTCCTTCAACATGTTAATGTGGAAGGTTTTATGTTTACCATTAACATCAACGATGTAGTCGACATCGGATATTCTTGAGATGATCCTGAAAGGACCTCTCCAGGTAATTAAAAGATGATTGTTATGCGCAGGTAGTAAGACAAAAGCTTCATCACCAGGTATGAGCTGGCGAAGACGTCTATACTTGTTTGCAAATAGACGAGCTTTTTCTTTGGCTTGTTCAGATGATGCAGTAGCTAGTCTACAAGCATCTATGATTCTCTTTCTCAGAGAGATCACATACTCATAACAGGATTGAGTTTCCTCTTCAATATTCTCGTCAACCAATAAGTCGTGGATTAACGACATCGGACCGCGTGGTTGCATGCCGAAAACTAGCTGGAATGGAGAAAACCCCGTGGTTTGATTTTGTACTTCGCGATACGCAAACAGAGCCGCGGGTATGACCCGATCCCAGTCTTGGGGATGGTCTTGGGTCATCTTACCCAACAACTGCTTGAGTGTCCTATTGAGACGCTCAATTAACCCATTTGACATCGGATGATAAATAGAACTAAGAGATCTGTCTATACCTAATGTTTTCATAACTTGAGACATGGATTCAGAAATGAACTGAACCCCATGATCCGACAAGATTTTCCGTGGAAAACCAATGCGTGAGAAGATTAACATCAGTGCCTCTGCTACACTGGCAGATGAAGTGTTCTTGAGAGGGATGGCCTCAGGCCAACGAGTGCACATATCAATGCACGTAAGAATATGCGTATGCCCTCTAGCAGATGGAAGCATCAGACCAATAATGTCTATAGCCATTTTATCAAATGGTCTAATCGGGATGTCCGCAGCTTGAATAGGAGCCGCATGAAATGGACCCCGTACCTTAACTTCCTGACATATCAAACAAGACCGACAGTAGAGAGTGATGTCCCTATGGACGCCTGGCCAGTAGAATGCCGAAAGCACTCTGGATTTGGTACGCGAAAAACCCATATGGCCCGCACATTGCGAGTCATGCGCATGTCGTAATATACGAGATCTCATAGAGGATGGGACTAAGATCTGATAACATAAGGATGAATCCTTTTCCCGTATTACTCTAACCAAAATCCCATTTTTAAGTATAAAGTCATGTCTAGATTTTGCAAGTTTGTTGCTGGTATTCTTTTTGTTCACATACTGAAAAAATTTTTTTAATGAATCATCATTCTTTTGCAATGTTGCAAACAACTCCCGTGAAATAGGAGCATCATCATCACAAGTAGTATGAACTGTAGGTTCAATAGGTGTATCATGCGACATATTAGTAGCTTGCGCTCTAGTCACTACTGCATTTGCAGTTTGAATATGACGCTCTTCCCATTCAGCAAATTGCTGTGGTGTACACTCTTTTATACCATGTATGCGACCAAGTATAACATCACAAATTGGGTTAGGAAGAAGACAAGCCTGGATCTGTCCTGAAAAAAATGGTGTATGAAGTTTTATAATGGCTGTGGGAAATGTTTCCACGGTGCCACCAAAAGTCACACACTTGACAACCCTGCCCGTGGCACAACATGGGTTGATCAGCGAAGTCCGGACGCCCACAGTGCTACAACCTGAGTCAAATAGGATAGAGCATGAAATGTTATTGACAAATCCCTTGTTAAACGTAAGAGAGCCCTGTCCCTGGTGTACTGACGCAGCAGTGGCCGTACAGACTGCAGGTAGACTAGGCAAGGTATGTCCGCAACGCAGCGTCGTGATCGCCTTAGGCTGGAAAAGAGTCGAGCATTCTGGACAGTCTTTCACCTGGGTACAATCAAGAGAACAAGACATAGCATTGTGAGTTTCAGCTACTTTACCCTGTTCAATGTTAGCCTGTGTATCACTTAAAGCGACATTAGAATGTCTACCCGTATTAATCGACGATCTATCTCTACGACGCGATCGATTTTGATTATTGTCATTAAAATTGCCACAATTGTAGTTTCTGCCTGAGTTAAAATTTGGATGAGTCCGATAATTTGTAGAATGATCGTTATGATGTTGGTTAAATGGTTTATTTCCAAAAAATTGTCTGTTTTGTGAACCCTGAGATTTTGATCTCCAGTTTTGTTTATTATAATGTCCTTGATTATTTTTAAAATTATTGTTACCAAAATCTCGCGACCTGTGAGCTTGGTTCCAAGAAACATTAAATGGAGCAGATTGTTGAAATTGCTTCCCTTTGTAAAAGTTATCATTGTTAAAATTGTAATTATTTCCCTTATTGACATACCTGTCAGTACTAAAGGAACGATTGCGTGGGAAATTGTTTTGTTGTGCTGCAAAAGCAACAGGCAATTCACTCTTAATCTGCGCATTACTCAGATCCATGGTTGGGTGAGCAGTGCAAAAATTTTTTGCATGTTCTTCTAAGTCTTTCATTGATAAAGGTTTCCGTTCGTGTAAAAATGCGAGAAATGTAGGATTTACAGACGATAGTACCTTATCGCGCATCAGTAAATCGAAGAGACCTTCATACGACTTTTCAATTTTGGATAATTCGATCCATCTTTCGAGGGTGAGTCGTATTTGTGACAGAAAATAACTGAAATTTCTGCTTGATTGCGGTAGCAATGTACGAAATCTTAATCGGTATTCTATTCTGACATTTGAAATTTCTTCAGAAGTGCGGCTCTAAGAGCATTATAATCATTCTTCTCATTAATACTGGTAGTATGATAAACTGCTAAAGCATCCCCAGTAAGTAACCTGGATAAATATGTGCAATACAGTGTTTTATCCACGTTATAAGACACACAAGTGGCCTCAAACCTATCTAGGAAGAATATCACGTCATCAGACGGGGGATTAAATTTTGGTAATTTAAGGTGAATTTCCTTAAAATGGTCATGTCTGGATGAAGTTTGGCTTTCAAAAGTTCTCTGAGAATTAGCTTCTTGAGTTAACCTAAGTCTCTCATATTCTGATTCTGCTAATTTCAGTTCATGCTGTCGTTTTCTATCATTCTCTTCCATCTCAAGCTGAAATCGTAATGTATTTTGTTCAGCTATTAATCTTCTTTCTTCCATTTCCTTTTTAAGTCTTTCTTCAGCCTCCTTTTGTTTCTGTTCTGCCTCTCGCTGAAATCGTTTCTCTTCTAATTCAGCGGCTAGTCTCATTTTTTTCTCATTCTCCTCCGACTCAATCCGTTTTTGATCTGCCTCAAATTGAAGTTTTTCTAGTCTTAAAGTTTCTAACTTTCTCTGTTCGGCTTCTATTTCTTGAGCTTTCTTATATTCTGCAAGTGCAAATGCTTTTACTTCATCAGGAGCCATCTGAAGAGCTTTTGCTTGCTTAATGAAATAGTCTAAGGTAGACATTATTTAATATTATTATGTAATAATACTGATTAAAAGTGTTACTACAACTAGTGGTCTTCGTTCCTGTCCTAGAACGGTAAAATCAAGTTATATAATAGGCAATAATATTAATAATTAATAATGTAATTTATAACATGTAATGGTGTGAAAGCAATAACGTGACAGACAGTAGCACAATACTGACACGACACGATAATCAAGACAAATGATTACAGTCGTAGAAATCAAATAAAAATAAAATGTGAAACTAAAATAGAATGTCGTAAAAAATTACGATGACATCTACGATCCAATAATGCACAAGACAATTGACAACACAGTGTAAAAACATATGCTTTGTAAAAAACTGAACGACAGGAAGATTAGACGGACGCATAATACAAACAAAATTCATCATAAAACTAAGGTACAAGTAAAAATAGCTACGAAAACAACAATTAAACGTGACGAAACAGCTAAACAGATACTGTTATAAGGGACAACTAGAGATCGGAACTTCGGCAAGGTTTCTAGCCTTGTACCGGAATTATTGCTCAATTGAAACTTACAAAATGAGCCCTACAGAACGTCTGACGAAGAGCCCGAATTGGCTTCGAGATGGATCTCGTTCGTCAGATCAACCTCCCTACCTCCCACGAAGAATACAACACATATAACATGTAACATGAAAAATATAAATGTGGACATAACTACATGAGGCACAGCTAAACGTAATAAAGTGTACAACAAAAACACGTTATACTCATCTCGCGTGCAGGTAAAAAATCAATGTGCCTCGTCTCCGTGGATGTACGCTTGAGACAACGAAATACTCTGTTTCGAATACTTGAGTTCTGCCAGATGAGTACTAACAGCTGAGGTCCCACGTAGTCATACACTGATGTAGAACTTGAGATTGAGGTTCAATGTACCTTGACCTTGAGGTAGCCGTTATGAAGAATATGAGTTGTTAGAGAATCCACGTACTTTCAACTAGTGTGGAACTTGTGAGGTAATTCCCGTTTTGAATCTTGAGCAATTCAATCCCCACATTGGCCACCATTTACTGATAGTGCGTTTCTTCTGAGTTTCCATAGATGGTTTTCTATCGTGCTGATAATAAAACGCGAATCCACACAACTGTCAAATAAGTTCAACACACAACGATGTAAACTTCAGGCATGTTAATCAAAGCCTGCCGTGAAGTGAAGTAAACTGTGAAGGCTGGTAGAACAGTTAACATGGTTTATTGACGACATAAGTTCAACGCTACGATACACTGTTCTTGACTAGGACAATCACATAAAATGCATGACAAGAATACTCTGGTGAATGATGATGGTTTGGTACTGTGGTGGGATCCTTTCAAACATGTTCCTTACATTCAATTAATACGAATCCAGTAATGTTCAAGCTAGATAAAATGTCCGTTGACCTTGCTTGAGGTCATCCAACTAAGCATGTACTCCCATACCAGGAACTCCCGCATTCGTCCAATAAGAGACTGTTTCTATCCAAGACATAGTTCCATATAACGTATACTCAATATATATTCACTGGTACATATATGAAGAGGTATCTGAGTTAGTATCTTTAGGTTTTAACTAACCTCTCAAAAATCATGCCACGACTTTGGCATTACAATAAAGGCGTTTACACATATGAATACTGCAATCAAATTAACTTCTTTCCGTCGTAGGAATCCTCCTTCTACGATCGATCTCAGAGGCTATCAACTCCGTAGGTCCATTCTAGGGATAACATTACAAGATGGATCCCCGCTAGACTGATACAAGGAGCAGCCTTAAACTACACGTTTCACTCACTAATCATACAAATATGAGGGGCGACAACTTACATAATACTTTCCATATTGGCTTCGACCTGAAGACCAATATCGCAATAAGGATGGCTTCCACCATACTTGCCACAACACAAGAAATATTCCACGGACATCACAATGGTCCGTACTGCCCCATACAAAACATGACGTCATAATCCCCAAACTAGGTTACCCGTGCGTACCAAAGCAACTCACACTGCTTTGTGCACGTCAGTGCGTGAATCAATCGAACGCACAAATAATATAACTATATTGAGACTGGTGCGTACATTTGGCAGGACCGAAGACTACCCCCTTAGGTAATAAATGTACGTAACAGCTCGATTAGTTGTAAATGTCTTTACTGCCGAAATCCTCATAGGTAGTAATAAAGGAAAATTCAATGAATCACTTTAGAGCATAGTGATACCAGCCTTCATTTTACCCTGAGACGTCAATAGCTTTCTGTGATTTTAGCTTTTGTCTTGACAATCAACAAAGCACAGGGACAATCATTGATCATGAGATGTAAACCTACCAGAACCAGTTTTTGCTACTGGTCAACTTTAAGTGGTGAACACATGCAACAGGAACTTACACAATTTTATTCTTTTTTATTATTTTTACAAATGCCTTGTCTCCACCTTGGTGAGGTAGAGGAGCTTGTGAGTCCCCATGACCCCAAGAGCTATGCTAGTGGTAGCATAGCTACCAATGGGGTCTCCAAAGCTGGACAGGTCAAAGGGTAGGGACCAGACCAAGAGAGATAACCTGTTGCCTTACAGGCAGGCTGGTGGCAGTCAAAGACTAAGGAAGGCAACCCAACAGACATACCTGTTGAAATCGGATGCACTGACCACAGGCTTAATGAAACAGTGCAACATACTTCACTTAATGATAATAACTTTTTTTTTTTAAATGTTGTACATTTTATATGTTAGTACTAACTGTAACAAGATATTACCAAATGCTTTTGCAATGGCCATAGTCTCCACTAGGGACAACAATGGTACAATGATCAATCCCACACCAATTTTCTGTTGCAGAAAAGAAAGATAAACTTGTATTAATGAAATCTGCAACAACAAAATTTCTGGTTTTTACATATAAACAAAAGCATTTTTTTTTTTTGAAATTACAAACTTTCATAAGTGGGTGCTTGCATAGAATAAGATTTAAATGGTATAATAAGATCACCAATGTGGAACTGACGATAAGAACAAGACAAGTGCCAGTAAACCAAGAGATGAGAAGAAGACATTGGTAATGGATAGGACACACTCTGAGGAAACCTCTTAATAGCATTACCAGGCAGTCCTTTCTATGGAATATCCAGGGTAAGAGGCAGAGGTAGACCAAAAAACTCATGGAGAAAACAACTGGAGACGAAAATGATGAGAAAGATGTGAAATGAGCTTGAGCTGATGGTACGTGATAGGAGGACTTGGCATGTGTTTGTCGAAGACATTGTTTACCTTGGAAAGCTAAAGAGTATTGATTAAGAGTACTGATTGATTGAAACTTTTTGTTTTTATGTTGTGATCTTATTAATTGTTGAAGAAGGTCTGAACTGTATATTGGGAATGGTTTTTTCTTTTGGTATGGTGGTACCTCATCATAGCTGCAGAAATTGTAAAGCCAGGATTGTAATTTTAATACTGTCACAACAAAATAACTTTACTTCTTTCACCAATTAACCCTAATTTCTCTGTCAAGAGACAGGCTTTCACCAATTACCCCTAATTTCTCTGTCAAGAGACAGGCTTTCACCAATTACCCCTAATTTCTCTGTCAAGAGACAGGCTTTCACCAATTACCCCTAATTTCTCTGTCAAGAGACAGGCTTTCACCAATTACCTCTAATTTCTCTGTCAAGAGACAGGCTTTCACCAATTACCCCTAATTTCTCTGTCAAGAGACAGGCTTTCACCAATTACCCCTAATTTCTCTGTCAAGAGACAGGCTTTCAGCAAATTCATGACAAGCATCTAGCCCTGTGCCATTCACTCAAGATTTGTCCATGTCTTCATTATCCGTATGAAGTCTGTACTCATTTCCTTCACCATGAGTTTGTTGGCCTACATCATACTCCTACTTCTTATTTCTCTTATTCTGAGAATTCCAGAATAAGCACACCTTGTGATGCTACCAGACAAAAAATATAGGATGTCTATAAAGTCCTTGTGCAACTTTACTCTTTAATAACTTTGGATGTGTGCATGACAGAAGCATCCTGTTAACAGTATCTAAAAGCATACTTAATGCATTTTTTATGTTAATGTTGCGGGCTACAGGTACAATTAGCATTCATACTCTTTGACGTTTGCTGAGGGAGACTGAGCACCTATGGGTTTGCCTGGAGTGCAGTGAGGTCGATTCTGATTAACAATAACAATAGCAATTTTGTATTAATTTTTTTTTTCAAACCCTGTAACTGATCGAAAACGGCAACAGCAAAAGACAAGGTGAACTGTATGTTGAAAAACTGGACTAGGTTATGTCATGAAAGATGGTGGTTATTTAGAAGCCTAAAAATTTTAAGTGTATTGTGTTTAAATTTAATAAATCATGTTTTTACATATGCGACTATCAGTTATTAAAATTTATAAAGTTGTACAAGGACTTTATTGACACCCTGTATAATTTTCTCTCCAATCAGATTGGTCTGTTTTGATTTTCATAGGTATACATTTTAAAAACTACATCACATCTTCAATAGACAGACATACATACACATTCACACAAACATACACATATATAGTCACATATATAGTGCAGGCATAAATAAATGACAGAAAATTACTACATTGATATGTTCATCATCAAAAAATTGAAAAGAAAAATAAGATGAAACAGAATGAAGGAAGACAGTAAACAGTAACAGGAAACAACAAGCAAAACCACAGAAAAACTGGCCAAATCAAAATAGTTAAGTAATTATCTTACTGTTGCGATGCACCGGGTGTGTCTTGAGAGTGTCTGTTTACTTGATTACTGCTGGCGAGGGTGATGCCAGAAATGTTGGGCTTACAGTGGTGGCAGACTTATTATTTGATAACGCGAATATAGTTATTGATGTGGGTCGTAAACAGGTATGTCAATGATGATGAGATCAACGATACTGAAAGATGGTTGGGTCATCAACTTGACCAACGGTTAGCAACGTACACTGGATTAAGCAGGCTGGACCCATGTAGTGCATTGACAATATTTATTACTCGCAGACGGGAACAACGATCATGGCATGACAACATGTGTATAAACAATCTTGTAGTAGCATCTAACATAGTTAATATGTACGTGGATATGACCTCTGATCAAGAACGCCGGTCATTATAATAAAATGGTCAAACGTCTTGACCGTTCCGAAGACTTCATCGATTCAAATATAATATATTATTTCAGTATACAATATCGCTCCTAGTGTCAAAGGGACACGCTAGCCATTGATCATTACAGATGCAATGGAAGTCCTGCCGTGACACGTAGGGCTAAACATCTCTTGAGGCCGGAGACAACAAAGAACAAGCAATTATTCTGGCTAAGTATATATACCTTGAGGAAGATACTTCAAAGGATATGTTTCCTTATAATTCATAATTATAAATATATTAACTTGTATGTCCTCCCATTTCATTAGAGCAAGAACGCCAAAGTACGTCCGTCTTGGACGATTACTATATCATAAAGCCTCAAGGGCATGGTTTGTATCGCAACCAATCGACGACCAAAAGGTGCGTCATCCACGTTCAATCAAGATGCAGAAAAGTACACATAAATATTTTAGTTATACATTTATTCTAGATGCACTCACATGTGCGTCTATCAAAAATAGACTGGCATGTAAAAGTGTTGCACACTTAACTCCCATGCGTAAAAAGGACTTAACACTTACATTGATGTTTATTTACTGTAAAATGATGAGGTACTTAATAATTTTGACTTGTCAATTTTCTTACACTATGTGTTTACTTAAACTGACTGGAAATGGACAAAGAAAACAAAGACAGACGTTGACGGGGTGCCACAGGACAGGATGGGTTTTCATGAATTTGTTGAACACCTATGCTCCAAAGGTAGCTGAAATGTAATGAATTAAATGAATAAATTTGCTTACTGAAAAAATTTCACCACTTGACATCGTGATGTTGCCATGAATCTCAAATTTGGGAGGTTCAAATGGTGGCATGCCAGCTTTGATATTGCCTGTAACCCCTACAGCATCTGTGATTCCTTGACTTTCCAGAGCAGCTGCAACTCCTGCAGCACCAATCACCACTATAGCATTTCCACCTGTGATTAAGATAACAAATATATTCACCATAGCAACATTGGCATCATCATCATTCTGATTGTTTCCAGTGGAGTTTACTTACTCATTTTACTTTTACTTGTAGTTGTCGTGGTTCTCTGGTCAGACAAAGAAAGAACTGACTATATCTCCCTCAGGTATGACATACAAAGCAAATAATATGAGGTTAATCATGGGGGGTTGGCAACCTCATCATGTACAACTGATTGCTGCAGAAGCCATTGCTGCAAGAGTATGTGAATGCTTGATGCAATCTTCCTGCAAGAGTGTGTGAATGCTTGATGCAATCTTCCTGCAAGAGTATGTGAATGCTTGATGCAATCTTCCTGCAAGGGGACTAACTGCAGTTGTGATTCCATGCCCCCAAGGAGCAAAAAGGAAAAATATGAAATGAACATCACTCATGAGCGTCATCATCATTTTGTTTGTTTTCCTTGGAACTTACTTATTTTAATTTTTCTGACCGCTTTTGCCGTGAAGTGTCTTAGGGAGTGGAAATTTCCATTCTGGAGCCAAGTGTGTTACATTGTCTGATGTGAGCCCATGATATAGGACTTCTGTTATATTGTCTATTCATCTGCCTTGTGGTCTTCCCTCTGCCCTAAAACCTGATCTTCTCCTGTTGTCTTCAAGCAGCGGTAACTGATAGGGCTCCATTCTCATGAGATGGCCAAACCATTTTATTTTCTGTCTCTCTATTTATTTGATGCCGGATGCAGTTCCTACAATTTTTCTGATGCTACTATTTCACATTGTGATTAAGACAAACATATTTTATCCACCACAGCAACAGCACTGATTTGTATCAACATTAATCATGTTTTTTTTTTTTAAATAGAATTTTGCCTCATTTTGGTGAGGCACGTCCCGTTCAACCTAGTCGGTTATATTAGGGCACATATCCAAACACAAAAGACCCTTAGGTCTAAGATTTATATATAAAATAAATTCCTGTTGAATCGACAAGCATATATTTTTGTACAAGGCCCCTAAAAGAGCATGGGCTCTACAAAAGCATAGGTTGCCTATGCTAAAAACTGCCATTGTATCCATCTCCAATTTCCTTCTCTAATACTAATTACTTGTGGCCGAGTTTAAAATAACACACTCACAGACACAAAATATAAATTCCCATTATAACAGCACCATCTGTGACAAAGTTTACAAATTCCAGTCACTCTTAGAAATCTGTCCTCATGGGCATATAGAAAAAAAACAACTTAAGAAAAACACACACACTCGTGCACACACACCAATAAACATTTCTCATATACAACATAGTTTTGGGGGGGGGGGGTTGTTCTGAAGAAACAATAACAGAACATATGTACCGCTCCCACAGGTATGTCGTAAAAGGCAACTAATGTGATTGTATGCATGGGGGCTGGCAACCTTACCATGTAAAACATGTTGCTACAGGAACAAATGCTGCAAGAGCATGTGCTTTGTGCTGTAGTGGTGGCTCTATGCTTTGTGCTGTATTGGTGGCTTTGTGCTGTAGTGGAGGCTCTATGCTTTGTGCTGTAGTGGTGGCTCTGTGCTTAGTGCTGCAGTGGTGGCTTTGTGCTGCAGTGGTGGCTTTGTGCTGTAGTGGTAGCTATATGCTTTGTGCTGTATTGGTAGCTGTATGCTTTGTGCTGTAATGGTGGCTCTATGCTTTGTGCTGTAGTGGTGGCTCTATGCTTTGTGCTGTAGTGGTGGCTCTATGCTTTGTGCTGTAGTGGTGGCTTTGTGCTGCAGTGGTGGCTCTATGCTTTGTGCTGTAGTGGAGGCTCTATGCTTTGTGCTGTAGTGGTGGCTCTATGCTTTGTGCTGTAGTGGTGGCTCTATGCTTTGTGCTGTAGTGGTGGCTCTATGCTTAGTGCTGTAGTGGTGGCTCTATGCTTTGTGCTGTAGTGGTGGCTCTATGCTTAGTGTTGTAGTGGTGGCTCTATGCTTTGTGCTGTAGTGGAGGCTTTATGCTTTGTGCTGTAGTGGTGGCTTTGTGCTGTAGTGGTGGCTCTATGCTTTGTGCTGTAGTGGTGGCTCTATGCTTTGTGCTGTAGTGGTGGCTCTATGCTTTGTGCTGTAGTTGTGGCTCTATGCTTAGTGCTGTAGTGGTGGCTCTATGCTTTGTGCTGTAGTGGTGGTTCTATGCTTCATAAGGAACAAAAAAAGGAGATCATGAAATGAAAAATAGCCAAACAGCCCACAGAGCTCTTTTACCTGTCCCAATGAGCCATATAAATTTTCGGCACCTGATGACAAGATGAGATGGTGTGGTATCTGGATCATCTTTCCACTTCTTGGTTCTTATATACTTCATGAACATAACAATCACCAGTGACACGAGACCCATCGTCAGGTCCCAGACTCTGAAGGTGAGAAATAGCTAGTAGACTTCATACAGCAGTGTAAGAGCTCTGACTAACATCATATAACAGTGTAAGAGCTGTGACTAACATCATACAACAGAATAAGATCTTTGGCTGACATCATACAACAGTGTAAGATCTTTGGCTAACATCATACAACAATGTAAGATCTATGGCTAACATCATACAACAATGTAAGATCTATGGCTAACATCATATAACAGTGTAAGATATGTGGCTAATGTCATTCAACAGTGTAAGGTATATGGCTAACATCAACAGTGAAGTAACTATGGAATGTGGCTTATGACTTACCGAGTTTCTGGTATTTTAGACAACGTATCATAGACCATTGGCAAAAAATCACTGGCAATATTCTTCAGGCCAAGAAAGTTCTGGAAACAAGAGTTGGAATATAATAAATATTTACAGGTAATTGTTGTCCCTTTCAGAATCCGGGTGATTGTAGATGGTGATTGCTGGTGGTGATTGCTGGTGGTGTTTGCGAAGGAAGTGAGGGAAAAATTAACTGTTAAATGGCATACAAAGAGAAATCTCTGCAATTATGATGTTATGATTTGAAGATGTTCTGGTAATGTTAGTCACATGCTGGTTATCATGATGTGGTTATATTGGTGTAACACCAGCCATGATATCAACCGATACATTTGATACTTGAAATGATATTATACTGATAGATTGGCAAAGGAAGGTGGAAAGCAAATCAACCAGATACAAGCATAACTTTCGAAGAGGCAAAAAGTTTTATCAGATACAGGAAAAAATGGGATGTGGAGCATCCAGGACACACACAAAATGATACATATTATCAGCTCAGAAGATGAGAACAAGTGATAATCTTCAGTCTCTGCTCGGGCCATGACACACTGGGATATAATCTATTCAACAAGCTAAAGATAGGAACTACTAATGAGTGTAAATGTGGTACTGATAAAATGACTGCTGAACGTCTGCTTCAAAGATGCCCAACATATGTGGAACAGAGAAAGCACATATGGCCGTCACCAGTACCATTTTCAGAAGGAAAAAAAACTCTATAGAGATACAAATAGCCTGAAGCTGACCACAGCTTTCTTTGAAAATATTCAAGTCTATGTCTGAGAGTGTTTTGTTGTTTAACTAGGGCTGCTGAGCTTCTCAATTTTTTGCAGCCAATACCAAGCGGCTTTTCTGCCATTCCAAAATGTGTCGAGTTGAAGTAATGAGTTCCAGTTTATCCAGCTTGGCTTGCATTTAAAGGATCATCATATCTAGTTCCAAGCCAGGATGAAGAAGCACGTAGTATGCTGTGTGCTTTCCACTATCCTAGGGGGGCTCTTCAAATATGCAGAGCTAAAATACTGTGCTCTGGTTCTGGGCTCTCCCAAGGAATTGTCATGTTCTACACAGAGCCACTTCTCAGCTCCCCCTGCCTAACATGAATCCACTGAGAGATCCTCTGCATGCAGCCAACCAGGTGAAAGCAAGAATTAAGTCTAGACTCTAGGGTTCAAGTGACTCCTCCAAACTTAGAGTGCAACGCTGGGGTCTGGACATGTTTCACCATAGAGGGAATCCCTGGAAATGTGTGGATGATTTCAAGTCAATGAAAGTGTAATTTGTATCACAGACAGAGTTTTACTATAGCATTGTGCTTAGCTGGTGGGCATATAAGGATGACTCCAGAAATGCCTCCATGAATATAACGATGCTGTAATATTGGCCATATCACTGCCAAATGATATTGCTATGGTGCCCCTGTTATGGTGTTGGACACGATGTTCAAATGATGGTCAAGTTGTTGTTATGATGTTGTTATACTGTGATGTTGGCCACATTATTATCTTTCTTTCGATGTTATGATGTTGATCAAGATGCTGTAATGATATTAGTCATAATGTTGTGATATTAGCAGCCATAATCTCTCCACATGTAAGCCTACCTTGCCGTGGTTGGAGAGCTTGAGCGCCTCAATGATCCCGGGAGCTATGCCGGCGGGAGTTTTACTCCTGGCAGGGTCACCCAAGCCGGACAGGTCCTGGGTGAGGGGCCAGACTAAATGGGCTGAGGAGTGGGTGGAACCCTATAGGTGTAGATGCAGAACCCACCGGCGAGTGGTACATGCTCTGGTCTGCACCAATCCACCCCCACTTCATGGGTTAAATGCTTTCTTGCCTCATTCTTCACTGTTTGTCGTCTATCACGCCCATGGCGACCGTTGCCTCAATTGGCTGTGTGTGGTGTACCCGGAAACGGGGCCCCCCAGTACTGAGGCAAAGTTAAGTCCCCGATGTCACTTATCGGTGCAGAATTGAGAGAGATGGCTGAGCATCACAATCCCTCCTGTGTTGCAGCATGATGAGAACCCAGCATTGCACACTGAGCTTGGGGGGATCACTTGGGCACCAGACTTAATACTGGCTCTTGACTGGATGGCCGCATGCAGGAGATTTCTACAATGGAGGGTTGGCAGGTGGTGGGTATCGGGAAGTGGCTCTGTGCAGGACGTGAGGATTCCTTGGGAGAGCCCCGAACCAGAGCACAGCATTGTGCAAGCTCTGCATAGTTGGAGAGCCCCCTGGATGACGGGGAATGCACAGTGTGCTACCCCACCTATCCCCAACTGCTAACTTAGAACCAGAAGTGGGGGTCCTCTGTATGCGTGCCAGGCCAGGATAAAATGCCTGGGAAAGAGACTGGAGCTCAGAACTCCCTAACTCAAAGTTGCAGGATGGCAGAAAAGCCACGGGAAAGACAGGGCTATTTTGAAGATAACGCAACCATATTTTCACCATACGAGCTCGGACGCCGCCTCGGTAAACAAGGTCCGCGCAGAGCAGTGACACCCCCAGGCTGCTTGCGAATAGTCTACTACTGGGAACATAAACAGATTAGGGATGAGCCCACTCTCCCGTTGAACAGGTGCTAAAGTCGTAGATACTGGGCCAGAAGGCGCACCGGAAACCACAGTATCATGCAACTCGCTTTTTTTTTTTTTTTTTTTTTTTTTTTTTTTCTATGGAGAGTACACCGTCAAATAAATCTCGTTCTGGTGCTCGCCCTGTGGAGCTCCACCAGGCAGGTGCAGTGCCGGGCTCTGAGCCTCGACAGAGCCCACCCTCAGCTACTGGAGGACCCTCTAGACCGTCTTGTGGAGTCAACAGACGGCGGAGGAGAACTACTGACCAAAACAAAACAGAAAAAGAGAAACCCAGAGTGCCACTTGTCATGATGCACTGGAATGCAGAGGGAGTGAACAGCAAGCAGGCTGGATACAGCAAAAAAGACAGAGCTGGAAAACATCTTGTATGAGAAGCAAGTCAGTGTTTGCTGTATCCAAGAGACTCACTTGAAAGCAGATCAAACCTTTAAAATAAGGGGATATCAATGCTTCAGATCCGACAGACAAGATAGACGAAAAGGAGGAGTACTTACTCTTGTAAGGAATAACATTCCTGCACACGAAAGGAAAACCTTCATGGATGGAGCAGAATATCAGCTGCTGCAGATAAAGGTAGACAAGATGGAAATAGAACTCCTGAACTATTACTGTCCGAACAACAAACCCCTGAGTCTCAGCTCTATACAGGTACCAGCCACCAACTTTATAGCAGTTGGAGACTTTAATAGCCACTCCCAGAGCTGGGGCTATAACCATTTGGATCACAGAGGTGAAGAGGTTGAAACTTGGCAAGATGATCACTCCCTAATCCTAGTCAATAATGCCACAGATACTCCTACTTCTACTCCAGAGGATGGCACACAACCTCAACACCAGATCTTGCCTTCTCCACACCAGATATAGCTGGATCTATTAGTAGAGAAGTAGGAGACCAACTAGGGGGAAGCGACCATCGCCCAATCTTTCTTACTGTCCAGAGTGCAGCTCTCAGTACAGGCCCAGCCATTACAAGATGGAACTACAAAAAAGCCAACTGGGGTTTATTCAGGCATCAGGTGAACACGCTGCTGTCTACCCTCAAGGTACAGAACAGAGACATTAATGAAGTGGTAAAAGACTTCAACAGATGCATACTACAAGCTGCAAAAGAAACCATTCCCAAAGGATGCCGGCGTAACTACATACCATACTGGTCCAGCACACTCCAAGAACGTCAGGAAGCTATGGACAAGGCTAGAAAGGACGCAGAGTCTCAGCCTTCACTTGAAACTCACAACAAATGGAAAAAGGCTGTAGCAGAGTTTCAGAGAACAAAGCTAGAAGAAAAGCGGAAAAGCTGGAGAACTAAAACGGCATCGCTGAACCTTGAGAAAGACGGCAGGAAACTTTGGAGATTAGTCAAGTCTCTAAATGAAGAGCATTCCTCACCAAGGCAGACTATCACATTGGATGAAGGTGGCAAACTTTTCAGAGGAAAACAAGCTGCAGACTTGTTTGCTAGAAGATACAGTTCAGAAAGCAACTTACCCATTAACATAGACCATCAGAGAGAGATAAGAAAAGAAATACTGGCAACCATGGGACAGACAGATACTCCTGCCCCAATGAGGGAACCCATCACACTAGGAGAACTACAGAAGGCTATTTCCAAGCTTAAGTTTCAAAAGTCACCCGGCCCAGACAAAATCAGCAACGAAATGCTAGTAAATCTGAGCTCAGCAGCAAAGACAAAACTCCTTGAGATATTCAACCACAGCTGGTTGAAAGGAACGGTACCCCAAGTATGGAGAGAAGCCATCACAATACCCATACTAAAGAAAGGGAAATGTAAGACCGAGGCTGCAAGTTACCGGCCAATCAGTC
This sequence comes from Oreohelix idahoensis, assembly GCA_024509875.1. NCBI lineage: Eukaryota > Metazoa > Mollusca > Gastropoda > Stylommatophora > Oreohelicidae > Oreohelix > Oreohelix idahoensis. The sequence continues at coordinate 116,491 of JAMPIV010016173.1, forward strand.
TCACAAGCTGTGTTGGGAAGACTATGGAGCGAATAGTTAACCATAGATTGACGTGGTATTTAGAGTCTGAGCAGTTCCTGGTGCGGGACCCAGCTGGATTTAGCGATTGCTGCAGTATAGATTACCAAGTTACTTACTTGTCTCAAGCAATCGAAGATGCCTTCCAGAGAAGAAAAAGGTCCTAACGATCTGGGTCGACTTCAAGCAGGCCTTTGACAAGGTGTGGAAAGATGGCCTCATTGCAAAACTTAGGAGAAGTGGAATCCAAGGCAACATGATGAAATGGATCCAGTCATACTTTGCATAACAGGAGAACTAGAGTCACTCTTGACGGTCTGCAGAGCAGAAAAGTTGTTGCTCCATCAGGGGGTACCTCAAGGAGAGTAATTTCCCCAACACTCTTCCTTGTTTACATCAATGACCTGGTGAAAGATCTCCCTGCAGGAGTTAAAGCTGCCTTATATGCAGATGACCTAGTACTCTGGTGCGCTGATGAAAATGTCACCACAGCAAATTATAGAATGCAGCGGGCAGCAGACATGCTAGTGTCATGGGCAGAGAAATGGCTTATCACAATAAACACAGACAAAACCTCCACAAACTCCCTCGCCCCCAAGGACAAATCAGCTAACATACACCTAGGGACAACCGTGATCAAGGAAGAAAGCTACCCCACCTATCTTGGGGTGACATTTGACCAAAGGCTTACATGGAATAAGCATATTGAAAATGCAGAAGGAAAGGCCCGAAGACGACTAGGCAAACTCAGAAAATTAGCAGGTACCAACTGGGGAGCAAATGAACGAAATCTAAAGAAGATTTATAATGGAGTAATAAGACCACACTTAGAGTTTAGCTCAGCAGCATGGTCATCAGCTGCTAACTCACATCTGCAGTCTTTGGACAAGGTGCAAAATCAAGCTCTCAGGCTCATTACAGGAGCCATGAAAAATACACCAATAACAGAGATGCAGAAGGTTGCTGGATTACAGACATTGTCCCATAGAAGAGACACAAAAACCATGATCCAGATGGAAAAGTACAACAGTATGCCAATGCACCCAATGAAGGCAAGACTAGATGATCTGGCATTGGGACGTCTAAAGCGTAGCAGCTTTGTGCATCGGGGGAAAAGACTTATAAGACAGCATCAAGAAGACCTATCCATGAAGACAACACCACTGAAGCCCACCCTATACCCTGTACCATGGGAGCAGGCCAGCAGTGCCCTCCAAATTAATACAACAGTCAGTGGTCTCACAAGTGGATGTGAGTATAATGATCTGCAAAAACGAACTGCTACATTGAGTATGATCCAAGAAAGCTATCCCGATCAATCATGGATACATGCCTATACAGATGGATCAGCAACTAATGCTGTTAGGAATGGAGGTGCCGGTATCATTATCTCATATCCTGACAACCACTATGAGACTAGGCACATTCCCACTGGTAAATTCTGTTCCAACTATACAGCTGAGGTTCAAGCTCTAGAGCAAGCTGCAAATATGATTTATAACACCAACTCTGACTGCCACCAGGTAGTCATCCTCACAGATGCACTGTCTGTCCTGCAAGCTCTCAAGGGTGGTAAACTCCCGCATCTGAGAAATGAACTAAACAAGGTAGCTGCCAAAAAGAGAACCATACTTCAGTGGTTACCATCTCATTGTGGTGTACCCGGAAATGAAAAGGCAGATAAACTTGCAAAAAAGGGAGGAGAATGTGAACAAGAAAATAATGAAGTCACATACTTTGAGAAAAAGAGAGCTATCCAGACTATCAGAAGAGAACAGAACCAACCCAAAGACGACTATCACACTCTCGACCGGCAGGACAGACAACTATTTTTCGACTCAGGACAGGGCATAACAAACTGAATAAACACATGCACAAGCTACGATTGTCTGCTTCACCACTGTGCACATGTGGATTAAACGAACAAACTGCTGAGCATGTTCTACAGGACTGTCCTCTGTATGACCAGTTAAGAAAGATATACTGCCCAATGACTCAACACTAAACTCAAAGCTATATGGAGTTAAAGAGGAACTTCAAACAACAGTCGAATTCATCATGAGAACTCGTCTGACGGTGTAATCATCAAAGATGCGATCGCAAGAAGAAGAAGAAGAAGCAGCCATAATGCTGTGATGTTAGTCATGTTATTGTGATATTAATCATATTGTAGTGATGTTAGTCATAAAGTAATGATGTTAGCCATAATTTTTATGATTTTAGTCATAATGTTATGATGTTAGTCATATAGTTGTGATATTAGCAATAATATTATGACATTAGCCAGTGTTGAGATGTTAGCCAGAGTGTTTCAATGTTGCCATAGTGTAGTAATGTTAGCAGTAACGTTGTGATGTTTGCCATACTATTGTGATGTTTTCATGCCAACCATTTGTTGTGATGTTAGTCACAATGCTGTGATACTAGCCAATATGTTGTGATGTATGCATAGTGTTATGATGTTAACATAATAATATCTGCTATTCAGTGGTTGTTCACTATTTCAGGATCTGTTCATTTCACTCCTGGCGTTTTCATGTTCTTTGTTGCTTGTGGTTTGTTTCAGATAAAGCTTCGTATTTTTATTCTCCAGTGCTGCTATAGGATGGCGTCACTTCTGCTTCTTTTTACTGTAGAGATGTTGACAATGGTAATTCAGGAATATTTATTTCATTCCAGGTGATGTTTTTCACAATGTTTTATATTTTGATGTTCTCTATAACATTTGTTATGTTTGTTAGATTATTTGCATTAATATTTCTTTCTTTTTTGTTCTGTATTTTTCCCTGCTTATTTATTGTCACCTTTCCTCAGTTTTCCTGGGTTGTTTATTACTTTTCATCTTTCTGGGTCGTTTACTTTTTATCTTTTTTTTAAATCTTTTTTTTTTAAGTTCATCAATTTTCTCATGTGTTTGCAGTATCCTTTTTTCCCCTCGGGAATCTGTATGTATTTATCTTTGTCTCTTGTTTGTAACTGTTGATGATGAGGGGGTGAACTCTAAAAAGTTCTATGTTTTTAGTGTAGCCTATCTTTCAGTTGTAAACCTGACTCCGTAATTTTTTTTTTTAATTTGATGACGAGAGATATCCTGTTCAACCTCTGATGGGTAATAATTAGGATATATATTGTTTTCAATTCCAAATAATACCAATAATTACAGATACATGAAAGTGGCATCACACCTCCTGTCCAATCATTGTAAATAGGGCAAATCAAAAAGAGCAATTTAGCGTGCATGTAGAGAAAAAAACTAAAGCAACAAAAAGAAAAAGAGAGATAAAACAAAACAAAACAACAACAAAACGGCAAACAAAAAACACCAAACAAAAATAAACAGGTGGAGGAGTGTAAAGGTCTGGGGTGTTTAGTTTGATATTCAATTGACTTTCATTTGTTATGTCATATGTTTTATAAGAACATCACTAGACTTTCACCTTCCCAATCATTATATATTAACTTTTGTTTTTGTTTGGCTACATTATAAAGTTCCATAGGTCTATCTATTCATTAACACCTATTCTATATTTATTGGTAAATTTGAAGCCTGCAAAGAATCTAATAATTTTTTTTTAGATTTTTTTACTTAGTTGTGATGTTAACTTGTTACGCTCTCATGCTGATGATCAAAATTATGCTAGCATTATGTGATGTCTGAAAATGTGTTTCAAAACTAGTTATAACATACGTGAAAGTCTAAAACAGGGAAGAAAATGTGTTTTAGAACTACAATACTAGTGAAAGTCTAAAACAAGCAAATGTGTTTCAGAACTACAATACTAGTGAAAGTCTAAAACAAGCAAATGTGTTTCAAAACTACAATACTAGTGAAAGTAAAAAAAAACAAATGTGTTTCAGAACTACAATACTAGTGAAAGTCTAAAAAAAACAAATGTGTTTCAGAACTACAATACTAGAGAAAGTCTAAAACAAGCAAATGTGTTTCAGAACTAAAGTTATAACATAACTTGTGAAAGTCTAACAAGGAAAGTTCTCATAAATTATAATTCTGCTATAACCACATACTTTGACTTGTCCTGCAGCAATCGTGATTGCAGCTGCCGATGTGAAGGCGTTGATCACCGGGTGGGAGATGAAACTGACCAGAATACCTGATTACAAGACCAAACATAAATATGTCACCACAACAGGATATGAATTTGATTTACCATATTGTAAGTGTACTGCTTCAGTCAGGCAGTCACTCACTTGCTTGCATACACACAAAAACACATATGGAGAGACAGACAAAAATGGTGACAGAAATAAGAAGTATAAAAAAAGACACTGAAATAACTTGACATAAAAATAATTTGACATAGAAATAGGAAGTATAAAAAAGACATGGAAATAACTTGACAAAGAAATAGGAAGTATAAAAAAAAAGACATGGAAAAAACTTGACATGGAAATAACTATACATAGAAATAGGAAGTATAAAAAAGACATGGAAAAAACTTGACATGGAAATAACTATACATAGAAATAGGAATTATAAAAAGGACTTGGAAAAAACTTGACATGGAAATAACTATACATAGAAATAGGAAGTATAAAAAAGACATGGAAATAACTTGACACTTGGTGCAGGACAGGAGGACTTCAATCAATTCAAAACCCTTCAGTTCCCTGTGGACCATAACAAAGTCAAGCCTAGTCTTCCTATCCTGTGTCATCTGTTCAAGGTCTTTCCATATTTTCTTGATCCCTTTCATGTCAGTCTCCAATGACCTTCTCTGTGTCTCCTATGCACCACCAGCATATTTTCCTCATCTCTTGCTGCTCTGGTATTTGGTTCTGTCCATCAGTTCCATATTGGTGATATTGTCATACCATTTCTATCCTTCTATTCTACATGTACTTGTTTATGAAAATCTGTAACTTTTTGTTTATCCTTTTTATTCAGAGGAGGACATGGCATGAATTGAGGGCATTTGCTCCATGGGGAGCTAAAAGACAAAAAAAAAAGAGAGAGAAAGAGCGAGATAATGTAATCAATTATTAAATCCTTCAGTTCTTATAGGAGTACAGACAGTAAAAACTCACTTCCATTTAGTTTGTTACTGCCACTTTCTTCATTCCTCTTGATGACTATCGTTAGTCTTTCAATCCTGTCAGTCCCTAATTCCTTCTTATATTCTTTCTTTCATTCTCGTTTCCTCTAGGTTTTGTGACAGTGGGCTCCTCAGTTATGCTACATATGCCACTTGTTCTGTAAAAATCTCAATTTTCAACAGCGCTGCGTACAGATCTATCATCACTCTCTCATAACAACATCTAATTCCTTTTTAAAAAAAGTGGGAAGTATGTCTCAGGCTTCTCTCAATGCCATACAGTTTCTCCCTCGACAAGGTTGGTAAAGGCTATGTCGTCAATCTGATTATCTCATGGAGCCAACATTCTTGTACAACATTTTCTATTATTGGCTGATCTTCCTATTCCTATTCAGTCTGATTTTTTAATATGTTGAACTGATGGCGTTTTAGTCTGCAGTGATAGTTCTTAAACCAAACATTATCACTTGATCTTTTTTTGATAAGGAGTAGCTTGCTTCTGCTGAATCTAATTCTGGGTCTTCTCTATGCTACTTTCTTCTTTGAAGCCATTTTCTTTTTATTTTCACCTCCTGTCCTCAGTTTGAATTTTTCTGCTTCTTCTTTTGGCACTTCTCTCTGTCTTCTCTTGTCCATATATCTTGCAGTGAGCAGTAATTTCTTGCAGTGAGCAGTAATTTCTAGCAGTGAGCAGTAATTTCTTGTATTTTCTCTTTGTTGAATTTGTAGCTGGTTTCCATTATTGCTTCTGTAAGACTGTCTAATTCTTTGTTTTTATATTTACTTAGCGAAGTTATGATAGATAGGGAATCGATGAGAAACATTGTTTTTGGCCTTAGTACTATCCTTCTTTTCAGTGTTAAGTTATAGCTACTTTTTTATGCTTTTGCCTAAGTTGCTTGAGAATTTGTCAGTGACCACTGACATAATGTTTTCCTGGCCATTCATTAGTTTTTTGCATTAGCATTTCCATCCAGTTTATGCAGCTCGAGTTGTCGGTCAGTATGTAGTATATGAATGTGGCTGTGTATATTTTTATAATTTATTCTATAGCTGTGTACTTCCTTTCTGCATCTATCTATCTGCCTTTTTTTTTTCATCACCGCTGGTATGTTGTCAATCAGTAATGTTGTCTTTGTGAGATCTGGTACCAAAAAGGAGAAGTTCTTTTGTTAAGGCTGCTCTTATCTGTAATGTACCCATGCCACCTCCTTTTAGTCTGTCATTCCCTGGGTGATGTGTTAGTCTTTTTTCCATTTTACTGCTTGTTGTAGTACCTCACTGCAGTGATCTTCCACGTGGATTAAAGTCTTAAGCACCTGGTATCTTGATTCTCATACCTCACTCCATCCATTCAGCAGATGTATATAAATTGCATGTGAACAAATCAGCCTTTTATCATTCAGAAAGAAAAAAGGGGGTGGGGAGGGGGGGGGGGGGGGGGTGAGGAGGGGGGAGGCTTTGGGCCTTCAAACCTCCATGGGCATTTTTGAATTTTTTTTTTTTTTTTTTTTGGGTTGCACTTTGAAATGTATACATACTTATTTTGAAAGATTTGTTTATTCACATTTTAATCAACAGCATCATCTAAAAAGTTTTATAGTAAAATGGTTTGTGTGTGGGTTTTGGGGTGGGGAGGGGCAGCTTCTAAGATTGAGCCTCCTAATAAGTGTCTCCGTCGCAAATCCCTTACTACGGAAGTTTCTGTGTGACAGTATACACTGTGCTCTGCTATTCGTGATGTAAGAAACATGACTAATGAGGGAGGGGTGGTGTGGGAGCTAGCAACCTCGTCATGTAAAATAATTCACTACAGAAACCAACACTGCTGTATCACACGACAAAACTGATACATGACACAAACCTAGCTTCAAGATGCCCATAGCCAGCTGAATGACCCCTGTCATAAATGTCAGAAGGATGGCCAAGGTTGGGTCCTTGTCCCCATTAGGCAGATCTGGAGAACGATCAGTACCAAAGGTGGCTGTCATGAGAGACATGATGGCTGTAGGCCCCAGGGTGATATCCTTGGAGGTGCCCATAAAACAATACACGAAGCTGCCCATGAAGGCAGTATACAACCCATACTGTGGACATAATGTCAAGAAAGGCATGTCAGACAAGGTTAACAGGGTTCACAATGTTTCTCCAGAAAATATTTCCTCTAAGTCAGGGCTTCTTAACTGTTTAGTGCTGTGGATCACTTTGATTGTCTACTGACCCTTTCTTAGTAAAAAAAAATGTATAATTAACAATTTAATATACAAATAATACATTTTATTACAAAGAAAAATCTTTAGGCTTACACCTAGTCATATAGAAATATAAAAACAATGTGTAGAAAGAATATATGTCTTTAAATGCAGAAATCTATGATAATTCCACTAATAAACATTTTGGTGGAAAAAAAATTCAAATCTTTAGGTTATGTACATAGACCACCTTGTTGGGGTCCATGGGCAACAGGTTAAGAAGCTCTGCTCTAAGGGAACTCTTCTTATCTTAACAACATGTATTTTTTAAAAATCAAAAATCTTTCTTTGGAATCAGATAAATATAAATAACCCTACAAGTTTATGACTTCATCAGTTCATTCATTGTCTTTTAGGTCTCAGTAAAGCACAGGCTTTCAGCAAATACACATACAATTTTCCTGCCTTGTGCCATCCTTTTGAGGATTTTCCGTGTCTTCTTTACCATCTTCTTCTTCTTCTTTTTTGATCCTTAGCCGCCGACCGTCAAAGCAGTCAGTGGCCATTACGCCTGGTGGCGTCTTGTAGGGCAACAACAAATTGATTCCACTTTGCTCGGTCGGCGGCCGTCCTTCGTACAGTGCCCCAACTCTGGTTCATTCTTTGCATCTCAGCCTCCACAGTACTCCGCCAAGTTGTTTTTGGTCGGCCTCTCTTTCGTTTTCCTTCAGGGGTCCATAGTGATGGCATCGGGGTCTCTTCTGAGGACATGGCCAACCCAGCTCCAGCGTCTGCCAGCTATGATGGTGTGCATGTCCTCTTGCTTGCTCTGAGTAAGCAGATCTTGGTTGGTGATGGTATTCGGCCAAAAGATTCTGAGAACTTTTCTTAGGCATGTTGTGTGAAAAGAGGACAATTTGGACATTTCCTTCACTGTAACTCTCCAGCTCTCCGCGCCATAGAGAAGCACAGAAAGCACACAGCTCTGATATAATCCTAATTTTGTGCTTGTGCTGTACTGAGAGGACTTCCAGATGTTGTTTAGACTAAAAAAGGCTGTTCTTGCTTTGTTCATTCTGTTGTTGATGTCTCTGCTTGCTCCGCTGTCTGGTGTTACTATGCATCCTAGGTATGTGAAGGCATCTGTCTGTTCCAGTTGCTGATTCCTTACTGATATGGGCTCAGGGTTGCTCACATTGAGCGTCATGACCTCTGTCTTCTTTAGGTTGATGTTCAAGCCCACCTGCTGGCTATACTTATTAAGTCTATCCGTTTTTTTCCTGGATGTGTTGATGTGAATGTGCTAGCAGTGCAATGTCATCTGCATATTCCAGATCTTCCAATGTAGAAAATGTAGTCCATCTTATTCCTCTTGGATTGCCCTCTGTTGTCTGGTGCATCACCCAGTCTATGACTGTTAAAAATAGAGTGGTTGATAAGGGGTATCCCTGTCGTACTCCTGTCTTCACTTCAAAGGTTAGGTTGCTCTGCCCAATGCTACACGTAAAGTTGGCATATTTCTTTACCATGTCTATGTCTAATTCCCTTCTTCATGTGTGGTTTTTTTTAGGGGGGTGAAAGGGGAAGTTTCCCTCTGTTTCTCTTAATCTGGTTAGTCTACACAGAAGAGTGCATCGGTCGTGAAATACTTGTGTGTAGATAAAGAACTTATGACATATATGTGTGTGGGTATAGAATTTGTGACATGCTTTGTGTGTGGGTGTAGATCATGTGATATATTTGTATGCAGGTGTAGAGCCTGTGACATCATTGTGTGTGGATGTAAAACTTATGGCATCTGTGTGGGTTGCATAATGTGTGACATGCTTTGTATGTGGGTGCATAGCATCTGAAACATTTGTGTGCAGATACAGAACTTGTGACATCTTTGTCTGTGGGTATAGAACTTGTGACATGCTATACATGTGGGTGTAGAATATGTAATGTATGTGTATGTGGGTTTAGAGCTTACAACATCTTTGGTTAAAGTTTAGAACTTGTGACACTTGTGTTTGGGTGTAAAATTTGTAACATCTTTGTGTATGGATGTAATTCATTGTTGTTTCCGTAACTTCAATTTTTTTTACATAGACAGGGGTGTCAGCCCTATGCTAAAACCCCCAACCTGGAGGACCAGGGTGTCTGCTTTAGTCTGACCCCTGCCCGCGCAAACCTGTCCAGCTTGGTAGAACCTTCCAGGAGTAAAACTCCCGCTGGCATAGCTCTGGGGGTAATCAGTGTACGCAAGCCGCCATACCTCGACAAGGTATTGACACCGGTGATGGCAGTGACATGTGACATCTGTGTGTGTGGGTGCTAAACTTGCAACATCTGTGCGTATATAGGTAAAGAGCTTGTCAAATCTTTAAATATGTATGTGTGCAAACACGTTATGACATCTGTGTGGGTACAAAGATCTAGAATTTGTGACATATGACATTAGAATGCACTGAACTCATGACATCAGGTGTTTAGAAAGTGTGATGTAGGAACGTTTCAGCAAGTAAAAAAAGTGTGTCAGGCAGGGATGTGTGCTGTCACTGGATCTGTTCAATGTGTCAGTGAAAATATAATGAGATCTCTAGAGCACATGCCAGGAATATCATTTGGAGGACATAATATAAACAACTTCAGATACGCTTATGATACAGTCTAAATAGCAAAAAGTGAAAAGGAGCTGCAGAAAATGGTTGAAACAATAGTGATAGAAAGTGAAAATAAAGGCCTCAGCCTTAATAGCAAATAAGAAAGAAGTAATGGTCGTCTTAAAGAAAATGGTTTCCCCAGAATGCACTATGAAAGTAAATGGAACAGTTTTAAAACAGGTAAATAAATTAAAATACTTAGACACATTAATAACAATGGATCGAACATGCATCTCAGAAGTGAAGAGCAGAATAGCTCAGGCAAAAACAGCATCTATAAAATGAATAGTATTTTATGCAACAGTTCTTTGTCATTAGAAGTAAGAAAGAGAGTTCTTCAGTGTTATATAGAACCAATCCTAACATATGGGAGTGAGTCATGGACAATTAGTAAACAAGTAGGGAAGGCACTAGAGGCCACAGAGATGTGGTTTTACAGAAGAATGTTAAAAATACCATGGACAGCCATAAAGAGTAATGAGGATGTCCTGAAAGAGGCCAATGCGCAAAGAAAACTTTTTTCACAAATTAGAAAGAAGCAATCCACTTTTTTAGGGCATGTCATGAGAAGAGGAAAGCTAGAATATATCGTAACAACAAGTAAGATTGAAGGAAAAAGAGATAAGGGAAAACAAAGAGAGTAAATACTGGACAGTTTGACATCATGGCATGGAAAGAAGTCAACAACAGAATTGATAAACTGTACTGGAGACAGGAAGTTGTGGAGAGGCATGATCTCCTACGCCACTAGGCATGGTACTTGAAGAAGAAGTTGTAGGTAAGTGTAGGTGTAGAACCTGCCATGTCTGTGTGTGTACATGTAGAGCTTGTGACATCTGTGTGTACATGTAGAGCTTGTGACATCTGTGTGTACATGTAGAGCTTGTGACATCTGTGTGTACATGTAGAGCTTGTGACATCTGCATATGCATGGAAGTGTCCAAATTGTAATACCTGTATGTATGTATATATAAAACTTGTGAAGTTTGTCTGTGTTCATTGGTACAGACATCTGTTTGTATGCGAGTCAAGAGGGTACAAATACTGACCACTGTGAATGTGGTTATACAGCTGATGACAACTATGCACGTGGGTTTATCTGTGTGTGCAGGATGGGGAACTAGTGGAATTTGTGTGTATGATGACATAAAACTATGAAAGTTTGGGTAAGGAACTAGTGACACATATGTGTGGATGCAGAACTAAGTGTGAAAAGAACTGGTGACATTTGTGTTGGTATTACCAGTGACATATGTGTGAATGTGGGTGAGTAAGTGATGACATCTCTGTTTGATGTAGAACTGGTCTGATTTACTTGTGTGGGTACAAAACAAGTGACATGTGTGTATATGGTTGTAGAGTTGGTGACATCTGTGCCTGTATAACTGGCAACATCTGCATGTATATACTTGTAGTATGACACAGTCTGGGTCTGTTACCTGTGGTGGCAGATTTGCTACCTGGGCATAAGCCAGACCTTGTGGGATCACAGTCAACCCAACAGTGAGCCCAGCAATCACATCAGACTGTAATGTATCAAGCCTGCAAAAACGAATAGGTTAGGTAAAAGTTATACAGATCTGAAGAAACAGATTCAGCAAGTCTCACAAACTTGAAAAAAAAAAGTTTTAGTAATCCACGCGAACATGGTAACAAACAGGTGCCATTAATCACATTAACCTTTAAAAAAAACAGGTTCAGTAAGTCACACACATCTGGAAGCACAAATTCAGACTTTTCACAAATCTGGAGAAAAAAATTTATGAGGTTTAGTAAGTCACATAAACATGGAAACACAAGTTTCAATAAGTCGACAAACCTGAAAAACCCAGGTTCAATAAATCACACAAACCTAAAAATATAGGTTCAGTATTTGAATAAATCCTGGATTTAAAAAAAGTTTAGTATGTCACACAAACCTTACAACCACATAACATTATAAAATTGACACCCCTCTCCCAGTCCACTCACCATTTTCCAAACAGTCCATCGTGACTATCGCTTGTACATATAGACATCCAAAAATACAACTACCACAAACACAGCCATGATGAAGTGTTCGTTGATCATTTTATTTCTCCTAGAAATATACTCCAGGTCAATCATCATTGTCGTTCTCCATTTTGGCTACTTACGGAGCTGGAGCCTAAAGCCAACATTGTAGCTGGTCTCATTTCAAGAAACCTGCACCAAAGCACTTGTGAGTTTGTGCTGTGGTGTTTTCTTTAGCAATTTTTTTTACATGATGAGGTTGCCAGGCAATGAATATAATAAATCCTTACGACTTTTAAAAAAACACATTTAAAAAGAAATGAAGACAAGTAGGTGAACGTTTGAATGTCCATTTATTTCATTCCAAGAGGAGCTTGAGTCTCCCAATGTAGTTGGCAGGAAACCTGCAGGCAACACTTTATAAACTCTTGCAGTAGTGGTTTCTGTAGATATTTATTTTACTTGAAGAAATTGCCAGCCCCAGCATCAACCTCACATCAGTTGTCTTTTACAACCTGCCTGAAGTAGCAAGGGTTATTTTCTTCTCTCCCCCTAAACACAGGAAGCCATGCCAGGTAAAACAGTTTGGCAGCTTACCTGTATTTTGGCAACCACTTGACAATGGGAAAGGTTTTCACCACAGTCTGCAAGGTGAAGGTCTCACTGCAGCACTGCTTCACTTGTTTCTTGACAGTGGCCAATCCAGACAACTCGTCATCACCTCCTTCAACATCATCATAATTCTTGTCACGTATTCCGTTCGACTCCAAAGCACCAATTTCTGTCGGCTGTGATGATCAGAAGATGTAATTAATTCATACAGGTAACATCCACTCGTACAAACATACATACCTATTAGAATCTGGTAATTTCCTATTACTCGTGCTTTTTTGCTCCGCAGTGAATATGTGTATAATATTTGTAGTTTCGTTTTAACCCTAATTGAAAGTGCTAATCCTAACCCTAACTGCTACAAAAGAACACATAACTACACATATTCACTGCGGAGCAAAAAAGGAAATTACCATTAGAATTTACATAAAGTGTGGAAGACGTCTCAAGTAGTTCCATGTGGGTGATTTTACATCGAATCTTTGTGTTACACATATATAACAACCTTTAAGCTTTCTAAAAGACATACATATCAGAATCTTTATTCTCCAGAAAATACATTGATATGTACTGACATGATATAATAAAATACAACATGGCATATAGGAGAATCATTAGACTTTACATAAACATACATACATACATGCATGCATGCATGCATCCATCCATCCATCCATCCATCCACCCACCCACCCACCCACACACTCACCTGCCCACCCACACACACACACACACACACACATACATACATACATACATACATACATACATACATACATACATACATACATACATACATACATACATACATACTGTCGTGAAACATTCTAAATCCACATATATAAATTAAAAGGTAAATGTAAAGCCTAACACATAAATTCAATAAAAGGAAAGAGAAATGGTTAAAGACCCGTGCTTTCCAATAGCGTACGCCTGTGTTAATAGAACGTCATGCTAGATGAACAATAAAAACCCCTGTTTTATGCTTCGTCTGCATATTCTCACGCTTTCACGTTGATAGTAAAGCCTACTTCATCAATACACGCTTTCTACAATAAAACGTGTACTGTATTTCTAAGAAAACCTTGAGCTAGGCACACTGCGTAATGACCTAAATTAATACTTCCATTAATTTCATTTTATACACGGCGTGATGAAAAGACAGATGAACTTAGGATAGAGAGAGGGAGGGCTGAAAGCAGGAACGCATGCAACAATAACACGCGTCTCGCGATACACAATTAATGCCACCCTTCCCGCGTAAGGCCAGAAGCACTAACTTTTTTTCAAATGGACAGTGATAAAAAACACTACCCATACGAGAGTTAGGTTTAAAAACCTGAAAAATTCTTATTAGGAAATATGACATTATACTGGTTTACGTTTGAAAGCCTGACAGTACCCAGACACCACATCGTATCGAAGTGAACGGGAGGTAGAAGAAAATGCATATTTTGAACGCAGCCCCTTAGCCCCATTAAATTTATATATTTGGGTTCCTTAGGACTTGCTGACAAAGAATATGTTAAGTGTTACGCAAATAGTCTAGGAATTAACAAATTATAGCCAAAAGAAAATAGTGAGGGTGTCAGACAACACCAAATAATAATCGCACAGTGGCATGTTTTGAAACCACTATTTTACGGGAAATGGGCCACCATGTAAAATCCTATTTGATTGGATAGAAGTAAATGTAAGGCTAAACACGATTAGTCGGACTATAAATACTAATTTTGGTTGTTAGGGGAAACGTGAGAAGGGTAAAATTTTTTGAAAAGCTGTGTAAACATGGCCCGATTGGTTAGACCCGCCAATATAGTCAATTAGGAGCGTCAGTTCAGTGCCACATTTTAAAATAAACTTACTAAGAAACAGTGCGTTGAGATCCAGATCATATTTTTCTAAATAAAAGTCTGGGACAGAGGCAGATCGGAATTTGTGCCATATTCATCGCCAGTCAACGTATTTGTGTATTATTTCCATGAATTGTGGTAAGCTTGACATATTCGATATCTTTTTAATGAAAATTGAATGTGAATTGATAATTTATGTCTGTATATGTGTGTGGTTCAGTAGCCAAGCCTAAATATTGCTCCAACCTGAACAGGAGGTGTCGGAGAAAAGTAAAACTGCATGGAATTGCCAAACAGTACACTGACACCTATCTTATTTACTAGAAAGAACTAATGCTGGAATTGCAGAGGCGTAGTAACCATTAGGGAGGAGTATACTGGTGTAACTTGTTTCAGATGAAGCTAGCAGCTGGCCTACCGCTCTGAACTCAGTGTTTGTTATGTATTGTGTTCAGTGTGGAAATAGATTATAAATTAGTTATGAAGTAGGAGGTACAACCTTCTTGTTTCAGGGACCGTGGTCCTAAGTTATTGAAGCAGCACCTGGTCTGAGTTTTGCTGAATCCAGAGGCTGACAGCATACTCCTTGGTCCAGATAGCGACCAGTGAGGTGTCTCCAGAACACAGGAAGCAATCGAGCAGAGGAGTCTTTTCCTGCCGCCATCACGAAAGATAAGCTTCTGTGGCCAGAGTAGCTCAACATTATGTGCCCCCCCCCCCCCCCTCAAAAATTGACAGTATATTTAACACAGAGGGACAATAAACTGTTGCAAATGACAGGAATTGTGAACTTTTCCCAATACTATTTCCAAGCTAATCAAACACTTGAAGTCATGATGACAAACAACAACCTAGCTTGAAAAACAAAACCAATATTACCTCATATTACTACTTCACAACTTACACACATAGGATAAGAATAATAAAATATGTCAATACAAAGATTATATTTATAAACTGTGTACATACTACCTGTAATTACATTTGATTGTGATTCCTGGTTCACTGTGTAGTTGAATCAGGATATCCATTATTGAAAAGAATCATTACATATATATTTGAAACTTTACACTTGACTCATTTAAGATAGTCTTATAGAGTGTTATATGTGTGTGAGTGTCACAGTGTTGTAAAGTGTTGTGGAATAAATTAAATTGTTTATCTGTCTGTTGTTGTTGTGACTTACACTTCATCATTTTCATAACCCTAGACATTTAACGTAATCATCACAATATTCCAGAATAATTCTGACTGAGGTATAAATGTGGTAGCAAGTAAGGTCATCTGTAATACACCACACTTATTAGATACAGATACCTTCACAGCTGATCTCAGTCAGTACACTAAGTCCCCTATAAATATTAATATCATCCCACTTTACCACATATATTGGGGTCCTGTCCGGGATTTTGAATCCTTCCCTATTATAAATATTGGGGGTAATTCACTTCAGGGAATAATAAAAATTTAAAAGGTATCCTTGGGTGGAATTAAATAAGGTTGAGCTCTCAGTGCCTGTGGTTGTCCTTGGATATTTAATTACAGATTGTATTGTTTAGTTAGATATTGTTTACATTTACCTGTTAGAAAATGGCGGACCTGGCCAAATTTCGATCTGCTGCTGTGCAGACTGCTAAAGAGTTAGGAATGGACGGGCAAATTATGATTGCTTATGTCACTGCTGAATGTGACAAATATATTGAACGGGAAGAAAGAAGATTAGAAAAAGAGGCCGAAAGAAAATTAGAATCTGAAAGGTTGGCCGAAGATAAGAGGTTAGAGGCTGAAAAAGAAATTAAGAGGTTGCAGATTGAGGCTGAGGCTAAGAAATTGGAGGCAGAAAGAGAAGAGAAGCGATTAGCTGCAGAAAGGGAAGCCGAGGAAAGAAGACAGGCTGCAGAAAGGGAAGAGAAGAAATTAGCTGCAGAAAGGGAAGACAAGAGATTAGCTGCAGAGAGGGAAGCAGAAAGAGAGGATAAGAGATTACAAAGGGAACATGAGTTACGACTAAGGGAGTTTGAGTTTCAAGGCCATGCTCCTGAAAATGGTGCCAGTCCCTTTACCTCCGATGCTACTGCTAGTCAGGGAGCCTCAACCTCAGCTATGAATTTTCATTTAGATCATTTTGTTGAGAAAGACGATGATATTGAGAGCTATCTAAATAGATATGAACTATTAGCTACCACGTATGGGTTAGAGAGAGAAAGGTGGAGCTTAAAGTTATCTCAAGGGCTTCGTGGGGCAGCTTATGAAGTTTTTGCCAAAATGAGCAGAGGTGATCAAGAAAATTATGACATGCTAAAGCAGGCTCTTTTGTTAAGATATGAAAAGAACGCAGAATTTTATAGGAAAAAATTTAGGAATGCTAAACTACTGTCAGGTGAAACCTATCACCAGTTCTCTGCACGGTTAGAGACATACTTGGAGAAATGGACTTCTCTGGGGAAAACCCAAGATCTTAAGGAAATGGTCCTTATAGAACAATTAAGAGAGTCCATGGCTCCAGACCTGAGAAAGTTTCTCATGGAACAAGGTGCAGAGAGGCTGGGTGAGTTGCTAAATGTTGCTGAAAGGTATCAAGCAGCTCAGGCAGAGGTATCAGGTAATAAAAAGAAACAGGTAGATAATTTTAAGGCACCACAGAACTTTAATAAATTTGATCCTAGAGATCAAAACAAAGGTAAGCACCAGTTTGATAGGCCACGGTATGACAATAAAAATAAAACCCCACAATTCGATGAAAGGAAATATGATGAAAGAAAATCTTTCAACCAAGGAAGGAGATGGTGTAAAAATTGTAGGATGAACAATCATGACACTGACCGTTGCAGAAGGAACCCTATAGTCATGGCCACCCTTCAGGTCAGGTCGACCTCAAGAAAGGAGGAGGATATTCTGATAGATACCACTCCAGAAGAGATGAGGAAGGCACAGGCTGGGGATAAGACCCTCAAGCCTTGTTTCAGGAAATTGTCAACTTGTCATACAACTCCAGGCAAAGGAGATTTTTACATGAAAAACAAGTTGATTTACAGGAAGGCCGGAACTAGATCCAATGGTCACGGACAGTTGGTTCTTCCAAAGAGATATAGGGCAGACTTAATAAGGAGCTTACATGTGAAACTAGATGGGGACCATGAGAAAATAGGTACCATCATCCAAAAGGTGGCTCACAATTATTATTGGCCCAAGGCAAGGTGGGACATTGAGAATTTTGTAGAAAGGTGTAGCATAGCACATGAGGGAACACCCACAAGTGGGAACATTGATCAGGACCTGGACACGCCACGGGGCAAACTTAGGCCTGACAATACAAAGAAAAATAAATTTGATAAAGTGGACCAAATGGAATGGGAAGCCCCTTTTCACGGACAAGCTTCAATTAACTGTTTTACAATGGCCACTATGCGGCGAGTGTAAAAAGATGTCTTACCCCAGGATAAGCCGAAAATCCCTCAAACGGACTTATGTGAACTGGAGGAAGAAGATGTAGAGAGGAAATCTCTCATCAAGAATTTTAAGTGGGGAGAAAGCCCCAAGAGAAAAATTGGTAGCGGTCGTTTTGTGCATGATAATTCTGGGAAGAAAAATCATCACTATAGCGCTTCGAGTGGAAGAGACCATACCGGTGCATGGACAAAGAGGTCCACAAAATTAAAGGTCCATATGAAACGCTGTTAAGAACGTGGACTGATGAAAAGGCAGAGGAAAATATTACATCCTCATACCAATATGTGAATGAGCTGACCACTCGTTTAAAAACTGGCTGGAAACTTGCCAATGAAAATTTGAGACAAGCCAGGAAGAAACATGCTGCCTATTTCAACAGGAAGGCTAAAGACAGAGATTTGGCTGTGGGAGAGAAGGTACTGCTTCTTCTGCCCGGTAGTCAGAATAAGTTACAAATTGGATGGCAAGGTCCATATACAGTTCTAGAGAAGGTGTCTAGAACCAATTATAAGATAGATAAGAAGGGGAAAGAAAAAATCTATCATGTGAATCTCCTGAAGAAATATTTGGAAAGAGAAAATCAGGAAGAGACACACTTGTTGACCTTGTCCATTGCAATGGAGATGAAAAAGGAACCACTTTCATCATTTGAATATCCATTACATCCCTGTGAGACAGCGGCACAGGTGAAAATCAGTACACATTTAACGAAAAATCAGAAAGAGAGAGTGCAACAGGTTCTAGATAATCATACAGAGGTGTTAACAGACCGACCGGGGCATACAAACTTATTGGAATATGATATGAAACTGATAGACCCCACACCTGTCTGTATGAAACCCTATTCGATTCCTTTTGCTAAGGAGAAAGCTTTAAAGGAAGAGATAGACTATTTGTTGAAGGAGGGAATAATTTCACACAGTGAATCTTCATATAGTTCCAGTGTGGTGCTCTTAAGGAAACCCTCTGGAGAACATAGACTCTGTATAGATTACAGGAGACTGAATGCTATCACAGAAGGACAGGTGGATCCATTGCCGGATACAAATCAGTTGTTTGCCAGGCTAAATAAAGCTAAATATTTCTCAAAAGTGGATCTGAGTAAAGGATACTATCAGATTCCAGTAAAGCCTGAGGTTAGACCATACCTAGCTTTTAGTACCTCAGAGGGACACTATGAGTTAACAGATTGCCATTAGGATTGAAGAATGCGCCTAGTGTCTTCTCTAGAATGATGAGAAAGTTATTGGATCCACTCCTCAACTCAGATATCACCATATAGATCAACTCCTCATAACGTACAATTTGAGGAACATCTAATCTTCTCTGGACATGTCGTTGAGCAGACTCAGAGAAAAAAAATGGTGAATATTGATTGCTAAGCAGTAGTAAGACAAGCCGTAACACTTGCAGCTGTACAGTAACATATCTGAAATGGATTCTTGGATTGCAGAGGTCTGGGGCAGATTTCTTGAGTCGTGCCTACTTTGAATTGACCCACCTGCATTAATCCATGATAAAAATAAAATTAACGAACCGGTGATGCGGATTTTTTAAGCCGACATCCGTGTGATGAGAATCACCGTAAGCCCCAGAAATAGTAATAAATTTCTCTATGTGTATATAGAATTATAGACTGACATATAACGTCTGTTTTAAGAGGGGAGAATTTGTCGTGAAACATTCTAAATCCACATATATAAATTAAAAGGTAAATGTAAAGCCTAACACATATATCCAATAAAAGGAAAGAGAAATGGTTAAAGACCCGTGCTTTCCAATAGCGTACGCCTGTGTTAATAGAACGTCATGCTAGTTGAACAATAAAAACCCCTGTTTTATGCTTCGTCTGCATATTCTCACGTTTTCACGTTGATAGTAAAGCCTACTGCATCAATACACGCTTTCTACAATAAAACGTGTACTGTATTTCTAAGAAAACCTTGAGCTAGGCACACTGCGTAATGACCTAAATTAATACTTCCATTAATTTCATTTTATACACGGCGTGATGAAAAGACAGATGAACTTAGGATAGAGAGAGGGAGGGCTGAAAGCAGGAACGCATGCAACACTAACACGCGTCTCGCGATACACAATTAATGCCACCCTCCCCGCGTAAGGCCAGAAGCACTAACTTTTTTCAAATGGACAGTGATAAAAAAAAACACTACCCATACGAGAGTTAGGTTTAAAAACCTGAAAAATTCTTATTAGGAAATATGACATTATACTG
The DNA here is from genome assembly GCA_024509875.1 of Oreohelix idahoensis. Classification (NCBI taxonomy): domain Eukaryota; kingdom Metazoa; phylum Mollusca; class Gastropoda; order Stylommatophora; family Oreohelicidae; genus Oreohelix; species Oreohelix idahoensis. Next base: position 136,543 of record JAMPIV010016173.1, read on the forward strand.
GTTTACGTTTGAAAGCCTGACAGTACCCAGACACCACATCGTATCGAAGTGAACGGGAGGTAGAAGAAAATGCATATTTTGAACGCAGCCCCTTAGCCCCATTAAATTTATATATTTGGGTTCCTTAGGACTTGCTGACAAAGAATATGTTAAGTGTTACGCAAATAGTCTAGGAATTAACAAATTATAGCCAAAAGAAAATAGTGAGGGTGTCAGACAACACCAAATAATAATCGCACAGTGGCATGTTTTGAAACCACTATTTTACGGGAAATGGGCCACCATATAAAATCCTATTTGATTGGATAGAAGTAAATGTAAGGCTAAACACGATTAGTCGGACTATAAATACTAATTTTGGTTGTTAGGGAAAACGTGAGAAGGGTAAAAATTTTTGAAAAGCTGTGTAAACATGGCCCGATTGGTTAGACCCGCCAATATAGTCAATTAGGAGCGTCAGTTCAGTGCCACATTTTAAAATAAACTTACTAAGAAACAGTGCGTTGAGATCCAGATCATATTTTTCTAAATAAAAGTCTGGGACAGAGGCAGATCGGAATTTGTGCCATATTCATCGCCAGTCAACGTATTTGTGTATTATTTCCATGAATTGTGGTAAGCTTGACATATTCGATATCTTTTTAATGAAAATTGAATGTGAATTGATAATTTATGTCTGTATATGTGTGTGGTTCAGTAGCCAAGCCTAAATATTGCTCCAACCTGAACAGGAGGTGTCGGAGAAAAGTAAAACTGCATGGAATTGCCAAACAGTACACTGACACCTATCTTATTGACTAGAAAGAACTAATGCTGGAATTGCAGAGGCGTAGTAACCATTAGGGAGGAGTATACTGGTGTAACTTGTTTCAGATGAAGCTAGCAGCTGGCCTACCGCTCTGAACTCAGTGTTTGTTATGTATTGTGTTCAGTGTGGAAATAGATTATAAATTAGTTATGAAGTAGGAGGTACAACCTTCTTGTTTCAGGGACCGTGGTCCTAAGTTATTGAAGCAGCACCTGGTCTGAGTTTTGCTGAATCCAGAGGCTGACAGCATACTCCTTGGTCCAGATAGCGACCAGTGAGGTGTCTCCAGAACACAGGAAGCAATCGAGCAGAGGAGTCTTTTCCTGCCGCCATCACGAAAGATAAGCTTCTGTGGCCAGAGTAGCTCAATATTATGTGCCCCCCCCCCCCTCAAAAATTGACAGTATATTTAACACAGAGGGACAATAAACTGTTGCAAATGACAGGAACTGTGAACTTTTCCCAATACTATTTCCAAGCTAATCAAACACTTGAAGTCATGATGACAAACAACAACCTAGCTTGAAAAACAAAACCAATATTACCTCATATTACTACTTCACAACTTACACACATAGGATAAGAATAATAAAATATGTCAATACAAAGATTATATTTATAAACTGTGTACATACTACCTGTAATTACATTTGATTGTGATTCCTGGTTCACTGTGTAGTTGAATCAGGATATCAATTATTGAAAAGAATCATTACATATATATTTGAAACTTTACACTTGACTCATTTAAGATAGTCTTATAGAGTGTTATATGTGTGTGAGTGTCACATTGTTGTAAAGTGTTGTGGAATAAATTAAATTGTTTATCTGTCTGTTGTTGTTGTGACTTACACTTCATCATTTTCATAACCCTAGACATTTAACGTAGTCATCACAATATTCCAGAATAATTCTGACTGAGGTATAAATGTGGTAGCAAGTAAGGTCATCTGTAATACACCACACTTATTAGATACAGATACATTCACAGCTGATCTCAGTCAGTACACTAAGTCCCCTATAAATATTAATATCATCCCACTTTACCACACATACATACATACATACATACATACATACATACATACATACATACATACATACATACATACATACATACATACATACATACATACATACATACTTACATACTTACATACACACACACATACATACATACATACATACATACATATACTGAAGCACATTAAAAACGCACCACTATTATATATACTGATGCCGTGAAGCTGGGAAAAAAAAGTGTGGGAATGGATTTTCCCCGTGTTTGTCATGAGGTAGAGAGCGAATGGCTGCTGGAATGGAAAGTGCATGATTCAACCCACGGGTTTGTGTACAGACTACATGAAAACAATGAAAGTTACACGTGTAACACGATTCCCAACAGCTATGACCCTGAAAATGTGTACGCGTTGTGGCAGTATACTCGGTATAAAAAGGCCGTTGAGACAAAACACCCAGTACGTGTGCTTGAAATGCCACGACTATCTGAAAACGACCGCCAACGAGCCATTAGTATGTTGGAGACCGGAATGAGCTCGCGGGCCATTGCCAGAAGGATGAATTGCCACCACAGCACTATTGTACGTCTCAATGAACGTTACGGAACCACTGGCAGTGCCCGGGATAGACTTCGGAGTGGCCAACCACGAGTTACTACCCCTGTGCAAGATCGTCATATTGTGCTGAGTCACCTAAGGAATCGTTCTCTCCCGGCAAGTCAAACAGCAAGAGCAATAGTGGGTAGACGTGGGCAAGTCTCTCGAATGACAGTCATACGACGACTCAGATACAGGCCTTACTGCAAGACGACCTTATGTTGGGCCAAACTTGACTCACAGACATCATCAGCAGCGCCTGCAATGGGCAGAGTGTCGCAGAGAGATTTATGAATAATAAATTTTTATATCTTTTCTTTATTCTACCTGTGTCTTCTACTTTATTATCGCTCTTTTATCCTATTTTCGCATTCGTTTGATTGTGAAAATATAACTCTCCCATTCATACCTTCGCCTGTCTCTTTTCTTATTTAGCAACGCATTTTTTATTGCGTAAGCTCAGTCCTCGGTGAGAGCGAATAGTGTGAAATTCGTTCTCGACAGAGAGAAGATGGCAGACAATCGTCTACATTTTCATCTGACACGACGCATTTAGGGTAGATTTCTCGGCGATAGGTGTAAGGTGAAACACATGCATCGCTCAGAGATGACCATAGTTAGCAGTAGGTGTGAAGACGCGCATTGGCAGTTTATGGCTGGCGTTTGAGTTAATGTGAAGTGTTAAGACGGGAACTATTTCGGGTTTTCGAGAATTAGGAAATCATTTCTTTTCATAAGATATAAACCCCAGTAGTTTAGATTTCATTCATTCAGTACTCCGCAGTCAAGACTAGAACCATCTGCGTTCGATTCCTAAGATCTCTGTTGATAGAAGCATCATTTAGTTGGTCGATTGCCATCTAGCTTTCGATTCCTAAGATCTCTGTTAATAGAAGCATCATTTAGTTGGTCGAATTGGATAGAGTTCTTAGTAGTTCTGTGTTGAGGTAATATTATATATCTAGTATTTTGTGAGTGATTTAAGTGGTAAATCGCCTATTTTATTTTCACTAGTTAGATTTCTGTGCAGAGTGATTAAATTATAAGTCTGTTATATTCTCTAGTTGACGTGTTATAGTGGAAAGCAGAATAAATTATTATTTCTAGCTTAAACTCATGCAGTTGTAAATAAAATTTAATTAAATTGCTAGTAACCAGTCCGAGTATATTTTAAACTAACTTATAACTGCACTGAGTCATCATTGAGTATTGACGAAATACGTAGGTATTCCTAATTCATGATGATTGATTTTTTTTAACGATCATAATTATTTCACGGGAGTTTTAACGTTAAGACAAGCTCTACGCTTGCAGTTGTAATGTAAGTTATAACCGAAGCAAATATTGTGGTTAAGTATTTTGTACTTTTCTCTTCCTTACACAGTTTTGGGTCAGCCCAACTTTTACCAGCGGTTTTAGTACAACTGAGAGAAGAAACATTTCTATATTTAACCACGTGGGTCTACAAGTTAACACCTGTCTGGCAGTGTGTTTGCCTCCAGAAAGAGACAGAGTACAAATCTCACTAACGGTTTTAAAGACTAAATGCCTATACAGATTATATTTCTTCACAAACTCTCATGTACATGCAGCCCTGTGGCGAGAAAAATTACGAACCATTAACATTCCGACATTTTTGACTAATTGTGGTGTGACCAAATTAAATTTCTGTACTGAGAGAAGGCACCGACCTGACATTCCTAGGTACTGGAAAACCTAAGCTATTGACACTGTGCTCGCTGTTAACTTTCGTGCCTGGGCAATTTTAATGTGACATAAACAGATATCCTAAATAATAATAACCAAGGAAACGTTCCCTGAAATAGTGAATTCAACCTGTCTTTGCGGAGCTGGGGTTCCCTTGGCCAAGAATAACACCGGAGATTCTGTATGTGTATGTCCTAAAATTGTTTTTCCAGAAGTTGCTACCAAAGCTGTAAGTACGAATGCAAGCGCGTGGCTACGGCTGACAGGAATAGAGTGAATGCAGGACTGAGTGATTCCTTTATTGTTGTATTTTTGGCACCCACTTTGCTGTCTTAAAATTCCTTTATGCAGTATTGTTGCTAATGATATTTTCCATAGGATAGAGTAGAGTATCCGTTCTGTTCATACCTTTAAAGGGAGCTCTTAGACTATAGCGTATGCATCCGTGACTCTTTGGAGCTATCACATTTTCTTCTAACAGGACTGTGGGCTATACATCGAAGGAAAAGATTATACCTATGGGCCTATCATTCTTGTAGCAATTAATTACCTTATATGTATTTTCTAAGCTTGATATTAACATTTATGTGTTGTGGTCAATTTTCATTATGTTAATAAACTTTACATAAACTTTATTCAAGCATGTCGGTCAGCTCGTTCCAACATATCTGTATTCCATTGTTATAGTTTTCACTTCTGTGCGTCTAATTGTCGTCACTTATGTGTGTGTATACGTGAGTGGTATATATATATATATATATATATATATATATATATATATATATATATATATATATATATATATATATATATATATATATATATATATAGTCAATAGACTGTCTGACTCCTCTAGATCTGTTGTAGACGATAGGCAGAAAGAGAGAAAATTCTCGATTTCAGGGACAGACTCTATTAATTTCTACCATCTCACTCGTGAAAATCTATTTCTATTATTATCTCTCACTGTGGCTATCACTTGTTCTAATCTATTCAGAAGGGAATAACCCAAGTCTTAATTCCCCTATCAAAAATCTACGACACAGAGCAACATGTCAGATGGACTAGACTGCAGTGGAATGCTGTCCTATTCACAGACGAGAGCAGACTCAACATATCCTTTGCTGATGGACGTATGCGGATTTGGCGACGGTGTGGAGAGCGCTTTGCAGATTGCTGAGTTCGTCAGCACAATCGATTTGGAGGTGGTAGTATTCACATTTGGGGAGGATTTAGTTTTCACCATCGCTTGCCTCTTCACGTCTTCCGTGGAAATGTTAATGCTGTGACATATCGAGATGAGGTTCTGGATGCATTGGTTGCGCCTGCGTTCACAAATTATCCAGACTTGCAGCTTCTCCAGCAGGATAACGCACGTGCGCACACCGCATGCATTACGCAGCAATATCTACAACAGCAGAACATTGTGACGATTTATTGGCCTGCCCTATCACCAGACATGTCCCCTATAGAACATCTGTGGGACGAGCTTGGACGCGGAGTCTACTGGCAAGGTTCTCCAGCTAATCTTCAACAGTTCGAAGCTGCTCTTACACGTGAATGGGACTTGATTCCCCGGAATTTCCTTCAGAGACTTGTGCGTTCCATGCGGAGCCGCTGCCAAGCTTGTTTGTTAGCACACGGTGGACATACCAGATACTGAGGATAGTGTGAATGAATTTTTTTATTGGTTGCATTTTTGGTTTTCTCCCTTGCCTGCACAGAATGCAATGAATTTCATAACAATCAAATGTACAAATTAATGACCAGCATGGATTCATAGGAAAATGAATAAAGATTCCAAATATGTAAACTTGTAAACACTTATATTTACATTTCACATTCTGTTCCTCGATTATACAGGTGGTGCGTTTTTAATGTGCTTAGTATATATTATATCTTGTGCATCTGCTAGCACTGTCTGAAACTGTCTATCATCCCCATCTGTGTGATATTGGGATATTGATAGAAAAATACAGGGGTTGCATTTAAATTCGTTTCAGGTTTTATCCTGTCAAAACCTAATAAATATACAAGAGGCATCTCTTACTGAGGTTACGACGGATGCAGTGCCGGTTTATGTCAGAGGGCCAGATATCTCGTGTATACCACTTGGAAGAATTTCAGCAAATATTTCTATCCAGTATCAGAGGGAGCAACCTTCAGTGACTCAGATAAGTTGCCCACAAAGGCAACTGTACAGCATATCCAAAATTACCAAAAATTAAATTAAACAGTCTTATGATGACTATAGCAGTGTAGATCTTCAATCAGAACTGTGAGAGTAATAACTATTAATTAATCAGAGAGAGATACCAACCAAGCAAGACTTCCTCCATAGTGATAGACATTTTAATTCAGTGAAAGACTTTGTTGAATATTTTATTATTTATTTAATGCTGTAATAAGATTTCTTTTAAAACTTTTCAAACAGAAATGAGAAAATGTACAAATAAATTGTAAATATTTACCAGCAGAATTACTTAAATTCTTTAAGTTAAGTTACAGTCCCTGTTGGTGAATTAAATTAATTAATTACCCCTAGCAGAGTCAATAACAATAATAACCACCATATTAACAGAGGAGGATCTGGAGAGGTAGCACATAAGGACTCAGAGTACTACATTACCATCTTCTCTGGGAACTTATACAGCTTGACCCTACCTTTGTTGTCTATACACCCTTACTCTTTTCAGAGAAGGGGTATTACTGATAAGACCAGACTGTTATCTGGCACTATCCTGGTATCATCTGATACACCTTTATGTCCAGGATATCTTATTAAATTCAATAACCATCTACCCTCTCGTGACAGCCCCTTCAATCAAAACTGACTATGGGAATTCGCTCCTGAGAGCCCTCAGCTGCTTATTATTCTCGTGTTACTTTCGACGTTTTCTCTCTTCTGCTTGCCGTGAGACCTTCTTTTTCGCGCAATCTGAGGTGGCGCCGTAGATAGCATCGCCACTTGGTGCGATCGGCATCTTCATCCTCCCAGGTTGCTGGATTTATGTCCAATGCCCTCATGTCTCTCTTGCACACATCTTTGAACCTCAGCTGCGGTTGCCCAACTGTTCTTATGCCATCTGCCAGTTGTCCGAAAATATTTTTCGTTATGCGACACTATCTTCCATGTGGCGGACATGGCCAAGCCAGCGTAGTCTGTGCAGTCTCAGCAGTATATACCTTCTTTGAAGGCCAGCACGTGACAGCACCACGACATATGTCACTGTGTCCTTCCATGAAATACCGAGGATGTGGCGTAGACACCGTAGATGGATGATATTGAACCTTCTTTCTTGCTTAGCACAGGTTGTCCATGTCTCGCGGCCATACAGAAGTGTGCTGGTGACGCAGGCGTTATAAACTGCAGCTTTGGTCTTTGTTGTGAGTTTGGAGTTTCCCAATACACGCGTTGTGAGGCGGGCAAAGGTAGCTGCAGCTTTGACAATGCGGCTGTCAATTTCTGTGTCCAGACAGAGTTTGTCGTTGATGGTAGACCCCAAGTGTGTGAAGTGGTGCACCACTGCCATTTTATAGTTAACGATAGTGGTAACTGTTGCAATATCCACATCCTGACTCAGCACATTTGTTTTCTTTAGACTTACTGTGAGGCCAAAGCCCTTGCATGCTTGAGTGAAGCCATTCATCAAGCTCCTTTTGACTTTGAGTGACGATTGCAGCGTCATCAGTGAATAACAAGTCTCTTATAGTGACCCTTCTGATTTTAGTTTTTGCTTTCAGCCTTGCGAGGTTAAACAGTTGGCCATCTGATGCAGTGTGAAGGCATACTCCTTCAGTTGCATCTTTGAATGCATGTTTCAAGAGCAAGGCAAAGAAGATACCGAAGAGGGTTGGAGCCAGAACGCAGCCTTGTTTAACGCCACTGCGTATGTCAAAGGGCTGTGATCCACCATATTGGACTGTTCCCTTCATGTTTTCATGGAATGACTATAATTTCCAGCGCTTTAGCGGGGTAGCCTATTTTCAGGAGGATTTTGAAGAGTTGATCCCTGTTAACCAGGTAAAATGCCGTTGTGAGGTTTATAAAGGCGATATATAAGGGCTTTTTTCTGCAAAGATCATGTCTGTTGTTGATCTACCAGCTCGGAATCCACACTGCAACTGGACATAAGCGCTCAGCTAACTCATGTAGTCTCATTAAGATGATTCTGGCAAAAACTTTACCAACAACACTAAAGAGAGAGATGCCTCTGTAATTATTGCAATCACTTCTGTCTCTTTTATTTTTTTTATATAGTGTTATAATCTTGGCATCTCGACATAATTGCCTAAATTAACGTCGCTGCCGCTAGTATGCCGCCACTCATCTGATTGTATGATGTCATACTCTGTATCAGTGTTGCCACCCTGAATTTTTAAAAACAATAATAAAAGCTAAATAGTACCCTATAAACCCGTTGGCTTGTCACACCGATTACGGAAACAACGGCAGATGGATCTATTTGTTGTTGCCCTAAAGACGCCGCTAGGCGTGATGGGAAACTACAACAGAGAAAATCAATCTGCTGTTGCCCTTAAGACGCCACAAGGCGTGATGGCCTCTGACTGCTTGGTCGGTCTTTGGCTAAGGACGGAAGAAGAAGAAGAAGAAGAAGTACCCTATAAAACACCCAGATTTTGAATTTTTAGGTGACTTCTGGGCGATTTGGGCTACTTGACGCGATTTTTATTTATTTATTTTTGTGCATGTCTACTTTGGGCGAAAAACCGAAAGTTGATCTAGGTAGCGTTCTTCAACTAATGAAGGAAAATAAAACCTAGACGGGACAAGAAAAAAACATGATCTAGGTGAATTCACCTAGGAATGGCAACGATGCTCTGTATATACAACCTGGAAGCCCAAGGCAAGTATACAACGGAAACATGGCCTCGTTCTGATAACTGCCCTTGGTTTAGTTTAAAATGGGCAGCAGCGTTGCCACTCCTAGGTGGATTCACTTAGATCAGTGTTTCTCAACCCTGATAGTAGCAACGCCCCCTTTTGACAACTAATATTTTAAAAAGCCCCACCTTTTTAACACCCCCTTGCTCTGTATTGTGTATACACAAACACACACACACATATATTCCACCATACTTTTAAAAAAGCAATGCAGTTAATGAGTTATCTTTTCTTTTAATATAAAGAAAAAGCACATTTATAAAAGCATAGTTATATTACATATGTGTTTAAGTACGGAATTATATATACCACAAGTTCATTATCCTTGAATTACAAATTGACGGAGCAAATGATATAAAATTAGTTCTTAGAACTCTATAACTATCATAATCAAATCATTTTAATAGCACCTAAATGACTGCATATATATCTTCAAATCTGAATATTTAAGCCTCTCCTTATGTAACCACTTTAAACGTGAAAAAATTGGAAAAATTATTAGTTGATAATAATGGTATAATTATATAAAATTTCACTTATAATGAAGCTTAATGAGATTCTTGCACTTGGTGTGACTCAGCCAGTTATGTAATATTTGGTTCTAAGGTTGTTAAAAGAAGTCTCAAATCTCCTCTGTTACAAATCTGCAGTCGGTTTCGTTGCTTTTGTAGCAGCAACACTACTACACTGAACCCCTTCTCCACCAAATACGACGTTGGGAATGCTGTAATTAGCAATTTAGTTTCACGCCAAAGAACAGGACACGCAAGCCTCTGCTGGATCCAGAATTTTTCGTAGTGTGTGTGACTGAATCGTGCGTTTGCCTCGAAGTCATTTTGTTGCTCAATTAATTCTTCTTGTAAATGTTGACTAACATGTTCCACGTCTGATTCAAACGGATTAATCACCCCATCCGGTATTATTAGTTCTTGCAAGTCTTTAAATCTAATGCTCATATCATTTTTAATACCTTCCAAATGAATGCAGCCAACCTCTAAATCTGAATCTTTAAGTCTGTAACCACCTAACTGCAGTAAATATGGAAAATGAGAAAGTTCTCGGCGACTAAGATTATTTTTATATAATGTCAATTTGTTGATGAACCCCATGATAATTCCTTTCACTTTAATCAGACTGATCTCATTTCCTTGTAGCTTAAGAAGAACCTCATTTAACTTTTCAAATATATGTGAAAGATAAGCCACATCGTTTCGCAATACTTCTCTTTCGATGCTAAATTCTTCTTTGATTGACTCCAAAAACTCTACAACAGTATCACATAATGCCCATAATCTTTTTAAACAGTTACCTTTGGACAGCCATCGTACTTCCGTGTGTAGGAGAAGACGTTCAAACTCTTCTCCATTATCACAACAAAGTTTACGAAATAATCTATCGTTCAAAAGGCACAACACATTGGAAAAAGGAATTTTTTCCCCCAACAAAAATGTGTTTCCAGAAGAAAATATGTGTCGAGAGTTGAGAGAGAAGGTTAGCTTGGGTGTGTCGAGAGTGAACTCCGCCTAGGCCGGTCCCAAGCCGGGCTGAAAAAGGAGGAGGGCGGCCTGCATGGAGGCCGTAAGGAGGCAGCCCATCCACCATGCAAAGGCACAACAGGTCAATCACCTATTTGCTTTAAAACATGATAACGCGAACTACAAGAGAGAAAACCGGACTGATTCTAAAGGCGATGAACTGGAACGGACTACGGACTACGACTTATGGAACTTGGAACACAAGAAAAATGGGAAAGAAGAGGAGCTGGTGGAAGAGATGAGGAATGCAAAATTAGAAATCCTGGCTATAACGGAAACAAAGAAAAAGGGACAAGGAGTCATGGATCTCGATGGCAACACGCTGCTCTACAGTGGTGTACCCACATCTGACAGAGCTAAAGGGGGCGTGGGTTGCATTGTGGCCAAAAACCAGAAAGATGGTATCAAGGGATGGAACTTTGTCTCGACACACCCAAGCTAACCTTCTCTCTCTACTCTCGACACTTATTTACTTAGTCGTTCCCCTTCTACCGTGAGGTGTAGAGGTTTGGAAGAGAGAGCGCCAGACCTTGAAACACTCCATCGGACGCAGGGCAAATAAAAACTATCGTGTTAGAAGTTATGCGAAGGGGAATATCTCTTGTAATTGTTTCATATTGATTCTTGTAAAAATGTACGCAACGCCCCCCTGAATGGAAGTAGCGATCCCTATTCGTTGCGACCCATCAGAACGCCCCCAGACATCTTGAAAACGCCCCCGTTGAGAAACACTGACTTAGATCTAGGGTTGTTTTTTTTTTTTTTTTTTGGTCCCGTCTAGGTGTCGATTTTCTTCATTTGTTAAAGAACGCCACCTAGATTTTACCCAAAATAGGCCAACAATTTCACAGAAATCGCCCAAAATAGACCAAGTCGACGATATCTAGGTTTTTTTTTTTTTTTTTTTAAATCAGAGTGGCAACGCTAAAAATGGCAAAAGAAATCACAAAACATCTCTTGCCTTCAGTGCACTCTTTTCAAGAAAATGTCACATACAACTTACCTCGCCGGTAAGCGCCATTCGGCACTCGTAAGATTCGGATCAGCTTTCAAGAATTATGTGAATCGGGGGCCTTAACAAGACTTGAATGAACTTTACACATGCTAAAGAGAATCAAAAACATGATATCTATACAGGCAGATGAAGCAGATTAAAATATAAAAAAAAAAAACAACAACATAATAATGCATTACGCGTGAAGTACCGACTCCTACTGTTTTTACGTGTTCAATTTTTATTCCCCTTTCTGCTACTTATCGCGTGAAGCATCACAAGTGGGGTTAAATATTTACGGTAGAACCAGCAATTCTACTCTACTACGGTATTATGAATTTAAAATTCACAGTGTGTCATAATGAACACATATTAGTTGAATCACAGTTTATGATACACGCCGTTATATCGCTAAACTCGATCGAAAGACAGTCTGCTCATAAATACGCTTACTGGTCTGCAATTATGTTTTCCTCATGCTTTGCAGGGAAGTCTTCACCTTTCTTGTGTTATCGATAATTTGTCACACTTATTATTCTTCTTCTTCCGTCCTTTGCCACCGACCGTCAAAGCAGTCAGTGGCCATTACGCCTAGTGGCGTCTTAGGGCAACAGCAGATAGGTTTTCCCTGCCATTGTTTCCCATCACGCTTAGTGGCGTCTTTAGGGCAACGGCAAATCAACCCATTTGCTGTTGTTTCCGTAATCGAAGTGACTGGCAAACGGGTGATCAGCCCGTTACACTTATTATTAGAACATCTGAAAACAGGATTAAGGTTAGCGTCGCGGCTACACATCTCAGAACAATAACCGCTAACGCTAATCTTAACCCTAACCCTTACCATGTGTCGGAGCTTTTTCAAAACTAATTACAGACATAGGAAAACCAATTTTGGTAGACTGTCCGCAAGACCGACTTCAGCGACTTATCGATCGCGGGTTGGCCGACAAAGCGAGCTGTGTACCGTGAACTGTGATTCAAACAGCAAACTTACTAGCCTACTCCTGATTAGTCAAGATTCACAGCAGATGAACGAAGCGTTCCTTTGGTTCCCATTTTTTTTTTCGAACTGAAAAACTATTCTTATGTAATTTTAAAAAATGAGGAATTAAATACAGGTGTAGAACTCTAAAATGAAAGAAGCAGAGAGAAAGAGAAGTAGATTCGGGAGCGGATCGTGGGTGAAGAGTTTTTGACTGTTCCTATCGGGCCTCGAAGTGTGGCAAAGGCTGCTGGTCAGGAGGAGAATGATGGCGCTGAAGATGGCGAGGCCGATGATGAGTATGCCAATGTTGTTGATATTGATGAGTGACACAAGCTGTCCCTTATCAGTGAAACCACTCACTAACACAACACGGGAAGATTCACACCACCTTCTCAACATTCACGAATGTAAAAAAACCTACAGCAGTGAAAGAAAATATAAGAAAAATAGAACCCCGCAACAGTAGTATTGCTGTGGTGTTGTTGTGTTATATGTACTATTTGTGGGTTTGGTTTTAATGACCATATTCTTTGCACACGGACAACATCATCACTGCTTCAATCTCTTCCCTTAGATCATACAACTATGTGTGGGGAAAGGCACAACTTGTGTGATGGCATGTGTGATCTAAGAGTATGGACAGGTCCTTGTATATCACACTTTCAATCCTGAATGCAGAGGCTGTGTCCCGATACATTGATATTATTCAAGGAATACAGATAAAACAGCATGCACTGAATATGTCCTAATTCGTAATCCTATTCCATTTCTTCACGTTAGAATAATAAACGGTACGGCCAGCTCGCTCAGCATTAAGATTGCAACTCTTCTCAATTCACATTTACGATAAAAACGACTGAACACCGAAACTCCATTCTCCCGTGATTTTTACGGACAACATTCACACCTACGAGACACGCTCACAATCTTTTGTACGTCCCTTGCGTTAACCAGCCTGAATAGTGTTCATTCACACTTACCACACACTTCTTCTTTGATCCTTGGTTACCGACAGTCAAAGCAGTCAGTGCCTATCACACATGCCTATAAACATACTGTTCACACATGAGACCCCTCCATTCTTTAGCCGTCATCACACATACGTACAATCATCATCATCATCGTCATCATCATGTGACGATGATAGTAAGATTGATTGTTATGGTGATGTTGATGATGATTATGCTGATGATGGTGAGACTAATGATTATGGTAATGATGTTGGAGATAAATGATGCTGCTGCTGCTGATAATGATGTTAACACAATTTTCACAATTTTCTATTGTCTGGGGTCCTCCCTCATTTCCTGCATTCTAAGGTGTGTCTACCATTGACCTAATTTCTTCATTCGTTTATGACAAGACTGAAAATTGCTCACTTACAGGACAAATAGAACAGAAGTAAAAACCCGTTCCAAGTGATGTATAAATGCTCGCTGTATGGATCTGAAATATAGAGAACAACAAAACCAACAACAAAGAAGTTACAAGCTTTCATAAGTGGGTGTTTACACACAACAGAAGGATTGAAATGGTATGGCAAGATTACCAATGGGGAACTGATGACAAGATCACCAATGGTGAACTGATGACAAGATTACCATTGGGGAACTGATGACAAGATCACTAATGTGGAACTGATGACAACATCACCAATGTGGAACTGATGATAATGTCACCAATGTGGAACTGATGATAAGGTCACTAATGAGGAACTGATGACAAGGTCACCACTGTGGAACTGATGATAAGGTCACCAATGGGGAACTGATGACAAGATCACCAATGTGGAACTGATGACAAGGTCACCAATTTGGAACTGATGACAGGATCACTAATGTGGAACTGATGACAAGATCACCAATGTGGAACTGATGACAAGACCACCAATTTGGAACTGACGACAAGATCACCAATGTGGAACTGACGACAAGATCACCATTGAGGAACTGATGACAAGAACCAGATACGTCCCAGTGGAACACGAGATGAAAAGAATATTCTATTCTGGTGCTGGATGAGACACACACTGAATCAACCTGTTGACAGCATTATAATGCCCCACGTCGTTCTCGGCGGACCTCAAGGAGAGTAAAACAGACCATGACTACTGCTTCACCGGGAATATCATAACATGACGTTGTCCACTGGCATCCTCGCTGTGTAAAACAAGTTGTTACAGAAAGCATCGCTGAAAGAGCAAACGAATACTTTCCTGCAGGCTTCTTGCAAAAGAACCTTCTGCAGTGGTGGCTGTATGCCCGACACGATGCGTATAGGGAAATAGTGACAATAGTGATTCCATATGAATTTTACATTTAAATTCATAAGAGGACGCTGATGACCACTTTGACAGATACACTTCTAGGACAGACATGTCTTTAAGACAAGCCAACACACAACAATAAGACAAGCCAAAATGACTTACTGTCTATATCGTTAAGACAAACCAAAATAACAACATCTCCACATCTTTAATAACAGCTCACTATCTCTAAGACAAGAAAATATGCCAACAGCTCCATAAACAAA